>JAPZDY010000005.1:14753473-14780781 GCA_029783645.1 Ctenochaetus hawaiiensis
AGCAAAATCTAATGATGACATCACACAGCGATCAAAAGTTCTGTGAAGATTAACTTTCTGGCTGTGAGGACATTCAGTTTATGTTCATTCATTTCAAGACAAATGTTCCCTTGTCAGTTCAAGCATGTATCACAATGTGTGTGTCCAGCTTAAAGAGATGAAGCAGGACTGATAAACTGCCTGTGAATGCATCAGTCATAAAAATTCTGCCCAGACAAGGTAATCACGGAGTTAATTAAGCAGTCCATTTGTCATTTCCATGGCTCTTATCTGCTTCTTCTTCTTCTCCTCTTTTGTCTGGCATCTTTTCACCTATAAATCTTCCTCCCACCTGTTATTTCTCCTTCCCTCTTCACCTTCCTCCACCTCCTCCCGTCATCACTGTTCCTCCTACTTACTTCTCCTCCACCTCCACCACCTCCTCCTCCTCCGCTTCTCATCAGGCTTCATCGTTTCCCACTCTGCTCTCTCTCTCTCTCCTCATCTCCCTCCTACGATCTGAGCACATTTCAATGCGTGTGTGCGTGTGTGTGTGCGTGCGTGTGTGGGTGCGTGTGTGTGTGTGTGTGCGTGCGTGCATGTGTGTGAGTCACGCAGATGCTGCATTGCAGGGCTCTACTCTCAGGGCCGTCTCACTGCAGGAGCCAGAGAGCAGGAGAGGAGCTCAGGGATGCAGGATGTAGTTGCTCTGAGTGTGTGCATGTGCGCATGTTTATCATACATGTATGTATGAGTGCATGAAGTTGCATGTTTCGGTGTGCAAAAAAAAGCAGCCAAGCCAGCAGCCAGTGTAGCAGAGCTTAGATTAAATACAGATAATGTACAAAAGATAGAATGTGAAAAGAACAATTTGATGTCTTTCTGCAAACTGGTCCAAAATAAAAAAAGCTTTAACCCTCAGTAAAAACTGCAAGTTAACATTTTTGACTCTTTGTTGGTAAGTTTTTCATAGATTAAGATTTTACAGGTTCTTATCAGGTCTTAAATCTAAAATGCTAAACCCACCTAAATATTGACATTACAATCATGAAAGTGGTACCAAGGTTTTAACTGTCTGCTACAAAGCAAATTAATGTATCTCCCAAAGGGTTAAACTATTCTTTCGATTGCTTCATTCTATACATTTGTGTCATGTAAGAAAGCTCTTGTTAGCTCTGTGGCTGGTTTTACTGGAGCAGGAGAAACCGGAGTTTTCTTTTTTTCTGAATAACTAAGCTAAATTAGTTCAGGGTCAGATAATTTTATCCACAACAGCTGGATAAAATCCCTCCCCATAAGGCCTACAAGTATCCTTACCACTCTGTATATGCAGCCTCTCTGCTTCAATTCTTCCTTTGTCAGCAGGGCTTCAGACGAATATGTTAAAGATTGAATTATCAAAATGGGTTAGATTGACATATTAAAATCATCTCGTCTAGTTTTTACCCCAAATCCCTTACCAATGCCCCTTTATGAAACCTGAAATGAAAGCCATCTGATGCATGCCTTAAGATGCTGTTCAAAGAAGCCCTTATTAGAGCAGCTGTCAGCAGAGGGCTGAAGTAAAGGTGTACGGTAAATGCGGCTTCAAAGGCTTTTCATCTAAGGAATATGCACACTTGTGGTTTTTTAGTGTGAAAGCAAAAAGATGTTGAACAGCATAAAATAATCTCTTAGCCGCTTCAATCCAGGAATTATGTTATTAGCACAGGATGGGCCTTTAAAAACCTACTGATACGCACGGATACAGTAAAAGCTAGAGGGTACAACACAGAAAGACACCAGTTGCTTCCTTTCTAAGTTTTAATCAAAAAACAAATACGGTCGCTTGCACATCACTTTAAAAGATCTTATATTTAAAATTTAACATAGAAGAAATATATTGCAGTTGTGTTAACATTGACTAATATCCTGCAGGAGAAAGAGTGGCAGCTCTGTGACATGAAGGTCCTGGAGAAGGTCAGGGTGGTTAGAGGCACAAAGTGGCTCAGTTTGACACCTTTTGGGACTGTTTCATACCTAATGTCTTTTCTTTTCTTTTTTGGCTGTTGAAACTTCACCATTACTGTAACCTTTTGTGATGTGTAACATCAGATGCATCATCAGACCACAGTCTCTGTTCAAGGGTTTTAACCAGGGAACTCTTAAAGTCACAAGCCTGGCTGCTGAACCTTTATGTCACCACTGCCCCACATAAAAGCGGGCAGGTAACTCAAAAATGATGTAATGTAGTTTTATATTGAGTGTTGAGCATTCAATGTTTAAAAATTGGCCTTTTAAACATCAAGGTTTCTTAATTAAAACAGATGCAGTTTGATGACATCATAAAGTAGTGAGGGATCATGAATTTGTTTATTTCATTGTGTAATATAAAAATCTATCTGATTCAAGAAGAGTCAAGAAACCATGAAAAAGTATGAGAAAGTTTCTTATTGAGCTGCCACACTGAAAACCACACTAAAAAGGCAGGGGGGGCTTCACATGCAGAATCGCTTTAATGCAAATATTTAAATTGTTAATATTCCAAAATTAAAAACTGCAGCAAAACGCTAAAACATGTAGTGTCATGGATGAGCAAACATAATTTACTGAAGAGATGAAGCGGTATCAGCCAGACAAGATTAACCTGTCAAAAATAATGATAGAAATATAGAAACTGACAACCAATCAATTATTTGTAATTATTATGGGCTACTTTAGTGCAGAGCGTCTCTCTCCAACAGTACTTACAGATATTTTGCCCATGTTCCACTTCGATAGTTTATGAGTCCTTTTTTGTCATAGTTCTGACACATTTTTTTTATTACTTATCTTTCTCAGGTCTACTTGTATCAATATGACCTCTAAAAAATATACTTTTAAACTTGCTTATAACTTCACGTGCTGTTCTTGTTCTGTCTGTTTGGTCTTTTCTATCATGCTTGTGTCCTTTCTTGTAACTAGAGAGGGAACATCAGGATTTTGCATGGAATTAATAGGAGAGAAAACCAAATAATGACCCTTACAAAGACACACATTTACAGATGATGGCAGACACACATAAAAACTCTCTTATTCACCATCCATCACCAACCTCGATGCATTTGTACAAGTGCAGAAAACAAAGAGAAGCCATGAAAGCGTGACTGCCTTTCAGCAGGCCTTGGTGCTGATCATCTCACTAAAGCAGCGCTTCTCTTCCCACTCAATACCAACTTCCCACTCACAGCTCCTAGCAGCCTGCACTCACATGTACATCCACCCACACAGCCATTTCATCTGCGGAGGTAGCAGGCATTTCTCTCTGTCTCTCTCTTATAATAACTGTTTCTTTTTCTCTTTCCTGACAGGTATTTGCCACATCTTAAATGTTTAGGATACATGAATGTGGTTTGGAAGAGGCTTACAATAATGCTGTATTAGGTCTTGGCTGGTTTTGGCTTCATTCATTCGTGCATGGCGAGCTGCCAAAGCACACCTGCTGCAAAAATATGCTTTATTTATCATCACCGTTGTGTCAGTAACAGTTGCGATGCTGCTATAGTGAAAAGGGCCAGAACTTAACTTACATCTGAGATAAATATCCAATGTTTGAATATGGGCAAAATTGTATCCAATCTTTAGCTTTAATACTGCCACCACATTTGGTAACACGTATAAGGAAGGTATCCTTACCTGGTTAGGTTGTCTGGGACTGGATGGTGAGTCAGATGGATGCGAAAACTCTCCAAACCTCACAGAGCTGACGTCTAGATTGTCAGAGAAATAATGAAAACCAAGGAGAACAGCCACCTTGTCACACCTGCAAATTATGAAAAGGCAGATAAGTAACCTTATTTCAATTTTCACATTTTAATTAAATATGTCATTCCACATTTTAGCATTATTCTGGAGATTATCAATGATTCCAATATACAAAGAAGCAGTGCATCACACAGTGAACAGTAAAACCTAATAATGAGGAAATTTCATAAAAGTTGAAAGTAGAAAAGAAACGGGAAAGGCGGAGAACGAGGTCATTTTGCTTTGACACTCTCTGTGACCTTTTTCCACACAGATGACGTATGAAACAGTGTAATTGAAAAGTGCCACAACCTGCAGCCTCAAAAATGACCATAAACGACACCTGTCAGCTGCGTGTCTCTAGAAAATCTGGCAAATAATAATAAATGATCATAATGACCAATCATCTGTTGCGGGGATAATTTGCATATAAACTACTACAGTTTGATACGACCATTTGTTGTTTTTGTGCTGAACCCAGATGGATACATGGTGATGTGGTGGAAATGTCAATAATTAATCAAAAAGATTGGGAACAAATAAATTAGCAAACACCACAAAACAACACCACTAAAACACCACCTACTACAACTTAAAAAACACCACAGAGTTGGAAAACTACATCAAGGTGATACTTAAGATTTGTATGTATTTTAGCGGATTAATTACAGAGTTGACGTAATGCATTTATATATTATGCTTTCATACTGCAGCTTTGGTCCAACAATCTGGATTTCCCTGTTCAAATAATGTCTTCGAAATTTTGACATCAAGCATCTACAACTGACTCCGATGAGGGTTATTATGAGAAGCACCTGCAGGTAGAAAATGAATGATTACCTGGAAGCTGAACACATTGCTTCTGTTTTACAAACAAAACCTACATCAAATAGTATATTTTCCCCTTAAGAAGTTTTTTTACTTAAGATAATTCAAGTGCACAAGAAATGAAAGTGTTGCTATCTGTCCAAGACTTAAAATAAAAAGAGCCACGAACTGATGTAATATCGAGCAAGTGCTTTTAAGCAAATCAGTTTCAGACATTTGAACATTTCAATTAGCATATAGAAATGGTATAAAACACTCAGACAAATACAGACACTTGTCTTTTGTTTACAGGTTTTCCAGAGTAGTATTAAATAGATCCTGTTTTATATCTTGATTTTTGCCAATGTAATCTAATTTTCCTCCTGCAATTTTGAAGAACCAAGAAGAAGGTATTTGTTCTGAATAACTGTCTTTGGCCTGTTCATGCAGATTCAGATCCTGTCATTACAGCCGTATCTCACTCAGAGCAGTTAGCTAATGCATGGACCCGTGGTCAGTGGAAAGCTTACACTGTTACAAAATGACAGCTTGTCTGAAAAAAAACATGACAATAATAAATGATTTTATTCACTCAGTGGTGACAAACAGTCCATGCACAAACATTTGTCAGAGCTGCAAACTCAACATGTTGCTTTGTTTTTTTGTAACAAAAAATGCAACTGAATTGCAGGACTGATGTGTCATTTCTGGTAAAACGCTTCTTCCCTTTATGCACAGAGTTAGATGAAAAGAATAATTATCTGTATCATGTTTAGCATGTTAAGTTTTGCAGCTAAAGCCACTCACCAGGTTGATTCATCATACTGACTGGAAACAGGTGGAAATATCCAGCCTGGCTTTGAGTACAGTAAAAAAAAATAAATCTGCCTACCAACACCTCCAGAGCTCAGTTTTTTACTACTCTTTGTGTGACTTAAACAAAAGAGAAATATTTTGACATTTTTGAGCTTCAGAGGTTCTGTTGATTGACTTTTCTTTGACTTTAGTATTACGCTGCTAGCTAGGTTGGCTCATAATTAGCTTTAACTCAAAGACTAGCAAACCGTCTGTTCTGCATTCAATAGCACAGTGTGTCCTAATCGCCTCTGTATGTGTGTAATCTATCTGGAGGGGTTTGTATAATTTATAAATAAATGGTGATAATTATACTTACCATGTTGTTTAATTACATTTACTTAGTCTCTTAATCTGATTGACATACAGGTCTGGATAAGGCTACTGTTGCAGATTTGTAGGTGAGTAATTTTGGTATTTGACTTTTTAACATCAGCTTAAGTTTTGGTATTTGACTTTTCTGGGGTGACTGTGACTCATTAAGTAGAGCGGGTCTCCCACAGAATTCCCCCTAACTACTGCCAAGCAGTTTGACACTTTTTATGAAAAATCCTCTTATTAGTGTGTGAATGTTGACATGGATGATAAAAGTGCTTTAAATGCTTTTCGGAGCTGCTCCTTAAAAGTTCCAACTTGTATAAAGGAAAAAAGCAGATTCAGCACATATCATAACATGTCTGCATGTGCCCTTTGACCTTCATCTGACAGCACTGGCAGCGTGGTCGCTGTATGTCTGTTTGTGGAAAAAGTTGCTCATTCTTGTAGCAAAATATTTCTTTGTAAACAAAAAAAAGCTTCCTCATTAAGTGAGAATTTTTCTATCATCCCAGACCATCGTCACTCAGAAGTGAATTCTGGTGTCTTACTTCACAGAGGATAGAAAAAAAGGCAAAGTGACTGAACTGATGCAGTCTGTGGCTAAGAGAGCCAAAGCCTCAGAGCTTACAAACCAACAATGTTTAGAAAAGCAGAGGACGCTTTTCTGTTCTTCGCCTCGTTCTGACAACAGCTGAGGGTCACGGGTGAGTCATACAGCAGACAGGGACCTTGGACAGCCCTGTATGTTCTGTGTAAATATGCAGTTTAGTTCCCACACAGCCTGTTACACCAGGAGACAGCACACCTCAGGCACAAGGCACATCTCTGCACCTTATCATGATCCTTTATGGTACTCTGTGGTGCATTCACCACTCTGCCTTTTAATAAACCTTTTTTTTTAAGGAGGAAAAGCTGTTTTATGGAAAGATACAGTACAACATTTTTTATAGGACTCTAAACATGAAAAAGTCATAAAAATGAATCACCCTGTCATTACTGCGTAGCAAGTAAATTGCTAACAAATCTGCATAAAGAGACTGTGTTAAAGCCCATTGTGAGATGCACCGCGCTGCCCTACATGATCAACCTATGTAACTTTAATTATGTATGGTCAAGAGTTTCTAATAAAAATGCAAATGAAATGCCTTGAAGCCAAATGAGTCATAATTAAACGAGAAGAAAATGAGAAAGAGAAACTTTTGGTGGATGCCTTTGGTTGATATAAATTGGAACTGTGGTGACACAGCTGCAGACAGTGGACACAAACCAGAAGCTGGTCTGGTGAAGCTCTGGAGCCATGAAGTCTCTGCCACACAGTTTTTTCCCACAATGTCATTCCGGCCTCTGCTAAGATTTGTAAGTCTAAATTATACATGTTTTTTAGACACCAGGCTCGTCCTTCTGCACCAGTTATCTTGTATATCTGTAGCTTTAAAGAGCCTATGAGGAGTTTCCCCTGTGCTCGCCATCAGCAGGGAAATAGATCAAGCCTACTTTTATTTGTGTTTCCTGGATCATTACAAGGACGTCCAGCAGGCCAAACTTCCTATCTGTTCAGTCAAATAAAAATATGGGGAGCTGTTTAAAGGTTTCATTTGTAAGACAGCTCCCTCATTCGGTTCTTTCTTTTTTATGTCACAGCAAATATAACTTGGGAATTTGGAAATGTGAGTCTTTAAAGTCTATTAGAAACGTATACAATGGCCTTTGATGTTTTCTTATAAATTAAACTACCCAACAATACATAAAAGTACAGTTGAGACAATTAGTTGATTAATCAGCTAATCTTGTGACGGAAAAATGAGAAACTGTTGTGATTTTTCATGCAAAACATGATGTGGTTTGAGCCTCTCAAATGCGAGGATTTGCTGTTTCACACCTTCTTTTTAAATCATTTTTTAATTTAGTAATAATGTAAGTAATTGCAATTTAACACAATTCTCACAATTAAGCAAGTACAAGAGTTCACACACACACACACACACACACACAAACACACCGTATTCCTCTCTTCCCCAAGTGTAAAGGTCTTTTCTTTAGCAATCCTGTACCTTGAACACACACACACACACACACACACACACACGCAAACACACACACTGTAAGTGCTTTGTTCTGTCTCCTGAGACTGCACATCCAGCAGCCACCTGTCAGGCCATATTTAATGCAGTCCGCAAGGGGTGGTGTGTGTGTGCGTGTGTGTGGGTGTTTGTGTGTTTAAAGTGGCCAAGCTTTTTCATTTTGGAAAATGCAAGAGGCTCATGTATTTGCAGTGGGACTTTCTGTGAGGAGTTAAAATAAATGTGCTGATTCCTCGAGGCCTTTCTACAAAATAAGTTGCAAGCTTTGGATTACTCTGTAATTCTGTAAAATGAGTTCCTAGAAGGTTTGATTCCGAATAATGTGGTTATGTAAAGCTTTTAATTTTTAATAAGTGCCCTGCAAGCTAAGGCCTTTAACTCTGTCTGTGTGATGCTTCAAAAATAACAAGATGACAGCATCAAATGTTCCAGAAAGTTTCCCAAAATTTTTTTGTACCACAGCCAAACCAAACCTTAACTACATTTATTTTTGCAGCACTGAGTTGAGACCGTTTAAGTTTAGAAGACACAGACAAATGATGTCCTGTATGACAATCCCTGCAGAGTCAGACGCCAGGTCAGAAAATGCTTTAACTTTATGCCTCATTAAACTGCATGTTTCTTTAATTTGAAGGACCATCAATGCTCACAGAATACAGTGAAACACCTTAGTTTCTAAAATGCAGATATGGGGGAAGAGGGTTAAAACACACTCCATTTAAGGGCAGATGACAATGCCTACATTTCTGAAAGATATTAAAAAATATCAAACATTGAATTATTTTCTCATGCAGTGAGCACAGGGAACCTTAAATTGCTCCAGAAGATGAAAAAAAGCAAGTAATTGTTGCGAGTACGAAATGTCTAGTTTAATAGACAGGGGGCCAGCCATTAATATCAAACTATTCCGAACCATGTCTCTGTAACAGCCTGCAAAAAAGTAATACTAAAATGTAAGTGATACCTAAAATGAAAAATCTGTGCTACTCAATAGAATTTTCCCAGAGTTTAAGCTGGGCAAAGTGATTATTCTTCTCTATTAGCCTCTCATTTTTCATTCCCTCTCCTCATTAACCTGCTCTCCCTCTGAATTACTGGGTGCTATGATCTACTGGGAACATATGTGTGTGTGAAAGTGTGTGTGTGGGTGTGTGTGTGAAGGTCCATTGAAAATTAATGCTTCAATCATTAAAGAATGATGACAACCAAAATAGATCTAGATTTTATTGTTATATTTATAGTTTAGTAGGTTTTAATGTGCATCATCACAACAAGGTTACAACAGATCAGAGTTATTAGAGCAGTTTGGTGAATGCAGCAAGAGTTTAATGTGCAAGATGCAAATACAGTCTAGTTTGAAGAGATAATTCAGTGTTATTGGCTGTGCTGACATTGTAGAAAAAGACCCAATTTTAAAACCATTACCTGACTTACAGTTGATATTTTTGGCTGAAATACGTTGAGCATGTTTGCTTTTTTCCACCAATGTGGAAACAGATTTTAACATAACTTAAATGACAGCTTTACTTGCTATCTTGGTTTTCTATGAAAGCCTGTGAACTAATTTCTATGCAGGGTACTAAAAGGTATTTCAGAAATTCTAAAAGTTACACTTAAAAAATTCTAAAGTTACAACATGTGTACCTAGTTTGTACCTTGTACTTCTATTCCACAGCTTTTACAGTGCAAAATACTAAGTAACATTAGCTTTAGCTTAGATATGGAGTCTACTGCGGGGGGTTCCTTTTTTTGGACCTTTTCTTCTTCTTCTGAAGCTTTCTCTTGTTCATACATGCTGCCATTGTTTAATTTACGTGGCTAGCAAGATGACTTGCAGAGTTAAAGGTGAGGGAGCGGTGGAGGAGGGTGGTGGCTGGTTGTGGGTGTGACCATGCTGAGGAACTCATGAATATTGACACAACAATACATACTTAATGCGGCCGAAGGTGTGTAGTGTGGCATTATTTAATTTACTGAAAGAGATGCCCAAATAAATAAATTGGACTATCAGACATGACATTTAGGTGTAAAATCGATGGCAGGAGAGGATCTTTAAGCTGAGGGAAAGCCAGCTTCAGTCAACAAGAAGCTAAGCTTGTTTAGGCTGATATGGATAAGAAAAAAACATTCATACATACACATACATAGTCATGAACCATTGCTTTCTAGTCTTTGATTAGACAAGACATGTCACACCTGTTACTGTTCTGGATTATTGTTGCTATAACAGCAAAATCTGTTCCTGATTGAGACAAAGGTGCATATATGGAAATACCTGATGCAGTTTTTATTATAACGACACTTGTTAACATACCATGAAAACAGAGGACACTGAATGACAGTGAGGCAGCTGAGTGAGATGACAAAGAGAGTGCAAAAGTCAAAGAGAAGAAAGAGATGCAGAGGAGAGGTGGTCAAAGAGAGAGCGAGAGGGAAAGAAAGAAAGAAAGTCTAGCCTGAGGAGTTCGGGGAGTCTGGACCATTACATCACTGCTGCAGTGGCTGACATTACTAACACACACACACACACACACACACACACACACACACACACTCTCTCTCTCTCTCTCTCTCTCTCTCTCTCTCTCTCTCTCTCTCTCTCTCTCTCTCTCTCTCTCTCTCTCTCTATAGTAGCTGCCATTGAACAACATATGGTCATGACCGTCTTACTGCCTTTTACTGCATTATTGTGGCTCTTATGGAGAAATGCTATTCACAAGGAATATTTATCATTTAAAATGTAACATTTTAACCATATAGACGTCATACATTGGTTGCACCTACATGACAGGCTAACAAAACTCTAATGTTACCTTTCTACGACTGCTGGTGATTGAACATGAATCAAGATTCTGTCACTGCATTGCCCATCTCACATCTCAACTTGTTTAGGAAAAAGATTTTGTTGTCCTTTTTAGCTATAAATTTAAAAAATCTTTGTGAACACGCTTCATTCCCGCTATAAGTCTGACCATGCACAGGCCCAACATGCATGTGTTGCTCAGCGCTATGTCACATGTTTTGTTGCCCTGATTGGCTGTGGGTCTTTTTAAATGCATCCAGAGAAATTTTTGTCAGCCCCCACTGACAACAGCCACTGAAAATTGAAAATGAACTGAAAGGTACCAGAATAATATACAAACGTAATTTGGTCTGTCATGCCAGGCTAAAATAAGACCTCATACACAAAAACTCTCATTATTGCTCAAGAAAAGAACATAAGCCACTTAACCTAAAAGATTTCCAGTAAGCCAAAATAGAAATGGTAAGTGTATTTCTTTTTTTTAATTTGTTGATAGCATCACCCTCATACTGCTGCATTTTTCATGCAGTCTTAGTGAATACTATAACCCAATACTTGATAGAGTTTAACAACACAAAATATTTGATTATCAGCAAATATTTTAAGATTGAGGCTGTTGTTCTTCACATACTGAATAAAACTTGGGACAATAAAACATTAAACATTACAAAGAAAGAGAGGGAAGTTTTGTTCTCCAGATGCTGGAGCAAATGTTTCTACAAATTATGGAGTTAAATTAAAGATCAATAGCCACACTTTTTCAGCACCTAACCATCAGATTTGCACGTAGCACTGCTGCAAACTGGTGGCCAAAGACTTCAGTGCTTCTATTTCACAGTTTTTATCCTATTTTTTCTACACACTATTGCCATCAGAATGATTTGAATGATGCATTTAAAGTACAGACAAAAATGTGTGTGTTAAGGTGGCAGACAGATTGTGGTCACAGTGGAGCTCAGAGAAAGATCAACCTAATATTTAAAAGAAACACTTTAACTGCTGGCAAAGATAACAGAACCTACAGTCATGAGGTCGGATCCTCAACTCGAGGTATAGTCATTTTTTTACATGATCACATACGTCACTTGTCACTTGAGAAACATTCTGAGCACTTAAACAACCAAAGCTGCCAATTTTCTAGTGAGGCCAGTCTTGAATGAAGACATGCATTTTAAGAAACAGTCATGTCTTCAATGTCCATAACAATGTCATTTAAAGTTGAATCTAACTATAAAGTGACAAGAGAAATTTTGAGAGCATCACATAGCATCACATCCTGATGTAAAACTGCTGTCTAAAAAATATAGATTTCAAAAACAAAGGAACAATACATAAAGCTTATGTAACGCATAAATGCTATCTATTCTCTATCTTGTAATTTCTAATGTGTCCAACAGCTAATAATAGGATTAAGATAAATGGTAAAGATGTAAAACAGGGTCAGGATCGCCTTCCTTTCTGGTTCAGCCACCACTGTGATGGAGTGGGTGTGGAGGACAAGAACAGAAAAAAGAAGAGGCTAAACCAACAAGAGAAGGTCAAACAGACCTGCTGAGAAATGCCACTAATGTTTTCCCTCATGAAGACGGCAGGGGAGGGCGAGACGAAGGGAAGGCTAACATGTTTTCACATCAGATACTTTCATTGTGTTGGAATGTACACGTCATTGCTGAAAAATGACAAACAGTGTCCTGCAAGGCCATTGTGAATGGCAGTGTGTGTCCGTGTGTGTTTTTGTGTTTAAAAGGGAGGGAGAAATAAAAAAAAATGTTGATAGGGGGCACTAAACAAAAGCTGAATGATCAATATTTAACGCAGAGTATTTTAGAGACAGTTGTATGAGACACTGCCAGTGATTCTGTCACCTGCAGTCAGTTGGGACCATCTACAGAGTAAATTAAATAAGAGGAAAACCTCACTGATGTTCTGTGATCTGCTGCTCAGAGCAGGTATTTTCTAATATTATTTTTACATTGTCATTGTTGTTGTGCGGTGGTCAGCATGTGTGTGTGAGTGTGTGTTAGGACTTTTATACCTTTGCTATCTCTTCCAAGGAAACCCCCAAGCCCTCAATGTTTTTCCTTATTTCATAACTCATGCTAGCTGGTTGCAAGTGTAATAAGCGTGATGAAGGACTGATGACCAATGATTTACGTGCTGATGATTGAATTTCAGCACCATATTCTTTTGCTATGGGCATATCAGAAAAGATGGCAAAATACGCTATTGTTATTCAGCTTTTTTTGCTGATTCATATCACTACAAACACTTACTCAGAACACCTTCCTTTATGAAGTAAGTAAATAAGCATAGTATTGGCTGCTGGCTAAATTTTAGGTATTTACAAATCAGTCAGCCCTGATCTTCTGTCTTTTAAAATAAATGCACCTGCAATCCTTTGAAATCTAGGTGCCGCAAGCAGGTTATTATATTGATGATGACAAAACAGTTATTTTGTTCTTGTGGAACAGGCAACTTTTCAACTTTCCCGGTTAGACTTTCTAAGTGGCTTTATATTATATATATATTTTAGATGTTGCAAAAACAACCCTATTGCTTTCTGTGTTACAACAGGCACTCAGAAAACACTGCTTTGTTTCCACATTTCTGTAAAGAAGAGATCAACACCCCTTTGAAAAATAGAAAGAATAAGATGAAAAACATGTTCATAAAAGAGGTAAAGGAAAATTTATATATTATGTGCTGGAATTTTGACATGAAAACACACTGCAGAGGAGGTGAAGTAAGTTCAGCTTATTCAAAATGCATGTTTGATGTGTGTGTGTTTGGCATTGACTTGATAGAAAAGGAGAGCGATATAGTGTGCAAATTCTGTGCAGGTTGAAGGTGTTAAAGCTGCATGAGGGATCTGAACATTACTGTGGCTTTGAAAGGCTGAGGTCTTGTCAGAGAATTCTATATATTTTAATGTCCTTATTTACCAACCAGGCCTGTGCTGCTGTAAAGGAACGGATCAAAAGGTAAAAAGATCTGAAGTTGGTGAGTCCATCTTTCTCAGGATGCGGCACTAGACCATTTGTACTTTACCCTTTTAATCCATCACTAGTTTTGACACAAAAAATAATAATTTGGACAAAGAGAGTAAATCTACAGTGTCTCATTTAGTGAAGATGATGTGCCTCCCCATTCTGCACACCTGAACCATGTGAAAGCGAAACTGCCCAACAGAATGACTGTCTGGGAGTGTCTAGACATGTCCACACACACACACATGCACCACACAATGTAGCCTATTGTTTAAATACAAACACACCCAGTAAAAATGAATGAGCTGGTATAAGATGGAAATGAATCTTGCTCTGTTTGCTTCATGTCTTTGTGGATCAATAAAAACACACAAATGCATTTGTAAAATCAGTTACAGACACATAAAACACACGTCCGCCAATACGACAAGCTAACAGAGACAGACGGAGAAACAAGTGGGACAATGGAGTCATGCATCTGTTTTTCTTCTGCCACTTGTGTCCTCTAGTAAAAATTACAACTGGGTCTATATGGAAGCGGCACAGTGACGCAGCATCTTTGCAGCAGCACCCACATCCATAAGCAGCAAAGGGAGAGAGAGTCAGAGAGAGAGAGAGAGATGGAGACAGAGACAAGAGGGTGAGATGACAAAACAAAGAGAGAGAGGGGGAGATGCTGGGAGACTCACCTGGCTAGATGGGATGTTGTCTGCGGCTCAGAGGAAGGGAAAACATCCGAGACCTGAAAGGGTGAGAGAGGATAAGGGGGAGAGAGAGACAGACAGAGAGAGAGAGAGAGAAGGGGGAGAGAGAGAGAGATTAGACTTGGCTGCCAGTACTTTGGGAATGCAGTGGCAGGTGGCACCGTGGTTAACGCACAAACACATACACAAACACACACCGTCAGTATATCTTCGGGGCAGATGGAGAGGAAGAGGTGAGAAAGTAGTAGGAAATGTCTGAGGTGGGAGAGTATGACTGATAGTGGTGTCCAATCAGTTGTGGATCTAAAGGAAGCCCAGTGTGATCGCCCGGCTGGCAGCGGCAAGAGTGCACATGAGAGAGAGAAAGAGAGAGGGAGGAAGAGATAAAGAGATGAAAGTGACAGCAAGGAAGTAAAAGCTTATCACTGCATGTGTGTGTGTGTGGCTTGTTAGTGCCACATGTGCAGTATTTGACAGCAGCCACAAAGACTCAGACTTATCTCTGCTTCTCTTCTCCTCTCCTTTATGTCTCCCTCCTTCTCTCACACACACTTGCAAGACTCATGAAAAGGTAAACACAAGCCATGCAGCTCTTTTTAAGAGATACACACTCGCACACAAGAGCAGACACACGTTAATTGGCTTCAGTCCAACAGCAGCCTGAACACGCTGCAGGTGTGTGGGCCAGTGAAGGCATCTCAACAAGGGGACAATGAGTTCATGTCAGCGGGAACTGCACTAAACTAGTAGCGGATTATATGTGTAAATTATGTCAAAACTTATCAGCAAACATTTTCAATATATAATATTAGCTATAATCAGTTTGTACAGCAAAAGCATTCCTTCTCTGATTTAAAGCAGCTATGAGAGAACATTCTTTTTTGGGGATTTTGGCGGCCCCTGTGGACAAAGCAGCACAGCACCACCCCCTCTTCCCACAAAGATCCTGATCTTGTTATTGATGGTTAATAACATATTTGTCATGTTTGCAGAGAGGTGTATGGAAGAAACGCTTCTGTTAACCGTAACCTGTGCATTACACACATGTGGCAGTACACCTGGACCTGAAAAAACCACTGATCATGAGCCATTGTCGGATGCTGGCAGCAGCCTGTCACACTACATGTGTTTGTACCATGGCCTCACACATCGGACTACTGAGGCTCATCCTTGGTTCATCTACAGAACGAGTGTCAGATAAATGTTGACGGATGCCATCAGCCGCGAATGGTTGATGTGCCATCCTGTTAACTGAGTCGAACCCTGCTGTGCTACGATACTCTGTCTATGAATGTGACATAACAGCAAAGAGGAGGCACAGCTTGGGTCTAAAGCCTAATTTGTTTGACACAGAACAAGAGCTGTGTGTTCATATTCTTGGCTCAGAATGCACATGGACTGAATGATTGAATGCATTTAGTATAAAGCCTGAAAACCCTCATGCAGCACCTCCACGAGGAAAACCTCCACTTTTTGCACAAAAAGCATCAAGAAATGAAAAAAAGAGTCCTCTGTGGATTGTCAACTCCTCCATGACAAGAACTGAATCAGGATTCCTCCTCCTGGAGCTTTAACAGTCTGTTGTGGGCTCCTGTCTAACACCTTTTGGCACAAGCTCTTCCAAACACAATAAGTGTGACTATACAATAGTTGTTACTCACAGCCTCGGCTCGAAGTCCCTGCTCATACAGAGTGTGCTGTAACATGCAGAAGATTTGAAGGTGCACTTCAAGGTTCGGTGATCTAAAGAGAGGTTTTTTTTCCTAGATTAGCTGATTTAATGTTTTTTGCATTTGCATTTGTCTCAAAATACTTGTTTGTGCGTTTCAATATCAAGTTTCAGTTAGGGGCCTTAACTCTGTTCAGTGTTCAATCTCACATACCCCACCCTCAAAAAACACTAATACACAGACTGACCGTATAAAAAAAACAAGCACACTGTATACATAAGCACATCCTTAATTATGATTAAAGCCTGAATTATGATTTATCTCCATTGGTTGCTGCCCTGTAACCACAAAGCCTTTTTCATACCAGCACAGTTTATGTAGCCCTTGTTTACACGTGCTACAAAATTTAATACAGTTTGTCAAGTTTGATTCATTTTCTTCAGACCACTTCAGTGATGCAAACAGGTCTGATGCTGCTGAGGGCTTCAGGAAAACCAAGGCGGCTGGATCAGCTCATCTGGAGACACGCTGCATCCGCTGATCAGACTCAAGTTAATTCCTCGCATTTTATAATGTGCAGATAAATCTACTGGTTAAATTGTAGAAATCAAGAATGAGGTGGAAATACCTGCTGCCATGAAAATTTCTCTAAGATGTAAAATCCTGTGTAAAAGGCCTGATAAGTCTTCTAACTGGACTTCCTGTCTTGTCTTCTCACTGCTATCCTGCCCACACAAACACAACCCCTTGTGTTCTAGTGTTTCTTTTTTATAATAGTGCTATATTTAGTCTGAACACATGCTGTCGACTCACCCAATTAGACCAAATCCTGTACCCCAGAAGAGAAAAGACAATAAGAATTAGAAGAAATGCCACAGAGGACCAGCAGGGGGGAGCACAAGCCAAAAAGACTCTGTGGGTTATGTGGGGTACGAATTAAGTAATTTCACGCTGTTGTAAACATCCATAACACCGGAAATAGTAAAGATTTGTTCTGTCTTTAGCAAGACAATCACAATGTGTTGACAAGAAGAATTGCGGAGGTAAAGAAAGGATGGAGGAGGAAAAGAAAGGATGGAGGACGGCATGTTTGTGTTTAGTCTTTAGCTCACGGAGCTGCTCACCTGTGTGATGATTGGCTGAATAATCGATTAGTCATCAAACAAAAAACTAAACAGCAGCTATTTAGATAATTGATCCATCGTGACCAAAGTTATTTTCAGGCAAAAGTTTCAAACATTAACCGTTCAGTGTAAGTGTATATTTCTAAATGGGCTATGATGATAAACTAAATATTTTTGTTTTTTTTGACAAACAAAAAATTAGAGCCTGACATCTGAGGACCTCTGAGAAACTTGGATAGCAACATTTCACAACCTTATAAGATACTACAAAATAATTGATAAACCAAGAAAGAAAATCAACAGATTAATCTGTTATTAAAGCAAGAGGTAGCTGCAGCTGTGATTAGCTCAGCTGTCATAGAGTGAGGGAAACACTTGGCATCGCAGTTATTACCTGTCTTTCTCATTTAAACTTGAATACAGAGTTTACAGTCATTTAATCAGTGTCTGCTCTCTCTGTTTCACAGCTTCCTCAGATTCAATTCCATCATGTATCTGATGAAAATGAAGTTAGCTTTTCAGGATGACAACAGCTCCCCAGGCTTTGCAACATTATTAGACTGTGTGTGTCTGAATTTCAACCATTGTTTGAAATCAGTCATTTTTAACTCTTCATGTCAGGCAGGTCCAACAGGCAAACATTTTTAAGAATGGACTTAAATACAGAGGTTTTATTTGATTTCCAAAGGCCACGTTTGTGAGAGAAATGAACACTTGACAATTTAATTTCACATGTCAGTGCTGATGTGAGACGATCCTGTTGGTAACATGAACCAGTCCAAACAGCCTAAGCACTTCTTTGGGAAAAAGAACAGCTAAAGCAATAAAAATAACAGTAAGTACATGTGTATATGCTAACTTGGTTGCCCTTTGCATTTTTCAAGAGATGGACGGGAACTTAGACCTCAGCACAGACCTCAGCAGGCTGTCCTGCTCAGCTTTCTGCCTGACCTGCTGTTACCAACAGGAACTGCTCTTAATCTGATCAAATGGTGTTTGACAAAGAGGCCAGCTTCCACACACACAACACACTCATGATTAACTCCTGGACCTGGTCAATGTGTCAGAGCAATTAACTCTGCTTTATTTACAGTTTAATGTTGTCAGCAGGGAGTCTCGAATGGGTGAACAGATACAACCGGTGACTTTGCAATCATGCTGTGATGATACGAGCATGAATTTGTCTATAAATACACTTCAGAGCACAGGAATGTTTCCCTTTATGGGGCTTTTCTTTTTCACCACATATATGAAGCATATTTCCATTATTTAACTGCTCCTAAAACATCTCAGCTGAGCTTTTTTGCTTGATAGAATTGGACCAAACTGCCAAACAAACATGTAGAAAAATCTTATGGTCTTGTATCTGTATCTCTGCCTTTATGACCCAAAAACAGGCAGCAATCAAAAACAAAAGTGAGGTCCACAGTGACCAAACTTAATTTTCCCACATGAGCGAAACTGGAAAAAAAAACCCAATGAAAAAAATGTTTGTTACACATATAAACCATAACTAAAATGTTCTGTATGGAGTTAAACTGAATAAAACCCAAAATATTTTGTCTATGACATTGTGGTCCACTTTGTGCTTGTGGTTGTACTGATGTTCTGGACTAATGCAGAAAAAAATCCAACCTTCAAAACAGAACATTAGTCCTTAGCTGTCTGTCAATCTCCCTCCTTTACAACAAATGACTTTCAGGCTCAGTTAATCTGACAGTGTGTGTATGAATGTAGTAGTTGAGCATTAGCATGTTTATTTGCTTGAACATAATTTTCTTGTTTCACAGACTCTGCCCTTATTCTGTACTCACTATCAAAGCCTAGAGAGTCACGTACAGTCTATGACAAAGAGAATCAGGAGCTCAGCTGATGAGACACTAAGCGCCAGACGTCAGGTTCGATGTTGGGTCTTTATTGGGTTGATGACAGTTCAGTATTTTTCATCCTGGATGATACAGCAGGCCACTATGACTCATTGGAACAAGCTTATTCATTAACAAAAAAAAAAACTGATGTGATGAGATTAGATTTAAGCAATTTCATCAAAAATAGAGAGAAAGGAGAAAGACATGAAAATTTGATTTAGTTTATGTTTGCGTATGCAAAATCCCTGAAATGAGATTCGGAAATCAAATTATCCGCTATCATCAGAGGATATCAACGTCTAGAGAATAAGAGATGAGTTTATTCCCAAGGGCATTGAGAAGCGGATTTTTCTTTCATTTAAATTGAAAAAAAGGCATGCCTGTGGAAAGAAACATGTTTATCTTCCTCCGACTATTAAACTGTAAGGACGCTAGTTATCAGCACCACCCATTGACATAAATAAAGATGGACTATGAGGCTCCGCCCCCTCCCAAAACTCAATCCTGGTTCCAGGATGTTACATCTCCATCTTTTAGCAGCAATTAACTAATTAAAAACCCAACTAAATGAAAATGGAGCACTTGAACATACACCAGTGGCCCTTGTCCCATTTGCTCAGATTGAGAGGCAGGATTTGTGACCTACTGCAGCCAGACACCAGGGGGCGATCACAATGTTTTGGCTTCACTTCTAAAGATCTATGACATTTATCTTTATTTATGTCAGTGTCAGGAGCTTCTACCCCACTTACAGGTATTTTTACATGGACACCAAATGACAAGAAGTTTGTTAAACGAAAACATGAATACTTTGCCTGTGAGGTCTTTCAAATGTTTCATTGCCACTTATTAGCACATTTTCATTCATTATGCTCAATTTTAGACCCCTTTTCCAGGTTATCCAAGCTAGTGTTTCTACAAGGAGGTGCTCATAAAGCAGCACAAAGAGTATTTATGTCCCTGTCTGTGTTTTGGCAAAACAGAAATAGGGCACCAGGGTAAACAGAGCAGGCTCTGCCTCCTAAACGCAGCAAAGCTCATTACGCCGACAGGATATTCACACCAGGAGGCAGCAGGACAAAGTAAGCAGGCAAGTAATTGGGATGAGGACATGATGAGGAGAAATAAAGATACTAAGAAACAAGACCACTTAAAGTGTGTTGTGTAGGGAGATGACAGTAAGTTTGTAGTATTTACCTGCTTTTACATGATTGTTAATTGATGATGATCAGTAATCAAATGATCAATTCTGTAATATAGAGCTAAAATTATTGATTCAATAATAAATGGCTGTTTAAAAACAAAACATAGTTGACAACTACTTTGATAACCTGTTGATTGTTTGGGTCATTTTTCAGGATTCTCTATTTTCAGCTTTCTCTAATGTGAAAAACTGTTGCCTCTGTGTGTTCTGTAATTTGAACATATTCAGGCTTTGGATTATTGTTTGGACAAATCAAGACATTTAAACGTGTCATCCTCTCCTTGGTCCACACTAACTCATGTCACTCTCTGCTCAACAATATGGGAGAGAGCTTTAAAGATCCACACTCCCTGAACCCATCATGAACCTTTTGACTGATTCACTTGACAAAGTCAAATATTCCTCAGGTTAGTTTATTCAGACTGACTGTATGGCTGCCAGTTTCATTCACACTCGTGGCCACAGACATACACAAAACCTGCGGCTTAGCGGGGTAAATGAGGTGTCAGGGTAAATTCCAGACAGGAAATTCCACAATTATAAAACACGCTCAGCAAGCGCTTTTAGATCAGGACATAAAGGGAGACAAAAAAGTGTACGAGAAGTCATATTTAAAAGACGCAGAGAGAAACTGAAAATCGAACCATCTACATCAAACACTGAATGTACAGCCTTATCTGTACACTAATAGAAAATAGAATGTACAAACCTAATTTAAGTGCTTTCATTGTGAGGTTATTTATTGTATCAAATTCCACTATATTCCACCACAATGCTGCTGAATCTCCTTGTGGTGAGCTTAGTTTACAATTTCAACATTCTAGATATTTCCAATAAAAACCCATTTGTAGGTTGTTTCAGGTCTGTTTCTATTCAAGCAAGATTCTGAGGTGTGTTTCTCTGTTCTGATATTATTCCTTTGTGTAATAGGAGAAAACACAGAGCTGGTTAAATGTTTGTGTGTAAACAATTTAATTCTCACATGTTTTCACGCATGAATCTTTGCGGAACTGCAGTCATATTTATGCCTCGCTGTTAGTGCCGTTGCCTCTGTATGTGTGCACATGTGTTTCTATGTTACTGCTTGGATGTTGGAAAAAGTGAAGCACCAGCAACCGGCTGGTCAGGTCCTCCCAGGCCTCTGTGGTCGCTTATGAAGCCACATGAGTAGCTCCTCAGCTGGGTGAGGTCTGTAGGATGTTACCTTGAACAGTTCAGCTGGAGCCCATGTGATAAAATGACTGCTGACCATCACTGTGATGATACTGTCTGAGCAAGAGAGTGCATTTGTCTCAATTACATGGTGTCTTGATTATTGTTCAGTTGTCATTAACTCTAATTTAACAACAGCTAAATACAGTAAAATCTAGGTCCCTTTGAAATCCTTTAAATTTTTTTTCCAGATTCCACATTTTTTTTCTCCAAAATCTGTTTGTTGTCAATCAATCAATCAATTTTTTTTAACTCTGTGTTTCACAGTTTAAGCATGTTTTGTCAACTAAGTGGCTAATTATGTGGTGGATTTACTGTATTTGACAAATCAATGTGAAAATATAAAAAATTTAATGAATGAGTTAATTAAATGTAACACGAGAATTCACTATTTTTTTCTTTTTTATCAAACTGATCTCCTGCAGGACAGCCTCATCGTGTTGCAGTGTACATGTCCATCCAGACTAATATGATACATGTTGGAAAGACCTTGATGAATTTTAATAAAGGGTATTTAGGGCATTTTTTGGGGGGGTTCAAAAACAATCATCTCAAGCTCAATATCAGTAAAGGAATTAGCTCATAGAGGACTATAATGTCTTTAATATGAATGTTGCTGCAGAGAAGATACAAATTCTAAAATGCTGTTGCTTCACACACATTTTTTAACTCTGCAACACACAGGATCTCAGCAATCAGCAAAGTTTTCAAGGTGGGAACCCGTGATTAGCATCAGCAATTCATTTTCCAAACAAATGTGAAATATGGTCACATTCTCCCCTTCTGTTTTATGAGTTATGAAGAAGAGAAAAGAGGCTCGCTGGGCTGAGGCATTAAAAGTGTGGGTGCTGGAAAGAGTGGGTGATGTAAGAAAAGGTGTGAAAAGAAATACAGTACTGAGGGCCTTCAGCAGTTTAAAGAAGCTCTGTGAAAGGAAAATACACAGCACCATTGAAAAGAACACTTGTCTTTCTCCTGTTTTTGTTGCATGGTAATGAAACGCTTTATGGATTCTGTTATCACGGTAAACAGTGTATCCACGAAGCGTATTTTGTAAATGTGTCTGTTTTAGTGGGATAAAAAGTCCTGCTTAAGCACCGTGGTTCTTACAGACAAGTGTTTCCCCCCACAGCCGCCCAAAATAACCTCTAATTTCCATTTGCAAATGAAAACAAGGGAAAAGAAATCAACTCGGGGGTGAGAAAGGAGAGAAAAGAGATTGAAAACAGGGAAAACAACTTTTCTGTTTTCAAATTATGGAAGTTAATTTCCTCTCCCTCTTCTTTTCCAGTTCAGTGCATTTCATTTCTAAGCTGTGTTAAAAAAAGAGGAGGAAAAGAGTAAAAGTAATTCCCACGCATTAAAGAATAAATGACCTTGCTAAAATTAGATTTTTTTTCTCCTCTATTTTGCCTCAGTCACCCTTTATCTCTCCTTCATTTTGTCCCCTTCCACCCCAGGCTTTTCTCTGTTTCAGCTGTAATTCGACAACAGCAGCCGCCATATGTATCATCAAATAAAAAGCTCGTCCTGCCGGTGTCAGACGTCACACAGCTTCAGATGGTGGTGCTCTTTACAACAGAGCAAGCGTTTTCACAGCTTCTTTATGAGTTTGCGTGGGAAGCAATATAAACAGCACCACTCAATTATGTTACCAGCAAGCTCATGAACGCTCCCTGCGCTCCTGCACATACACACACACACACACACACACCGCCGTACACATACTAACAGTGCATGCTAACACATATGCATAAACACTCACAAGCAGATACATGGAGAGCTTTGTTATTGTTGTTGTTGTTTGACTCTAAAATCTGTGGCAACAATCTTGAGATCAGTGTATACATATTATTGTTTTCTTAACACATGAACCATATGAGTTTTGCAAAGACTGGACAGTTTATTCTGGACAATAACTTCACTGACAACCGTCCTGTGCTCGAGCATCTTCCAGGGATTGTGCAGTGGCAGCTTGAGACATTTTGCTGTAGTAAATGAGGATGTGCAGCAACATTAAATATGATGTAAAAGAGCATGTACTAAGATCATAGAAATTTTAATCTGTGTGCAGTGGCAGGTGATCTTATTCATGTCTTTCCCATTCTTTTCTACACAAAGCAAAACGTGCAGCCAAAGATGCCTCCACTCTAAAATGTGCTTTACTTATGTTTGTCCCCTCAAACAGTGATGGTCGAGTAACAGGGCCTGTGACTCCAAGATCCAAAATATCTCTCTGAGTGTGAAAGAGTGTATGTGCTTCCAGCCCTTCATCAGATATTTTTCACATTTTTAATTAAGGAGAACTGAGCTAAACAAATCAGAGTATTTTTACATATTTCAAATTGTTCTGGAGAGAAATTTTAACTATTTGGTCTCTCTTTCTCTTGCCACAACACTCAGTTAGAATCGATAACATATGCAGCAAGAACAGCTTGCTACGCCTGAGTTTTTAGTAAATTTATGACAGGACAGGAGGCGTAGCATTCAACTATGAAGCAATCAGAAACAGGCTGAGATTATCTAGCTTTGGATGTTAACATACACAAACAGAGAAGGAGATTTGCATACAGATCATGCAATACGATGAAAAGATGCTTTACAAACCGTTCCTGCGTGATCACAGCCTTCATATAATTTCCACCCACTGGTGTACATACATTGCAGTAAGGACAATTTTAGCGCAAAACACCTAAACTGTGCTAACACACTTAAACGTAGTCCAATATTGTGTTTAGTGTATCCTATATTAAACACCATATGTGACTCACTGCAAAGCCTGTTCTATGGACAGTCTATGGAAGCGTGCAGTGTGTAAGTGTGTGTTTTGTGAGTATCACTATCATGGAGACAACTACCAGGGGAGCAGGGAAACAGTGAGCTATAGCAGGAAACACAACTACTGTTGAATTAATAAACAACTGCCTGCGGGAGGAGCTGCTCAAGCGTGTGGGACAAGTAACATCTCCAAGTTAACCCTGTAACTGGTTCGTTACAGCTGACAAAACTCATCTGTATTAAGGGGGCAAATACCCAGGAAGGGCTGTAAGAATAAACCGCTCAAGGCTGAAAACTGGGTGCTATTGTAGCAGCCTTCTTGCATCTTTCCACAAGTATGAATCGTGCAACTTGTATTTTGCATTCACTTTATTAATCCTCTATTTGCCTTTCATTCATTGCAGCAGAGCAGCATCTCTAGTTTTCAGTTGTGTTTGTATTATTTTTCAATGCATGCAGTTACAATAAAAGGGTAGAAATAAATCAATATTTCCTGAATGAGAGGTTATGACCATTAACTTGGCTGAACTTTTTGCATGTCCAAATTTAGTCTGATTGAACTGCCTGAGGTGAACATGAAGTCAAACACATCTTGGGCTTTTCTCATTTCTGTTCTCTGTGTCTCCTTGTCTCCTCTCTCCTTCTTCCTCCTGACTTGTGACCAGGAAAATCGATCTCAGCACGCCATTTTGAAGAATGTGTTTCCTAAATTGCATCTGGAGGAGTGAGAACCCCTTTCAGAGGAGCTGTGGGCGAGCATGTGCCTCCTTCCCTGCGTCCATGACATTACATGTAACAGAGGTGTGACCTTGGCAGGGGCAACTCCACCATATGTGTTCATGAGTTATTTAAGATGATCAAATGAGCAATCAAACTTTCTGATCTTTATCATTTGCACAGAACCCTGTAAGGCACTGTTTTCACCAGGACACAGAAAAAGAGAGAAATAATGCCTTGTATATTTAGAAAAGGTGTTTCTATGATATATATGTCACTCACTTAAACACTGTTATTTTCATTTAAGAGAGATCATAAAATACAGCAGTGAGTTGTGACATGTAGCTGTGCCATGGGCCATATTTAACTGAGGCTGCTTTAAAATGACAGCTCCAAAACAAAGGTTTGTCGTTTTTTTAAATGTCTGTTGCCTTCTCTCTCCATGTGTGTTATTCTTGCCTCCTCCGCTCACATCTCAGGTGGGAGGGCTTAAGATGCAGGGGAAGAGAAGAAGAGGAGAGGGACAGAGGATGAGGAGCTGAGGAACGAAATGAAGGGCCTGCCCCCTCTCTTACGGGCCATTTTGACGGCGGACATTTTGTTGTGCTACAGTATGAAAAGCACAGGTGTAAATAATAAAATTTAGTAATGGCTGACATTTAGGTGCTTCAGTTTCAGGTCCTGATATTATTCAGGTTCTCTCATTGTCACAGCCTCCTGGGAAATACATAAACTTGAACAGAAAAAAGTCATCGATGTCATGTTGTTACTAATAACACCTGTGCTTTGACGTGTTAAACTGTCCGCTGTGAAAATGGCCTGTAGGGAGCACCTGGAGGCTGTACGTGCAGCTAATTGGATTGATAAGGAGCATGTTGGTTTGTAATTGGCTTCTGTGTGAGAGAACAGCGTGATGCTTAAATCTTAACTGACTCATTCAAACAGGGGTCAGTGTTTAGGGCTATTTTGTTTCCACAGTAAAAAATATCGAAAACTACAAAAATGTCTGAGGAAATATCTCATACATCTGTTACATGTAATTCCACAAATGCTGTCAATTTGACCAAATTATAGCTAAATACACATCCACTTCTGCGTTTGTGCTTTTTGACATTAGAGCTAAAAGTAACAATAGATTCAGTTTTGTTGATCAATTGCTCATCTTTCTTGTCTCAATTTAATTCAGGCCTCAGTGTACCATTAACAATATTGGCCAGCCAGCTTGTCGCACACTCATGCAGAAAAACATCGGCGGTCTCTGAGGTTTAAATAAAAACACAGACAGAAGCGTTTACAGGTGATGCATCATAAAAACATATTTACTGTGTTCGACGTGTGTTTGTCTGCGTGTTCTCGAGTGTGTTTGTGAGGTGTGAGTTGGCTGGAGGGAGTGGGGAGGGGGTTGCTGTGGGTGGTGATGAGCAGCCACTCAGTTTCCACAGCAACACCCCAACTCAGCCAGTCTCCATGGCAACTAATAACAGCATTAGCTGATTCGGGCTAAGTGAAGGTTCATATCACAGGAAGGAAAATGGGCTTCTTCTTTTTCTCTTTTTTTTTCTTCAAAAAAAAAAGAAGTCTGCTGATGACAAATGAATGTAGGGAGTGAGGACTCCTGGGAAACATTAGCTAACAGTCCAGCCGCTCTAAAGCCACCAGAGCAAATTTTGTAGGGGTAAAGCGGAACAATGACTAATGAGTCAAAATATATTGGTTCATATGGTGAACTGTAAAACACAGATTATCACACTGAGAGCATTTAAAGGATGTGAAGTTAATTTGCACCTGATGCAAACTGACCACAGACTACAGATTACATTAGCAACTCTTGGCTAGCTAAGTAAGCATAATGTGTTTGCCACGTGTGTCTAAGTGTTTTTGCAGGACAACTCTGACAGATCTCAGAATTAACCAAGAACAGGTGCCTTCAAATAAATGTGATATTTTTTCCAAATATAAGCATTTTGCCCCAGTTTAAGTCTTATTTTAAGTCACCAGGGCTAAATAAAATCCACTCACATCTTTGCCTTAGAGCCCCACTGTAATTCCATTTAGCAACCCTCTTTTATAGTTAAAAATAAAGTTTGATTTGAGATGTATGATTAGTTTGTATTATCAAAAGGAAAAATCTGTTTTAGAGAGGAGTATGTTGGCATCATCATTGTTTGATTCACAGCAGGTGTCTATGTTGAGCAGTCCCTCCAGGAATTCTCGATGTTGCGATCGCAACAATTAACAAAAATTCAACCAAGATCCGTGAATTCTACGCAACCTTGCAATTTTGTCCAATCACCGCCACTTTTCCGCAATTTTGGCCAGCCTCCCTTGAGTTACACCAATCATAGCAGTCCCCAGCGCAAATGTAATGCACGTACGTCACCCAATTCACTTCCTTGTTTATGGTTTGAAGATGCAGACATGTGCGATAGTAATGTCTCT
>JAPZDY010000005.1:14789892-14840248 GCA_029783645.1 Ctenochaetus hawaiiensis
CGTTGACGTCTCTTCCTGCTTGCGCTGCACTGCTCCGCTGACGCGGAAGTCACGTGTCCAGTCAAATCGCAGCCTTGTGGTTAGAAAATCGCGTTTTATCATATCGCGATATAATCGCAAATGCAATTAATCGTTCAGCCCTAATCCTAAGCCTGAGCTTCCACCTTAGTTTACAGGTTATTGTCAAAAGCACAAAACACGTACATGTCTGAAAGGTATACTAAGTCCTGAGAATTAGGCACAACTATGTAAAATTAATGCAGTCTCATGCAACAATCCTGCAAAAAAATCCTTTGTAACTTTACCAGTTAATATTAGTTTTAGCAAGATGTATCAACCAACCTTGAGAAGGCAACATCAGTGGGAACTCAACAGAAAATCTGGTTTAGCTACCAACATAACGCTAAGACTATGAGATATTAACTACTGAAAAACTCACATGTAAAGTGTGAGCAGTAGTTTCACATTTAGGAGGTTCAGTATGCTGTGTGGTCTTTCCCGAACTCCAAGCTGTCAGGAAGACAGATAGAGTCTGGGTGTTGGGACGGACTCTTGTGGCTTTGACTGATCTCGGCCTCCCATAAACTAAAGGTCAGCTAGCTTGAACCAAAAATGTCCCTCGGGAGAAGAAAAGAAATCAAAGTTGAAGAACAGATGTAGCAGGTAGAAGGCTGTCAGTGGACAAAGTGGATCTCCTTTAGCTGCAGATCACGTGAGGTCAGCTGTACTGATCCTGAACTACATCCAAAAATGTAAATTACTTCAGTTTAGGCTTTTGATGGCAGATTTCTGGACAGGACTGTCAAGTCAACAACAGCTGATGTAGGCATTCTGCAGTCTATTAGCACTTTAATGCTAGTCTTCAGTTATGACTTAGATTTTTTATTCTCTTTGAAGATGGAACCATAATGAGCTTTTCATTCTATGGGCATGAGATGATTGTAAAGGCACTGCAATGTGAATTTCAAACATTATTTGATGGGTAGTGTAATCAGGGAAGGTATTGGATTACGGTTAATTAAAAAAGGCATCTTGGGTCTGTGCATTTTTAACTTTCTAACTACAATATCCCAACACATTCTCATCCCATCAAATATTTCCATTTTTCTCACACCCATTGGCATTTGAAACAGATGCACAAGGTAACCTTGAGAGTCCGTATCTGACGTGCAGAGTCTTCCTAAGATTTCCTAAACAGTGGCTTATATTGAGAATGGTCACAGTTTGGTTGACTTTAAGAAACAATAATCAGTTTTACTTTTGATTTTACATGTCTCAATTTTAAGTCAACTGGACCACAGTCATGAGTAGAGCAAATGTTATGAGCATCTAATATTGATGCGATTGCTTCTACATTGGCCTCTGAATGGGCAGGCAAGCCATGATGGACATAGAAATGACCTTTTTTTCCCCTTGAATGCATCCTATTAGACCTGCATTGCCACCAATACATAAAACATATTCTACACATACATTTATAGTTTTGAACCATCCTACTTGTAAACATCAGACCAAATTTGGTAGGATTACAACACCTGGACATTTAACATAGTGTGGACTTCACTACTGCAACCTGCAGTAATGTGTTGGTGATGATGGGTCATTTCATCAGCTGTAGCACCCTGGAGCAATGTACTGGGTCTACCAGCTAACGTTTGGCCTTAAGTAACAGATCCTCGAAAGACAGACAGACAGACAGACAGACAGACAGACAGAAAGAAAGAAAGAAAGAAAGAAAGAAAGAAAGAAAGAAAGAAAGAAAGAAAGAAAAGCTATAGGGGTCAATACCTGTTAATTATCACGCAGCCCATGTAGGTACCCTTGGCCCTCTGCCCTTCGCTTTAAAGCTGAATAGACGCAGCCAGCTAATGTACAATGCCAAGCACTTTATCAATGACATGCTAGCTGTTTATGGACACTGTATTCCAGCCTTGTTTTTATTTATTCTCCACATCCTTGGGAGGAGAGGTCAACATCAAGAGCAAAGATAAGAGAGTGGGATGGCTATTAAAGTGACATTTTATAGTGTTAACATAAAAACAGCTACTGTGACATTTTTGTGTGAAGAACTAGCACAAAAATGTATCTGGGCTAAGGACTGTTTTTGACAGAAAACATCTGGATTTTCAAAGATGTCAGAAAATTGAAATAAAGTATTTTTCCCTTTTTTTTTAGAAATTTTTTGAGACCAAACAACTAGCAGTAGCATAGGAGCATCTTTTCACTACTTTGTAAGCACACTGACCAACAAGCCAACCACTAAAAAAACCCAGAGTACTTCACTTCTGCAGAAGAAGAGGGAACAAGATTGGCAGCTAACTGGCAGACATGCCTGTGAAGTGTGTTCACACTGCTGCCAGAACGACAAGTATCTCTCTTCTTTTTTTAAGAGGAGCCTTTCCCACATTCTGTCTCACACCAACAAACACACACAGACACAAAGTATTTACATGTGACAAGTGAGGATTCCTCGTTTGTGTATTTTTTAAGTGTGTGCGTATGTGCGTGTGTGTGTGTGTGACTGGCTATCTAAGTATCCTTGTCAGCATCAGGATTATGTTGTCTCACTGACACACACAGTTTGTGCAGATCTGACCAACAGTTAGCAGCTCCACAGGAGTGTGAACTGGCCTGCTGCAGTGCTGCCAATGCTGGCACCTCAGTCAAACTCTTACAAGGTATTAAAGACACTAAAAAACAATCAATTCAGTGAAAGTCTTCTTTAGATACTGTGGCAGTCTCATTTTACTGATCTAAAGGAATTTCTTATCACTCCATGGGGTGCTGACCATTCAATCCTACCATTTTTACACATACTGTAAATGTAATTGCTGAGTTGAGAATGCAGTGACACGGCAAAGCACAACAGTCAGAGCCCATTAGGGAAACCAACACATGTGGCGAGACAGCAGATCCCCAATTTGACCTGATTATCCAAACGATTTGCTCAGATCTTCTTCTTATCCACTGTCTATGTCCACAAGATCTTCAGTTCAGGAGACAATTATAATTGACACACATTACAATTGATGTTCACTATCTGTTTCTTTATTTTTGTGTATTTGTGTTGAAACTGTATCCAATCCAACACAGAATTCTCTGTAGATCTTTAAAAAACAGGGAAAGTGAACTTGTTTTGAGTATCAGACGTTTCCAGTCGGTTCACTGAAACATTAATACAACATTTTTTTGTCTAAGGTGCGTATCTAAAACTAGTATGTGCCTTGATCTGTGCCTGTCTTGATTTTTTTTTGTGATTTTGGGTTTGTGGGAGTCAGCCAGTCTCCAAGGTGGTCCATAACAATGACACCAGGCTTATGGCTGGTACCAAGAAGAAGCGCCATTTTATTCCAAAGCACCAACCCACTAGCCTCACCTCACTAGTTAAACATCCAAATTATTCTGTGTAAAATAGCTGTATGTTTTGTGGACCATTTTCGTTTTTCTAAGCTCCTCAGACTTTATGCTAATTTCAGGTTCCTTTACTCTTCTGCTCAAGTATTGTTACCCAGTTTTTCATTGTTGAGACTGTCTGTTGTTTGGGGCTTTTTGATGCTGTTGCTTTTGTTTGGTTTGCCTATTCTAACTGTTCTGTGTATAAATCCATACTTTCAGGTCCTTTAAATCTAACGTGGGTTTTTGTCATCCTATTTAAAGTAAAATCACAGGCTATGCTAGATGCTCACTAAGGGTTTAATCTTATTCACATAGAAATTCACACACCTGCATTTACCAGACCTCTATGTACACGTTAGGTCCATGTGGTATCGCTGCAAACAGTTTGAGAAAAGAAACAGGGATACTTCCTTATAAGAAAACCAATCAGGGCTCTAGTTCATCTTCTGATTCCTCGGTCTGTTGTTTGACTGACATCCAACCTCCTACTTTATCGACCGCACACATAACACAGACAGTGATTCATTAGCTAAGGTATAGACCACCCATGCATCACCTTGACATCCACAGTTTCAAATGATTTTGTACATGATGAATATTTAATGAATATTCACTCCTTGTCAAATTAGTCACTCAAAATTAGCTTGTAACAAGGAGTTTTCAGAATTAGTGTTGATATGACAGTACCTTTAAATCAGTGAGAAAAAAAAATGTTACGTTTGCTGTCGGAGAACAGAGCCGTCATTGAAAAGACCAGTCCTATCCCACCTCAGAGGCCCACTTCACTTGTAAGCCCTTAACAAACCAGTTGTGAGTTGTGTTTGCAACCATAAACACACACAAACGCAATCATTGAGTTGCAAACACAAGACACCGATATTGATGCACCTTAGAGGTTAGAAATAATAACCTACAGTTTTCTTTTTTGTGAAATACAAAGGCAATGATGATACGTAGACCACAGAGAAATTATGTAAGGCCAAGCAGGCGACACACATCCACGTTTCTACAAAGACACACACAAGCTATAGGTGTCAACTGTGCTGAAGCTCCGAAGTGTTTGCGTAACCTCTCATCTGTCCTTCCTGTACAATCGTGCTAGGAAACAAAGAATCGAGTCAGTGCACAGCTTGATCTCCTCCTGTAATAAACGGTTACAGAATGCAAAAAGTAGACCTGGGTGGCAGGATAGAAAAAGGACTGACTACCAGTCTGGTTTTCCAGGAGAGGCAGTGAGCCCAATCACTCAGTGGGGAGGAGCTCCGAGCTGCTGCCTCATCCTGAATGCATCAGGCATTCAAATGTATCTGCACAGATTCTGCAAAGTGGACATGACAGGGGGAAATCAATAGCCAGGCCTTGTATGTAAATGATGCTGGACTGGAGCCTACAATTGTATAAGACATCTATAGTGTTTAAGCTAACTATCTGATATCCAATCAGTATGAGGCAAATGATCTCTGAGGTGTAACAGCCCTTTAGCTGCATTTGCAGTGCTGTTTGTCATGAAGCACAGGTCCATGAAGAGATCAGGTCTTCATGCAAACAGATTCACACATGATTTCTAATGAAAATCAAAGCAGCCCAAAATCTGCAATGATGAAAATAGACATGCATAAATTGAGCTTTAATTTGTGTTATCAATATGAATAGGAGCAGCCAATATGACTCAGCACCTAATTTTTGCACCACTCCCTCTCTGTCTCTCATTAAGCACCTTTGCTCAAATTTAAAACACCTTTGCATTTCTAAAGGGTCTTATTCTCTACGTATTTTTCACAGTGACCTCATGTTATTGCCTGTCATAGCCTGGTAACCGTGTATTGCCACCGCAGCAAGGCAAGTTCCCGCAGTGACCGCAATAGGTTGAGCCTTACTGTAGCACAATGCAGACATTATCCTTTGAAGCCGACAACAAAACAAGCATTTAAGTGCCTAATTGGACCAGTAATAGCAAAGGCAATTAGTAAGGCTCACCTATCTCACAGACTTGGGTCCTTGATCTGTTGCTCAGCTGTGATTTCGCATCAGACTAATTCCGCAACGCTGCTCATTGAAACCTGGCTGAAAAAACAGAGATGAGACGGTATGGATTCACAAGAACCAAAACCCAGTTCTCCTGTAGACGAACAATGCGTCCTTTTTCCATCCTCACAGGCAGGGGCACCTAATCATTTCAGTCTCAATGCTTGTTAAAATGCTCATTCACGGTCGGTCCAAAGACTCCTTCTGACCGCCAATATAACAAGCTTGTGTTGAGTCATTGCCAGTCACACACACTCGTTTGTATTATTATACTGTTACAGAAATAAAGAAGTAATTTGTTTTACCTGTTCGGCGCAGTGTCTTTCAGTGCAACTCCCGGTCTGTCGGACACACAGGCTCCGCAGCCTGCATTTACCGTAATGACGCTAGTAGCCAAAACGTTGTTGCAATGTCATTGTGCTCTAGCAATTACGGTGTCGCTCTTCATCGGTTTTCGGGGGATTATAAGTGGAAAAGTTGTGTACATTTATTTAAATGTGGTGAGAATTGAATGGAAATTTTTATGCTTGTCTCATGTCGTTTAGTTATCCTGACTGTTCATACTGAAATTTTATTCTTTCTCTTTGACTTTCCCAGAGAGGGATCCCTCATATTTCTTGTTTCTTCCATTTTTTTATCATAAATAGTTTTTTTCGTTACTTCTCAACAAGCCAAGGGTCTAGAATGGAGGCACCTGCAGCCAACAAAGCCTGATGTGAAGCCTTTTGTGTAATTTGTGATAGTTTAGCTTATGGAACAGAGCTAACGTGGGCTAACATTATCCGTAGAATATCTGATTCTCCTCAAAATCATTAAAACTTAATTCTGAAAATTGTCATTACCTCGGGGTACTGCTATTGGCATAAATAATTTGCTGAACGTCCCTAGAGGACATCCTTCTTTTGGATAAATTCATTGTAGTGGCTATAACAAATAATTTGGTTTTGGTAACATACATTTTTCACAAAATGGGAAAAATTTAGCAATAAATCTGGTGATACACCAGATTTATTGATGGGAATTCATGTATTTGATATTCTTGTATCCTGAAGTTAAATTACTATTTTAGAAGCTACATCACAGAACTATGATAGTACTGCATTACTATAAACTGCATACAATCTTCGGTTCTTCAAACTGTTCTTGAACATGTTAGAGTGCCCCCCAGAGTGCAACTGCTGCAGTTACAACCGTATGGAAGTACAATTTAACTAGGTACCACATTTCCTTGTTTTGTACGTATTACCTACACAGTGTTCTCTTGTTCTTACCTGAAGGAATACAAAATTTACTAAATTAATAATTAAAGGTTGACGAATAGACTCTACTTCAGTGACTGAAACTGTTTTTAAAGAACAATATGGCCCCCATGTGGCCACCGGAGGTACATCTGGATCAGACAAATGTGACTGGGCAGAGCTTAGGCCAGCCTCCTACAGGGCAGGCAAACTGCTTGCTGTCTTTCACTATTCATGAAAAGATGAGAAGGTCTGTTGATCACAGCACTTGACCAAGGAAGCAACAAGCTGGAGTGTAAGTGGAAGAATGATACACAGCTTTTTGTATTAGTCCTACATAAGGACCAAATAGGTACAAGGATCTGCCTTTTCATTTATTATGTTGGCAGTTTTGTGTTATTGTACCTTTCACATATTTTTTTTTTAATTAAATATTCTGTTTTCCAAGAACCCAAATAAATACATTTAATTTCACCAGAGGGAATCTTGTTTAAGTAAGACTCAAATATCAAAATTTGCCTTTGCAGCTATCTGAAGCGATGAAAACGCGATTAAGAGCCAAATCACCCTAACCAACCTGGAATCAGATAATTAGTCTGTGAATTCATTTCATGTGATTGAGTTTCTAATTCTGAAAACTCCATCTCTCATATCTATTATAAAGCAACTGACACACAAATGTCCATGTAGAGACAAGATGACCTTGACCACCATCTGCCCATTAAGCTTCCTGATAGCTGTGAGGGATGTTATAAGAGCAGGTTAAGCGTATAGGATCAAAAAAGAGCTGTTTCATTTGTATTATAGCTCTAAGAAGCAACGACCTCCATCAATTTTAATCATCAAAATGACTGGAATGACCTCACATTAGTGTGTTCTTCCAGCATCAGCTTCTACCAATGATATCTTGGTTAATTACACAAAGCTAAAGTTGCAACACTTTATGACTGAAATAAAAACATAACACTTCTGACTGATAAGATCCTTGATTTGTACATTTTTCATAATCATTTCATGTCTAAAGACACTTAATAAAAGTTAAATAAAATACTTTTTCTGATTTTCTGTCTTGACCTGTGTTCTTATGTGCACACTACAGTTCTAATATTTCCTATTTTCATTCTTGCATTCCTGTTTTATGCAGAAATTTTCATCTTCCTACACATTCAACTTTCAAAAGGTTTTGAGATTTAGCATAGCTACTTCTTGTTTTCTAACCCTGGTTTGATATTACAAAAAGATCTAATTACTGTTACTAGTTTGCACTATCCAATGCTCTCATCTGCATACAGGGGCCTCATACCGAAATAGACAGGAGTATCATACCTACGTTCTACCCTCATGTCACATGTGTGTGTGCTATGCTTGTTGAATTAGCCATCATGAAATGAAAGAAAATGTTTCAGCTGCAAAGTATAACATCCACCAATAACATATGCTTACTGAAGTCATTGTTTACTATTGTTTTTCTTCATAAAAATATACCAAAAAGACATCAACACACACAAAAAATACATCAAAAGGGATATGCAAATCTGAGTAAAAATGACATAAATAATATATATGTATGTACTTAAGTCCTATTATACAGACCTTTTAAGACAACTGTGAAAATAAATAGCATGTTACAACTACAAACAGTATACAACCTGAGACTACAATGGGGTTGTGCTGGTACATGTTTCTTTACATACAGTACCTGTTGTGCATTAACACCTGAAAGTGTAAAAGAAGCTACAGTAGTTAGTTTAAACTATTGTGACACAAGTTACAAGAATTCACTAAATAAACACTTGTTTAAAGCATTAAGCATTACATCTAATCACTCTTGTGGGGGAATGTTTAAAGTGTCTTTATAAAACTTCCAACGGTGCATTTTCCCTTCATGGTCCCAGACATGAGGAAATCTGGAAAAGAAATAAATATTACAATTACTGATTCATTTCATTGGCCTTTATAATCATTTGAGCAATGAGCAAATACACTTATACGCTGACTCTAAACATCTGATTGAAATCTGCTGACTTACTGTTTGAACTCTACAATCCTTTTTACTGACTTAACCTCCTAAATTACCTGTATGACTTTGTGCATTCACTTATTAATTAAATAGACGATTCATAGCACTTCATTTTTATTGACCTGTTTTTAACCAGTGTCATTAACCTGGATTTCTGGTTTACTTTACCACTAGAGACATGCTGATTGCTTGATTGATGCAGCAGTCATTAACAAATCCATCATTCATTCATTCTTTAAAACAGTTCATTAATTACTGGATAAACTATTAAATGAATGGCAAATTATTTAATAAATGACCTATGAACCAGGGAACACATGACCACACTACTGTTTTAAACTGTCTTTTTTATTAATGTCTAACAGATGACTTATTTAATGACTTATTTAAAAAAAAAAAAAAAAAAAGAACCAGAAGAATTTGCTTAAAATTAAAGATTAAAAAAAATCAGCAAAAGTCTGACACACAAACAGTCTACAGCTATAAGCACTGTATATGAACACACTATTTATCAGAGTTCACTGTATTTTCCAACTTACATATAAAAAATTAAGGCACTGCTCTCTCAGCTGCCATCTGGTGTTGTGCTCTTGCTTTGTCCACCAGGCGGCAGTGTGGCACCAGTGAACAGAGCTGGGGAGAGCTGGGAGTTGGAGTTCTTTGATGTGGTGGAGGCAGAGCTACAGTCCGACCAACCTGATGGGACTTTTTGCAGGTTATCGGAGAGCAGAGCATCTTCATCATCCTCATCCAATGGAAACAATCGTTGCTCCCAGGGTGTCTGAGGCTGCCAGAGGATGGAGAGCATTTCATGTAACCGAGTAAATCTACAAGTTCTTTGCATATTGTACACAAACAAAACACAAGATTTTATGGTAGCAGATATCTATATGAGCAAAGCATGTATTTATGCAAATTAATTGACTGCCATGGTAACAAGTAGGCAATGCATGTCATTAGGGGATGTTTTACAGATTTAGTAGGTCAAAAGCTGTTCAATTTGCTGTGCTTGTATTGTTCTCCATGGACTTTGTCAGTGAGTGACAGTGATCCCATAGTAACATGGCCTGCATCAATACTTTCGACTACAAGACCTGTTCTCTCCATCCGGCCCCTGCCCACCTCTAACATGCCTGTGCTTTGAAGTCAAATCAGATCAGTTATGCTTATAATCAGTTATTTCTTCTCTGTGAACTCTTTGTGACACAAAAGAACATAAAACAAACTAAAGGCATAACTTTTTTTACACAAGATGTCAATCACCATGCTTGTTAATCAACAAGCGACCTGTTGCTCTGTATAACTTCATGTTTACTCTTTTTGATTTGTTTCTTAACAGTCAGCGTAACCGGGGCTGGACCAGAGCTAAAATGCAACAAAGTAAAATTTTTCCTCCCTTGTTAAGGCAAAATGCATTGAACTACAACACTTTTAGAGTTCAGTATATATCACTATAGTGTGAGCCACTTTCTGTGGGAATGAGGATGAGAATAAAACATTTTTATCAATAAATTAATTATATCGAGCCCTGCATTCGCTTCAAACTTCAGAAACTCCAAACATAAGGTGCAATACAAAGTTCAATGTAATACAACGTCCAAGGGCCTTAAATTTATTATTCAAATTTCAGTCTTTTCACTGAGTTTAAATGCTGTAGGTCGTATCATAGTTCTGCATGATTCAAAAGCCTGTTTCAAAAAAATCAAAGGCTGTGTTTTAATCAGGGTTTTGCATGGGTGGTGAAGTGCATAACAAGTACAACAGGAGTGAAGTAGGGGATATTTGTGTTGGGCAGAGGGTTGATTAGGACAGTCTGGTTCAGTGGCAACTCATGCCTTCTCCAATCAGAGCAAAGTGGTACAGAGCAATCGTGCAACGAAAGCAGAGTGGAGACAAGTATCTGTGGAGGCTCTCAAGGATCCATCTCAGCTTTGTAACTCAAACAATATGACTGAGAGAGAGTACTGACGAGTCTGCAGCCCATTTTTGCCGCTCTATATTCGTCCTCGCTCCTCTAAAGCACAAATAACAGCCTTATCTTTGACTGGAATGTAACAGGAAATATCCTTTAAGGGTTAAAACACTATCATTTATTGGTTATGTAATTCTCAATATCTCAATATCTTCTTCACAGTGACTTGAAGGGGAAAAAAGCACATCTTATTTGTTGTCAGCTTATTTTATCTCCCTGGGCTTTTTTTATAAAACATTTTAATGTCACATGATTTGTAATGTGACCCACATGTGTCCATGCAAAGACTTATTGTTTGGTTGTGGCGATACAGTGAGAGAAAAACTCTTCTCAGTCATAAAAAATATGTTTCACAAGCCACCAGATGACAAGAAATTCTACATTTATTTTTGTTTCTCATTCAATTTAATTTCAAGCTGTTGCTCATTTTTAAATGATGTGCTTGATATTGACATATGACTTGTAGCCACTTTAATGGAAACTGACAAATACAATATTTAACAGCCAAATCCCCTCGTGTGGCATCTGGATCATTATATCTTTTTTTTTTACTGAAATTCAGTCGATATCTGAGGGACTGAAGGGTTTCAGCTGTGGTGCTTTTGATCTCACCAGCCACTCCTCTGAGCTTTGCTGTTCATCAGTATCCAGCTGAGCACAACTCAGCTCCACAGAGCTCTCCTCTCCTGATGTGCACATGCCGCCCCCACTGCCAGACAACCTGCTGCCAGACCTGGAATGAAAAACAAACACACCCTGTGAAACTACACTGAGAGATTATTCAACACTCAGCATTCACACGGGCTTACATTTACATGCACAGAAAAACCAACTATGAAATAGCTGCACTGTGCAGTCAGCACAGACAGTGAGTCAAGAACTTAATCCAATTATCAAACACATTTCTTTATCAATGTCTCCTGCACATAAAGCAATAAAATTTTATAACTTGGTGATGTTTGTAAATCTGTCCTCCCCAGCCAACCTGATGCTTGGAGCTCACCTTGCATTTTGCTGCCACCTGATGCAAAGTATTTAAACCAAACAGCTGCATTTGTGAGCCTGTGTGTATGTTTTCTTTCTGTGTGTGCGTGTGTGTGAGTGTGTTTCCACCTTTTAGGAAGCCCGCAGCATTTTCTCTTTCCCCAGGAGCCCCAGCGCAATTTCTCTCTCTGCTCTAAAGCCAGGTGTCTCTGAGCAAAGGCTTCATCACTTAGATCCTCCACCTGTAACACACACACACACACACACGCACACACACAAACAAATAAATAAGATATTCTCTTCGCAAATCACATTAAAAAGCTCATGTATAAAGGGATGAGACACTACCTGCCCTCCCTCGCTGTCCTCCACCCTCTCTGCCTCTCTGTTCATCAGAGGAGAGATGTCAACTACACGCCAACTGCAGAGACAGACACACTTTATGACGCAACAGACAATAATTGTGGACAGTGTGCATATCTACCTTCTCTAAATTTTTTTGCCAGCTGATTGATTTCTCCTTTAATAACCATTTTATCCTTGTAGCTCATGTTAAGATTTCTTTTCTTGCACTTTTCTTGACAGTGCAAACTTACAGCAAATTTCATGTGCTGTAAGTTTGACCATTAGCTGAGTAAGAAACTTGTGGGCCAACGTTTTGTTTGTAACCAGAACCTTAAGAATTCAAGATCTTTTGGAGGCATTTTTGTGTCATACCTGGGTGTCAGGATGTCTTTGTACTGCAGCTTCTCCACTTTAGTCACTGACATGGGAATGACAACGTTGTTAATGTTGTACACACTCTCCCCCTGGCGTTTGCGAACAAAGCCCTAAAAGGAAACATGGCCCAAGTTACAGTAAGGGCAGTGTGACGGCTCACACCAGTGACTCTCCAGTGTTCGATTTTTAAATGTTCAGATATTCTTAGACTACAACCTGTTGAATTTCTCTATAGGCTCACCAGCTTTTTCATATTTAAAGACGTACAGGTTTGTGTAGGTATACTGTAAAATTTTATACTTCATGAAAGTGTGTGTGTTACCTGTGAAGCCTGCTTGCGTGTAACTTGTATGTATCTCTCCTCCACCACTTCATCTGAGCTGTCCTCTGTGTCACAGAGCTGGTACAGAACATCTTCCACATCTGGGCACAACACACACATGAATAGATATATCTTCTGTTACTGTTACTAGAGGAACTAACTGACCCAGTCAGCACTTTAATTTTTACTAACTCTGTTAAAGGTTTAAGATAGACGTTTTTAACAGTCCTGCTCCTTAGAATCAAGAGTTTAGGTCATTGGGACCATTTAATCACAGATTTAGTATAAACATAGAATAAAGGGTGAACACACTCTTGCATACACACCTTCTGTCAGCCTGTGGCTGTGTCTTCTCTTTCGTTTCCTCTGATTGGCTCTTTTGTGTTGACTCCGAGCGGAGCCTGCCATCCTGATTGGTGACAGACCCATCACTCTGCTCTTATGATGCCGTGATTGCTGCTTGTATTTGTGACCTATAATGACACACACACACACACACACACACATACACACACACACAAAAACTGGGTGAAACAAACACAGGGATTTCCATTCACTCAGATCTTCAGTGCTGCAGGGATTTCACACTTTTATTAAAGTGTGTAAAAGCTAATCCTTCATCATTAGTCCTACTATTGAGGCAGGGGAATGTCTGCAGTTTTATTTAGTAGCATAAGTAGCATAAATAAAGTAAAACATTTACCTATAATTTCCCTTATACAATATATAATTTGTGTACCATAGTTAACTATTAATTAGGTCACGTCATTAGCCGTTAATCTCCATGTCATATGCCAATATTTCTGTCTCTTGCTTGCCTTGACTATTTACATAATCTCATTCCACTTTAGCAACAACCAGCTATAATAAGATGTTTTGTTGCCATGTGCCAAGCTACTATTTCAGTTTACATTTACCTGACAGTCTGCCTGCTTGTTCTGCCATTAAAAACATGAGAAAAAGATCATTCAAGCTGACAGGAAATCAACAGAGCCGTGAGTAAATGATGTCTTCATAACTTTTCAATCTGCTCTTTTATGTCTCATTCACAAAGTCTGTCCCTACTTAGGATGATCCCTTCTATTTATGAGGGTACACAAAGAAATAAGAGGCAGACACAACGGTCAACCACAAAGTCTTTTAAATTTGTTAAAATTTAAATGTGTTGTTATAATATAATACTTAAAAAAACCTTAATGGAAAGCTTTTTCTCATATAAGGCACTATTGAAAGGTCTTGACTGTGAAGCTGCAGCAAGTAAAGCTGACTTTGCTTTAACATTAAAATAGCACTGGCTTCAAAAACAGATCTTATTGCAGCTCCACCGAAGCAAAGAGGACGGTTTCTTAGCTCAACAACGAGACAGCATGCAGGTGCAGTCCTGTAAATAGCACTTCTGCCTCCCTGTCGTCTTACTCATCAGTTGAGTCTAACATGAGCACAGCAGGTTACAGTCTCTGCTCACAGGCAGCACCTCACTATAATGGCTCGGTGAGGTGCTGCATGGCACAGCGAATGATAGATGTCATGTACTTCCAGAGCAAGAAAAGAGAAGAGAGAATCAGGCAACAGAGCAGGGTGTGTAATCAATACTGGGAAAGGGCAGGATCTTACTGTTGTGTAGTGGTGTGGAGCTGTGCCTGTTGTAGCGTGCAGGACTGGAAGGTTGGATACGGAAAACCAAAGGCCTTTGGGACCACACTTCTCTGCCTGGGTTCCTCTGTAAGTGGCGGGACAGAGGAGGATCTGCAGGACACAATTATAAGCATTTGGTGAATGATAACACAACAGTTTCAACAATCTGAAAATGTTATGATCAATTACTCAGCACGTCTTAACACGCAAGCAGTGTCAAGGCAGCCACATGTGTTGTTTTCTATTCAGACCCTCCCACTGAAAGTATCTTAATGCAAAAAAAAAAAATCACAGCAGCTGCCAGTTTCAAACAAAACTCAAATAGGTTTCATCTGTACAAAATGATGAAAGAGGCAGAAATAAAGATGAACGACAGACAGGAATTGAGAGATAGATGCCTGAGATCCACCTTTTATATCAGTGGTATTGTATATCATTTGTTTTGAAGTGCCTGAGCTCTCTTTGTAAAAATTATACTTTTAATATCAATAATACAATATAGAATTCATACAATAGTACCTGTGCTCTCTATTCTTACACTGTAAAAACAGCTACCATAGTTAACTATTAATAAACGAGCCATTATTCACCACGTCATTTACCCATTTCCTCGATCCCCTGCTTGCTTTAACTGATTATGTAATCTCAATCTATCACAGCTGTAACCAGCGATGATAAGACATTTGTTTCCAGTCTATTATTTTTGGTGACGTCTGCTTGATAGACCGTCTTCTTTTCAGCTATTGACAAAAGAAGAAAAAGATCATTCAAGCTGACAGGAAATCAACAGGGTGCTGGGTGAAAGAAGTCTTCATCAATTTCTAATCTGCTCCTTTGTGTTTCCTCCATTATTCTATTTATGCTTCTGACACATCACTCTCTGTATGATTTTTATTTAATAAAACAGACCTAGCAGGCTATCTGATATGCAACGAACCACTTGATGCATTTTGATGTGAAACAACATATAACAATGCATCACTGTTCTGTTTCCCAATTGTCAATATGCATGAGTGCTCTTGAAAAGCAGCAGTTTTATCATGTTTGCTCCTTTGACTGGTACATGCCAACTACCACTACATCTGGCCATCACTCAACATGGCACGGAAATGCCTGTTACGAACTTTACCAATCAGGAAATGCTGAATGAATAACTATTACAAATTTCTCTGAAGAGAAAATTACTTCATGTAGTCAAGTTCACTCATCTGCACACGTTTTAGACCTGTTTTTGACCTTTCACACCAGCCACCTTCTGTAGTTTTCTTAATGTTTCCCTACCAAATGAAAGACCCAGCTCAGGGTGAGGTCTGGAGCTGAAGGTTCTGGAGGAGAGGGCCCTGCTGGAGCTGCAGTCGGGATCAGAGCACATGACCACAGGATCACAGGATGAACAACATGAGCAGGAAGACGATGAGAGAGAAGAGGAGAGGGCAGACGTGAATTTCCTCGAGTCCTGAAACGCAAGAAAGAGATGAGAGAAAGTTACGTTTCTCATGATGCTAAAAGCTAAAGAGTCTCTTTATCTGCGGTGTTAACCGCGCTTTCTCTTTGTGTTTTGCTAGAGTATAACTCATAAAGGTTTAAGAAAGCTGATCTCTCCTTAATCACACTAATTAAAGTCATTTAGTTGTTAGAGGGCTTTTCTTTGCCATCTAGCGACATAAAAATGGTGGTTGTGTGGTGCTGTCTCTTATTTTAATAACTACAAGCACTTGGGGCTCTATTTGGATCTGTACTTAAGAAGAGAAATGATTACCCAGTTTACACGCTTGTATAAGAGAGAATCTGCTATCTTTGGGAAAGATGTATTTAATGTGTACTTTTATTTCCTTGGTTTGGCCCATGTCCTTTGTGTTGAAAAAGAGGGCTGACACCCCCTGGTGTCTGACTGACTTACACAGAAACCAGAAGCCAGAAAGCCATGAGATGTTTTGGCTTCACTTTGTAAGAGGCTGTCAAGCTCTGCATCTTTTTAGAGTCAATGAACAGAGCAAACTTATGTGAGTGGAAGGTAAACATGTCACAACATGTTCTAAAATAAATGTAATCTAAATAATGATATAATCTGTAATCTAAATTATAAATCATAAATCATAAAATCCATTGATTTTGTATTTTGGCGTCATTGTATCATACAAAAAGTTTTTTGTGTAAAGTGCTGCTAAACAATTTGCTGGCCATAAAACTAAACAATGAGCTAACAGACAGTAAAAAGGCTCTTTAGATCTTTTTGGCATTGCATTACTGAATTCAGTGTTAGCTTGTCATTAGCAATGATTCCATTTACATAAAATATTGATTAATCCAGCTTTAAAATAAGATATCACACAAATTAAAAGCTTAACTGAAATTACTGAATATAATTGTACAATAACAGTGTATAAAATTTCCTAAACAAAACTGCATGAGGCTAAGCAGGGCACTAACACCACTTCACACACCACTTTAACTACCACGTGATTTTACTGGCAGTAGGAACAAAGCAGTGAGTAATGTCCCCCGGCTAAATAAAGGCTACAGCTTTAAAATAAGCACATGTTCTTGTTTATCTGAGGCAAATCCAAGTGATACTATTGTTTAATTAAAGGCAGGTGTTTGGCTTTAAACATTAATTCCTGTTTAATTTGGGGAACTATTTTAGTGATAAGCATTCCACTACAGAGGCCTGACTAATAGAACCTGCTTTGAAGCTGAGTTTAAAATGAATATGTGAATAAATTTAATGGAATACATTACTGAATATGTGTTAAAAATTCTAAACTTTTCATCAGTTTTTCAAACTTTGCCATGAAACTCATAATGGTTGTCTGACATTGGGATTTTTAAGTGGTGCTTTGTTATGATGCAAATTTGGGCAGTAATACACTAATTAGGCACAGTGTGTTACTGTTTTTTATCATCATAGTCCTCAGGATGAAGAGAAAGAATGCAAATGTGACTGCTGTATTTCAGCGTCCATCCATTATCGACACCCACTCACACTGTGCAGGAACAGGAGCAGCACTACTGAATAAACACTAAGGTATACCAGAGGGGAAATTTCAAAAGCACAAAACAAGATTAAGATAAAATTGAAGCATAAATAAGTGATAATACTAACTGGACATATTACAAATAAAATAAGAGCACTGTTAATTGGACATTGAAAATAAAAACAAGAAAAAATACACAGAGTATATTCAGGGGCAGACTACCTTTGTTGAAGAGGAGGGGAACATGCAGTCTAATAGTCGCTCTAATAATAGATAAGGCAAATCCTGACAACTGTGTTCAGGTATGCATTATCATCTACCTGCTTTGTTATATTTATGGGTGAATTTAATACAGAATGTGCATGTGTGCTTTGGGAACTGAGTATCTAAATTGATCAAAAAGATTTGCAAATGGAGAGCTGCTTGTGTCCGACCTGTAGACTGCTGGAGCTGTAGGTGCTCAGAGTGAACAGTTTGGGTTTGTGGTAGGTGGCCAGGGGTCGTGTTCGAGCGCACACGCATGACACATCAGCTTTGAAGAGCCTCCTGGTCCCCAGTTTCCTTCTCTTAGAACAGCCAGGCACTACAGCATCATCTTCTCTCTGACCACTACAGGGAAAAGATCAGATGAGGTCATGGAAATGTCGGAGACATGACTCATGTTAAGCTCACAAACACTGAAAAACAACTTTTTTTTAAGGTGTTGTCTTATTATAACCCCCTTTTATGCATAAGCAAGCAGAATGTCTTTTTTTTTTTAAATTATATGGCTTTTATCTTCACAGCCAGACGGAGGGAGTTAAAAAGGCAGCAGGAAGGAAAGACATGAAGGGAATGATTCAAGTCGGGCCAGATGGTGGGGGCCAACCAGGCTGTTTCACTGGGTTACATTACAAACAGGGAGCATGCTTTCAACCTTGATACCTTAGCTTTTAGTCTGGGCCTGAACGGAACAATGAACAAACGTTTTTCAGTAGCTACAGGTTTCTCTTTTGTTTTTCAATACAATATGTATGTTTTCTGTTATTAAAAACACAGCTTAATCTATTAACATCAGTAATTTCACAGCATTCTATGAAGAAAACTATCTCAATTTGGATTTAGATTTAAATGCATGTGTGTGTGTGTTTTCTACCTCGTGAAGGCCCTCTTGCCTTTGCAGGTGTGTGGTTGTTTTGATAGCGGCGAGAAGCTGAGAGGAGGCATCAGACTGTTAACAATCTGGCTGAGCTGAGCGCTCTGAAATGAAGACAACACCCATGTAATGCATTTCACAAATGGCAAATTAAAACTTCAGTGTGTCAAATCAAATCCATCTGGAAACAGTGAGTGAGCAAAGCGTGAGTAATAAAATGAGCTAATTTTATGCATACCTCTCTGCTATTCATGCTGCTTTTTGCCTGCTGCAGAACTAAAGGATTATACTGGTTATTTTTACTCGGGCCTTTTTCTTCCTCTTGTGTTCTTATGATGATTGAGTATAAGTGATAAATGATTGAGCCTCATTCTGTTGCTTCATTGCAGAGCTTGATGAGGCTCAAACATGTCAACACTTTCCAAGTACATATACAATGCTGTTTTCAAAAAAACATATATTTACATCCAGTATGTGACTACAAATTGACAGTGGAAAGCTAAATATATGCAGCCTGGAAACAAAGACAACCTGCTGAGTTCATGGTTTATGTACTCTGGTTGATGCTCTGGTCCCATTCCTCTCATTTGGACAGATTTCTACACTACCTGGTCCTTGTCTGGCTAATCACAGCTGTTTGTGTATCATGATGCAGGTTGATTAGATGACTGACAGAGAATATTATTTGAAAAGTCACACTCCACACTCTGATTGGCTGTAGAGTCCAGCCAAATTTGACCAGCTCATAAAATTTAGATCAAACTGTCAAACTATGTTGTGCTTCTTAAATAAGAATCAAGATTCTGTGACTCGATTGCCTCTTTCATTTTAGTGCACTCTTTAGCTGTAATAGGAGACCATTAATAACATGGCTGTTTCCCACTTGAAATCAGACAACTTGCATGTGTTGCTCAGAGCTTCGTTCTGAAATTCGATGCTCTGATTGGTCGAGGTAATTTTTTTCTTGCTCTAATTGGTTTTAGGTTAAAACAACTCTCAGAAATAAAAAAAATAACTACCTCACCTTTTAATACTGTCAAGACAGCCTGTACTGTGTCGAACTAGATGGAATAGAACAGATGAACCTCAGCATCATCTCAGCCTCTGCAGCTGGAAGGATTGAATAAGGTCTTTCCCTTTGAGTTCATTAAATAGCAGCAGGCTTCATAAAGCAGCAGGAATTTAGCATAACACACAAGAACACCATGCATTCCATAATTAATTAGTTTAATCCACTCAACCTGGCACTGGGATATAACATAACAAATACACAACCCCTCCGTGCTGCCATGTGATACACACCAGACTGACAACAGATTTGAAATGTTCTTCTCCTGAGACAGCTTATTCCCTTTCAGTTGCATAATTCAGTGTTATTTATATCTGTTTTGCAAATTTTGTCTCAAACCTTAATGATGGCAGAGCTTTTTTTTTATTTTTAACTTAGTTTCTTCGCTTGTCCCATTTTTTTTTTACATTTTATATCATTAATGGTATTCCCCATTTGTTTTTGTATATGATGATTTTGAAAATCACCTCAGTTTCCTCTCAAGTGTAGTAACTAACTCCAGCATAAAACTCGGTACACAGTGCAGGCTGTGAACAGAGTAGTAAAATACTATTCCCTTTAAATCACAGGCACCTCGTACACCAAAATATTTAAGGTGTGTGTATTAGTTTCTCCATCCTACCTGTCTTTCTATGTTGTGCAGGAGGCTTGTGGGGCTGCAGGGTTCTGTGTCAGCATCAGCATCTGCTGCTGTGCAGGATAACCCTGCCATCTCTTTTAGCAGAGTCTGCTGAATCTGTCTGTCTGTCAGAGGCTGAGACTCTGCAAGCACCACACCACCCTTAGACACACACACACACACACACACACAAGGACACACAAATATGATTATTTTTAATCCTTGCAGTACATTCGGACGTTTCACAAATTAGTATTTACAGGAATTTTTACAATATATTCAAGTTTTTAAGTGTGTACACTGCTACACATTGTACCTTAAAATGATAATGACAATTAAAACAGTCTAAAATAAAAGCCTAACCTATAATTACTTACTACTTTGGGCTTAAGTGCTGCTCATTTTTTAAAGGTAAGTATGCAAACATTGGCTGACCCCGAACGAAAATAACTTGCATTATGGCCTGACTAAATCCCTGGCTGCAAGTTGGTACATTACATCATTCCTCTAAACTGACGTGGTTACAGAGGACTTTTGTCTTACCTTGGTGGAGCGGATGTGCTTGTGGAGCTCCACCAGTTGCTGTATCCTCCCCTCCAGCTCGACCAGACGCAGCTGCAGCCAGCTCCATCTGCTGCCCAGCTCTGCTCTCTCTTCCAGCCACCTCCTCTCACAGCTGCCACTGCTGGAGTAAGAGCCAAGGTGATGGATGACAGAGGACAGTTAGAGCCATGTACAGTAGGAGTACTAAAGCAACGTATTAATTCTGTCAAAGGCTTTAAAACCCTGCCAGGACCTCACAGGTGGATTATTCAAAATGCCTGGGAATTTGTTCAGGAATGAGGCAAAAGTGCAAAACACTGAATGCTGTAGTAAAATATCCAGTTTGGCCTTTTAAATCAACTGCTGGAAGTGCATGAAGAGGTTAGCATATGAGAGTCCTTGGCAGGAAAACATGTGTCACCAGAGAGAAAAGCAGTTATACAAAAAAAGGAGGGGAGGACAGGGAGAGTCCTGACAAACTGAACCATTTGTCAATTCGCACATTTCTAATGCAGCACAGTCACCATATGACCTATTTTACACAGCCATGTTGCCATGTTTAAATTGTTTACCATCCAAACAGCATGCGGGGGGGCACAAAAGCTTATCTAGGCCACAGAAGAAAACACTGTTGATGTGTGTGGTGTGTATCTATAGTAAGTTTCCATGGCACTAGCCTGTTCAGTTAGCATTTATCCTTTGTGTGTATGCGTGTGTGTGTGTGTAGATGGTTGGCTTCAGCAGGGCAATAGTTGCTATGGCAGTGTTCTTGGACCTTGCCTCGGATAGGGGGGGACTCTCCCACCCACACACTCTGATGCAGGACAGAGAAAGGTTAAGCCAGTCAGCAAGCAGCTACACACAGTGTACTTGACAACAGCCTTTGGTATTACAGGGTTATTCTTTAAATACTAGACTGTTAGAGGTAAAATGCCCAAAATGTTGCTGTTTGTTTACCTGATAACAATCCCCACCAGTCTGTGAGTGCCTTTGATTGGCTAATGACTGCTTCAAAATCAGGTTTCACCCAATCCTAAGCTAGTATCTGTTTGTTAAGGAGTAGGCTCTCTATCCTCCAGAGACAACGACCAGACCTGGCCGCCCTGCAGCGCTTCCCAACTGTATAATGAGAAAATTCCTGGAATATTTGCCAGGCAGTGTGCGAGGCAGGAGGAGAGAGCTGGAGAGGAGAGTTTGCTTTATACCTGTTAATGTGTGACTTTACAAACTTTCTATTTACCTACTGATTTTTTCATTTAGCTATCAATATTTGTGTATAGAAAGCAACCTGCTAGCTACCCTTCATGATGAAAAGGAACATGTTTTCAAAGGCCAAATCCTGGTGGAATACAAGGCCAGCCCAAGCAAGTAGCTCTGGGGTTACGTATTCTGTTGTTGGAATACTGTTTCTTGGCTCGTGTGGAGGCATAAGGGCTTTTAGGTGTATCCTGAGTAAAACTCTGTGACACATAGCCTGTCACAAACACTTCCACATAGTTTATTTGAAATGAAAAACATACTGAAAACTGAAAATGAAATCAAACCATGTCATCGGCTTTAAAAGTTCATTCTTAGGGTGTTAAAGGCCAACTATTTCCATGTTTTCTGAAAGAGGGCAACGACCCGTGCCTTCTCCAGCAAGGAGATATCCTCTTCAAGGAGGAACCCGCAATAAAAACTCCCCAGGGGGAGGTTTACTGACCAAGCAACAAGCACTGTTCAACAGACTCATACAAAAGGCAAGCTGACACATCAGATGGCTGGAGCTGGCCAAATAAAAAGACACACACACTTCACACATATAAAACACCTTTTCTCATTCCTGTTCTTGGCCCTAATAAACATGCCCCACATTTGCAAAATAGCTCCTGTTTATTGCACTGATGCCGGAGCCATAGGAAACAAACAGAAAGGTGAAGAACTATACGCATGAAAATGGCACTGTAAAACTGGATTGAGTTCAAAAGATCAAATAGATTTTATGACTAGAGCAAAGATGTTATCCCTCCTGTCCAAACATGCCCCACTGACATCCAAACACTTTTGACAAGGAAGTGCACTAACCATAGTACTAAAAAAGAGGTAAACTGATACTCCACACAGCTCTGGCTCTAATCTCCCCCACAAAAAATCTCCAATTTCCAAATGAAGATGTTGCGCAAAGTGTCTAGTTTTGGTTGTATTTTTGTAACTCTTATCAATTTTCAAATCCAGTGATAAGCACTACATGGACGGGGGGGTGGGGGAATCTTTTTCTCAAGAATTTCTGAAGCTAACATGCAGTACATATCCATTTGAGTGAGAGATTTGTTTACCTGACAATGTTATTCTCAAACTGAAAACTGTTAGAGCTGATTCATACCTTACACTGCCTTTATATTCTCCAAAATATTTCTGACATTGTATATGAAGCTACAACTCTCTTTTAAATTGCTCTGGATGACCTATACAGCTTCAGGGGGATATCAGGGTCTGCAGTTCAACTCTGAAGTCTTACTGGATATCACTGTTTCTCTCTTTTTCATGTTCTCTCCCTTCGGTCACTCTTTACTGTCAGCCAGGAAAACAAGACTCCAGTTTTAGAATCGACAAGTATAGCTGTTTGTTTATAGATTGTTTGTCAGCTGTTTCCCATAAACATATTTTTTTATTTATATATGGACATCTGTCATCATATTACCCAGACCAATGCAAAAATAGCACCCACACTGGCAAAATGTATGTAAAATTCTCAGCATTTTCATGTTGTTTTTCTGCAAGTTGATACTGTCTTTCAGCTTCTAGCACCACAAAAAAACACTGTTCACAGGAAAATACTATCATACAATCTTCTTTCCTTGCCAGGGGCAATGAGACGCCCTTTTGAGCAAGGACAGCAACAGTACCGCCCATCCAAACCACACACACTAGCACACACTTTTAAAGTGTTTTTGAAACAGGAGGAGCAGAAACACAGAATCAATGGCATTTCACAGGCTTGCTGGCACGTCTTGTGTTTATTTCCTAGCCAGAGGGAGAAAAGTGCTGGCTGGTCTGTTGAATGTGACTGCAGCATGGAAAGAGAGCGGGCATGTGTGTATGTGTGCGTGTATGTGTGTGCGTGCATGGCAAAAAAATGTCATTACACTCTCCACAGCTGGGAAGGACAAAAACTTGCACTCATGACAACCACACTGTAAACTCCACCATGTGCCAAGTGAAATATGCATCTAACACTGGACCTCATACACTGAGAAACCCTGACTTTCCAAAACATAAACCATCATCCTGAAACAAGTCTTGGATTTCTTGTCTCACATTTGTAGATAAGTGTGAATTTATGGACTCCTTTCTTTTATGTATAATTCCCACAAATTACACCCTATTTGTACCTCCTTTGAACCAGTTCCCTTACTGTGTTAATGGCCTCTTTATTGTCTTGAAGTGAAAGTTCACCTCCGTGAATCCCCTGCTTGCCTAAATTAAAACAAGGCCAGTGGCTCCACAGTGATCCACAGCTGGTTTCTGGCAACCAAATCCAACAAAAGCACAACACATCTTTTTGCAATGAGTCTACAGTGATGTTTGCGCAATGGTTTCTCATTGTTTTCTTCAACACTAGGTTGTAACTATGTGAAACTGTGATATGATATCATTCATTTCCACTTGATAAGCAAAAAAAGTGGTCTACAGGATTTCTTGAGTCCCTCCTTTGCAGCTTGTTTATTAAGCTGTAATAACCAGCTGTCGCAGCCACATACACACCATGGCTCTTAAAAACAGACAAAGTTCAAAATAAGAAACCGTCCTCGATTTCAAGGCAGCTCACAACAAGATAGAGGAAGGCTGGTCTTATTGTTTGCTTATAGCTTGTAAAATGTTACATGTATTGAAAACAGAAAACACATCCCACTAAACAAGTTAGGGTTTGAACAAAATTTGTAATCAAATCTGTTAATTAATGGCTTCAAATCATATTTTAAACACAGAATAAAAATACCAGTAACAAGAATTGTTTTTTTTCTTATGATCAGCTGCTCATTATGTTTTTAAGAGCCATATAGCCTACTTACCAAAAGAAGCATATGGCAATGCCAGTCAGTCTGTAAGTATTATCCAACACTTTTGTTTTTTGAATAGTATTATACTTTCTTTCACATTTCCTCAAAAAACAAGCAGACATATAAACTGCTTCCACTTGCTCAATACTCACAGAGGTGAGGTCTTGGTCTTGCCATGTCTTGTATCCTCCTCTTGCTCCTCATCTGAGCTGCTGCTGGCTGTGGCCTCAGAATCCAGAGCTTCCTGCAGGCCTCTCAGCACCGCCTGGTTGGAGTGACTAAACTCTCTTAGCTCCTTCAGGGAAGGTGAGGCTGTGGATGAGTCCAGCCAAGAAAAACGGGGGCAACAGCCCACTTGTGGAGGTAGTAAATGAGGATGTATGAAGTCCAGGCTGTCATGAGACACACCATCAAGATGACAGTGTCTTTTCAGCCCCTCCAGCTGTTGGCTGCAGTGCAGCAAGGCATGCTCTCCCAGCAGGGATTGCAGTCTCCTCTGCAGCCTCTGAGCTCGGCTCTGAAGCCCTGCCTGCCTGGAGATCTGCTCCTTCATAGCCTCCTCTAGCACTACTCTGAATGCCAGCTGGTCAGAGTTCACTGAAGACAGAGCAGGACAGCCCATTTCAACCACTTTCTCTCTTGTCAGTGTAAGCGGGGGCACAAAGACAGGAGTGTAGCCCTGGTGTTTTTTCTCCCCCTGGGAATATGAGGGAGGAACAAACGTAAAGGTAAGAGTGGAGTGATGCACATCACCACCATCTGGCCCACATTCGAGAGGAGTACTGTTTCCTTGCAGCAGACAAGCCTCTTGGCTATTGTGCTCTGGGACAGGGACTAAAAACATGTCTGGTACACCTGGGAAGATGGATGCCGCCTGATGAGAATCTCTCAGGCCTTTACCGATGGAAAGGAGCTTTAGGAGGTAATCTGGGCTGGGGAGGAGCAATGTCTCACCCTGGCTGGCAGACGCTTGCAAACATGGGGAAAGCACAGAATTGGAAGGGACATCCAGGGGGCTCACAGGAAGACAGGAGTCCAGAGGAGGAAAGGGGGAAAGGTTCAACCACATCTTCTGAAGGTCACCATCATCTGTCGACCTCCTCTGAGATTCCAGTTCAGCACTGTGCATGGCTCTACCATCTGAGTCCATTCTGACAAAGGCAGGAGGAGAAGACAGATGAATCCCATGGCCATCTTTCAGGATTTTGGTCAGGGCCGGGGCCATCTGAGCAACTGATGCTTTAGGCAGCCGAGGCAAAATCAACTGATAGCAAAAATACAGAAAAATATGCACACTAGTAAAATACAGCTGTAATCCTACCAGAACTTTTAAACACACATCTATAAAGATTTTATATTAAGGAATATTACCAACTGAATAACAGAGTCACAATCACTGGAGACGAACTCCAGTAGTTTGACGTCAATAGTGGGATTACATGACACAACACAGGCACAGTAGCTGCATCCCAATAAAATGTTTTTTAACGCAAATGTTGCTTTCGTTAACGTATTTTTCTGGTTTACCTGGAAGCCTCGTTGTTAAAACTGATGAACTGACGTAAATAGTTCCTTCTGAGGCCCGCTCTCTCTTTATCAGCCACATATTTTGGTAATGACAAGCACATTTAGAAAGAGAAACTCCTCACTTTGTCCCGCTGCACTGCTTGTTTAGGCTGTTTTGGGTTTTTTTTTTTTTTGTTCCCTGTTTTCCTGCCACCAGTGACAACGTTCAAGTTTACTAACTAACGGAATAACTGTTACAACGCAGATTAATAACAGTCAAGTTAAACAGCTTTTCGGAGAGACGAATGCGAGTGATGTGACACGATAATGTACCAAAACAACAACAACAAACGTCAAGCCAGGATACAAGGGGATTAAAGCACCGCTGGTTACTCGTTTACCAAACGTTAGTTTAAAATTAACAATGACATGACATTTAGTCACTTAATAATCGCCCCTCTGAGCTAACGTTGACCACATTTGTGTCAAATAACGTTACCGTTAGCCCTCTAAAAAGTCTTTTTGCTGTAACGCTAACATTACTTACCTGATCTGGAGGTAAACCGTTGGCTTAGCATCGTTTATTCCACTAGGATTCACGACGGAATATGTCATTAAATCTTATTTCTTTTCTAATCTTTTTAAAAATACTTGATTCGACTGGTTTATCTGGCTATTCGACGTGACATTTGTTTTGCACAGATTAAACTGACATTGCGCCTCCTTTCCCTTCACTCCTCAACTGCCGAGTGGACGAAACACATCTGAACGAGGAGGGGCCGGACCGAGAGGGGTCTGCCCGCGGACTGCAACATAGGGGCGGGACCCGCAAGGGGGCGTGTCCTGGAGTCGAGAAGGCCGCAGACACATTCTATTGGCTGAATCAGACTTGTGATGCCTTCAAGCTCATCTCAGACGTTCAGACTTTGAAAGATGTAAAATGAAAAAATATCACATTTTGCTTTTTTGCTCTTAACAAAATATTCATCATTACACTAGATTAAAAAGATCAGGCTTTGATTTACCCAACAAATCTGGTCTTGAAATTGTATTTCTCTGATTTGTTGGTTAGTTAAAAGTAAATAAACAAACAAATAAATAAATAGTCAAAATAATTATGAATTTTTGAGAAATATTGTGCATTATTTTTACAAACAACAGACAGTAAATAACAAGACCTACGTTTGAAATTATAGCAATTGAGACCATTTTGATCCATCTTATAAATACAAGATAATTGTCTCAAAATTGAACTACAAGAAATTTGACTTGTAATATTATAATTGTAATTGTACTTGACAACTCCGCAAAATTATATCTAATTATGACAAGAATATTGTATAATGAGTGCATGAAAATTTTCTTTAAGGTTGAATTGAAAATGATTTATAATTATTCTTTCTGGATTTTGTTATTTTAAGATCCTTGTAATTGCAGGAATTTATTATGGCAGTTCTTGTGATGACAAGATCTCATAATAACATGATACAGATCTTATAATTACAAAAGACAGACCATATAATTACGAAAAGGAAAATTCCCATGAGATTACAGTATTATAATTTAAGTCATGAGAAAAACTGTCTGTCAGCCTCCACTTATGGAGAACCAATGCCAGTTGGGGCTTTTGGAGTTACAGCTGTTGACTAATGGTCTGATAAACACAAGGTGGTGGCAGTGTGGAGGACGTAAAGTAAACTGTTAAATATTCATCTTCAGACTTCCGGTTTGAGAAATCTGAAGTTAAATTATGTATGAAAACTGATGTATATGCAAAACATAAATCAAGCATTTACAAAGCTGAAAACACAATACATGTTTATTCAAATATTATCATCATCATCCACCTGACATGATACTATCTCTAAATACATATATCTGAGGTGTCAGTGGGACATATAATAAACATTTTTCTCAGAAAAAACACAAAATTTCCCTAAATAAATACGAGCTAAAACCATGAAGCACACTTTTTAAAAGGAATAGCTGACATGAGGAGGTAGATTGGAATGGTTTGAATTTCAAGAAAACCTACACTTTCTAACTTAACATAACCCGGTATTTACTCCCATACATTGTGCAGATAAAGCAAATTTGCATCATATTTTATCTTTAAAACAGAAAGTTGTTTTTGTCTCTGATCTCCAACAATATTCCAAGCCTAAGGGACAGCCTGCATTTATGTAGACCAATCAAAAAATTGACTTACAGTAGGTTCATCTCAACAGTGTCAGCCTTATTATCATCTTCCTTGCTCTGACTGTTTAACTTTGGGTGATTTACACAACTGAACGGCTCTGAGCCAGATGTCTTCTACTCTCTGCCTGAACACAGCCTGACCAGCTCCAAGGTTAAAAGAAGTGCCTACCATGTAAAAATTGACGGCAGTGAAATAGTTATATGGGTTGTACAAAGTATTAGGACTCTGATTATATATTATCCACCCAGAAAAGATCATATACAAGACTACCTGTAAGGTGCCAGTGATAGTGACCCTCACCTCGCTTTTGAACTTTGGGCATGAGAAAGGCTGTCCATTTCCTATCATACTACACATGTGTTTGCACAGGTAAACCACAGTAGAACTACTGGCCATCATCATAACACACAGACAGATAAAGAAGTGAACCCAGCCAGTGATACGTGAACTGGCAAGCAAATTTCTATCAAATTCAGATTCAAGTGTTGGAAAATAAACTGTGCCCTTGATTACTGTGACATTGTATTTCATACAGTTGAATATGACACCAAATTCAAACAAAGTCAACATTTTCTCAGCAAGCCAAATGCAGTAGATGAAGGGCTTGATATTCTTCTTAATCCAGATGAAGAGGGCTCTCTGTGAAGGTACAATTTGGGTGTAGTAGAAGAAGTTCAGCCAGGCAGAGGAGTACAAACTTGTGGACAAACTGAGGGCAGACACCATATTAAAGAGTAGTTGGAAATTAAAGCTGTCATTTATAAAGAACAACAGGATGACTGATATCAGGTAAGTTACTGTGCAGCAAATCAAGGACCCCAGGAGAAGCTTCAGAGGTTGCTTGATCCTTTCTCCTTGAGGTGGGAAGACCATGCAAAAGATATAGAATGCATTAGACCAGATGTTGAGAATACAAAAAGGTCCGTTGATTAGCCAACAAGTGAGAAAGTCCATCCTAATTTCTTTACTCTGATAACGACACTGTAGTGTTGAAATGTTGGTCTGTTTGCAGTATTTATGGCAGCAGTTCAATCAGCCTGCTCCAGTCCTTTAACTCCTTTAAAGATTGTTGTTCTCGTTCTGAGAAGCTCCTGATTCAGATTTGCGTCGCTTGATGATGCCCGCAGAAATCCCTCTCAACAAGCTGCATTTGTTTGCTGTCTTCTCTTGTAGTGCTCTTCATAGACAAAACATGAGAGGTACTTCAACTCTGCAATGTAGCAAATCTGAGGTATTTGCATCACATGCAAATAAAAATTCAAATAAAGCAGATTACTGTAAGAACACATAGAAACAGGTTTATCGTCATTGCACTGGGTTTTCACTTTGTGCAATGATTTAGTTTTTTACATCTCAATTATATACAATGAGAATAAAAGAAGGAGTTTTTCTTGATTCTGCTGTTTCTTAAGCAACCTAAACCTCACAATACACAAAATGCAAGCAACCTGCCCGTATCATTCACCCAAGACTAACAGTGACATTTGGACATTTAGAGTGTTAGGTGTTTCACCTGATGTCAACCAGCTGGGGTTCATCTTCACATCATTTGTTACCATGCTTTAAGTAATTTGCAGATATCAGCTGCCCTTCGCCTGAATGCAGTCTGACCGATGCCCAAGTTAACAGTGGTGCCCGATACGTACAGTGAGGTGACAGTAACGAAGATCCAAACACTGAGGACAGAGCGCTGGTACAAGCTGTGGCTGAAGAACAAGAAAACACTATAAAAGAGAAAGAGCACCCCTTGAGAGATCCCGGTCATGGTGACTCTCACCTGACTTTTGATCCTCGCAGAGGAATGGAGGTTGCCATTCTGTGCTACTCTTCTAATGTGGCTATACAGGAAGTGGACCGTGGAAAAGCTAGAGGCCATCATTATACACAGGTGGATCAATGTGTGCACTTTGACAATCAAAAAACAATTCTGGCTCGCAAAGAACAGAGATTCAATGCCATATTCAGTCACTGTAAGATTGTTTTCACTGAGCTCATGAGTGGTTTGAAAAATAATATTTGCAACAACCACAGAACCACTGATCAAAAAGAAGGTGCCATCAAAAAACAAAGCCATGGAGATGACAGACCGGATGTTTCTCTTTACCCAAATCAAAAGAGCTCGCTGTGAAGGTACAATCTGAATGTAGTAGTAGAAGTTCAGCCAGACAAAAGTTGCCTTGCTATTTTGCAGATTATGCAGAAAAATCCCCCACAACACCAAAATCACTTTGACGCTTTTCACTTTCTTGAACACAACATACAGTAATGGAAAACAGACAGAATAAACTATTGAGTAACACACAAGAAATTCCAACAGTATCTTTAAAGGCTGCTTGAGAGTTCGTCCACCGTACAACGGGACGACCAAGCAGCAGGCAAAAAAGATGTTCGCAGTGAGGTTGAGGGAGACAAGAGGACCGTTGATTGATAGGAAAGCCTGCTCATCCAGACCTCTGAACGGAGGCTCCATTGGTGATTTAGAAATGGCTGAATATCAAAAGGAAGTTGCACTTCTGAGTGTTCGCTCAGGTCTTATGAGCCTTTAAACACAGCTTATAAGAAACTGGGAGGCCGATGTAAATTGACCAAAACAGTCATTAGTCAGAACATGAACATCATTATGTAAACTGTATTCACAAAGTATGGTGTAGCAGTAAGGTGTATGTTTCTGAGATGCACCTGGTCTGACAAAGAATGGAATAAAACACTATTTAGCCATGTTTGCTATCTGTATTATGTAAATTGCATCTTTAGCTTCCTTTTGCCATTATGGGGCTTGTTGATGATAAATGTCACTATGTGATAAATGTTACACATTCTAATAAAATACATGTCAACAATCAAGTCAAAAATGTCAACAATGTTTGTAATGATATTCACAGAAGTGCATGACTGCAGGGAGACCTTTTTAAAGAAGAGATTTGGACTTGTAATAATAGTATGAAACACATAGGAGTTACGAATAACATATACTGTGGCTTTGTTATATTCAAACATCCCTGTACACCATGACAGCAAGCCAGCATGAGGAATAATAAGGACCTCGCCAAGCAGCTACATGAAACTTAATCAAAATCCTTCTTATCATATACACACATGCTTTACCTACTGTGACATATCAAAATGTTTGAATTATCCTGTGACTACAGGTTGTTCTGTTGACCCCAAGTTGGCTAAAATAAATAAATAAATATAAATCAATTATTAAAGAAAGTCTTCCTCCCAGTAGGCAGCATTGAGTCACTCTGAGGTGAGCCCCCTGTTGCCCAGGTGAGACCAAAGCTGTGAAGCAAGACAATCACAGTAGGAGGTTTCTGTGTTCTGTGTAGAGCCACATCATTGACATCTTTGTCTAAAAAATCGAAATGTGGCTCACACCTGAAAGTTCTGCATAGTTTGTATCTTCATCAGTTTAGATTTAACATCTTTTAAAGCAATTTCATCATGATACGTAGACCAAAAAAGTCATGGCCTAAGTTACTCAAACTCAAGACATTGTTTACTTAATTAAGAGAAATTCCTTTGCATATTCCATGTTGTAGCTATGCAACATTAGAAATATTTCCCTGTGCCATAACCAGGATTTAACTACAGACTTTTGTAAATACAGCAGCACAGAAACAGATAATATGGTGGAGACATCCAGTAAAAAAGGCCTGACATTTTCTCTCTCTCAGTGCTGTGCAGCAGATGCATTTGTGAGCTGATTTTTAACTGTAAAATCATGTTTTCCTATTTACACATGATTTCTGTTTAAGGTTGTTGTGTTTGAGAGCATTTACTCTCAAACACAACAACCTGGGGCCTGGAGCTCATGTCAGCATGCACTCGTCCATCAAACTATCCAAATGTAGCGGTGAGCCATTGGCTGTTTAGCACTCTACAGGAAATACATGTAAAAAATACATGTAAAAACATGTAAAAACATTTTCCGCAAAGAAGGGAACTGCCACACACAGTATCTTTGTCTTACAAATTAGGACTATATTGTTACATCTCTTGTATTGGAACTGATTGCCACTTCATATCAATAATCAGCTGAAGTACTTTCGACTAATTAGAAAATATCAGAGCGATGTGTAGAAGGGATACACAAGAAAAAAGGTGCTGAAATTTCAAGCCAGGCATCCAACAACCACTGTGCTATAAAGATCATACTTTAAATTTGTAAAGTGGACATGTCAAAGTATTTTCACAAGCAAGTTTCACTAATGCAAAGTTCAGAGAAAATTTGCTGACATGAGAAAAATCACTGCATGGTCTAACTTATGAAAATTATGGATGTGATAGCCTACCTATGTCAAAGCACACTGCTGAGTAAAATTATGCTGTTTTGCCTATTTTGTATGTATGGCTGTATATACCAAAGACTTTAAACTCCTAATTTCCAGCAGTAAGTGTTCAGTGTAATAATTGGGATTTAATAATTAAAATAAAATAAAATTAGAGTAATTAAAAAACAAAACTTAACATGAATTCTGAGTATTCATCAGCACTTTGTAATAAAGCTGACATTTGGTAAATAAGCTTTATTATGCCCTGCACACCTGCAATCTGATCTTCTTTTTGTATAGCTTTCAGTGTTCATATAATATGGAATGTCTTATACAACAATGGACATAGATAATGTCACCACCTAAATTTGTTGTCACCATTTTTTAAAATTGTGATGAAAACTGAGCCCCTCCAAAAAAGGAGTGAAATCTATTCACAAATCAAAACCTTAAAATGCAATTTAAAGCTCTGACAAAGCAAACATACTCTAAAGTTGTGTTTGGTTGTGTTTCAAACTACTACTGCCATGATCATGAATAAACTCACTCAAAATTATTAACGCACCTTTATTCTACTTGTTAACTACTTTTGTTATGATAATAAGTGTTTTAATTACTGTTCACATTGCTCTGGGTGATATTGAAAAATGATGTGCAGAGCCACATATTTAATTTTTATTGGACCATTTCAAATTATAATGGGTTGCATAGTGTTATTGATTAAAAAAAAAAAAATCAAGAACTTAAATTAATCTTTAGATATGTTTTATCTGAATGAATTCAGAGACAGATTGCTGTACAAATGTTTTATTTTTTATTTAAATAAGCACGTCTGACTAAAACGCCAGAATGGACAGATCACACGAACACTTTACAAACAGTCACATAAAAATAATACTTCATGTTCAGAGACAGCAAACTAATTATGAAACAGCTTTACAGATTTTCACATTCAAACACTCTCTGACAGTTATGATCTGGTATACAGATAATTATTCCACACACACATGCACACATCTCAAACACTAATACATATAACACACACTCTCTCTCACACACACACACAAAAACAAATACACACTTAAAGCTACAGGTTTATCCCTCTAAAGTCTGTCAGTGTGTATGTATGAGATGTCCATTATGCTACATATCAAGGACTTGGACATACGGGGAATAAATAAACGCTGGCAACAGAATTCAAAGTTGTTCTTGAGTTTCTTTTGGCATAAAACTGAACTTTGTGAATCCTTTAGTGGTTTGATATTGTCATGTTCTCTAGAAGCTTCATTCTTAGACTATTATCTGAGAAGAAACTGAATATTTTCAAATCACAGCAGTGGCACGCACATCTTTCATATCTTTGCACTTAAATGATAATTTCATTGTTTTTGCATCTTTAAGTCCATTTGCTTCACATCACATAAACTTGGAGTTTTTTATTTTGCTCAAATGTGTTTTTCCCACATTTCTGGTGGTCAGTAATTCACCATCATTTTGGTGAGTGAATAAAGTGAACATCATATTTTTTAATAAATCATTGTGCATTAATGCAGTGCACATTTTTTAAGCAAATCCATGCTGTGATGCCAGGTAGCAATAACATTACTGGCAGATAGGATGTTTACCGTCATGCATCGGCTACCTCGAGTGTCAAGCCTCTGTAAAACACTTTGCATCACACTGTGAAGTGAATGAGAATCAGTGGCTGTCTGGAGACCTGGAAAAAAAACACATTAAGCATCTCTTGACACACCAACAGCGAAGTGATGTGTGAGTTGAAGCAAATGAGCTAAAACATGTGGAAACATTGAAACGATCATACAGGAACATGCTCGGGAAACATTTTACTTGCAAAAATGTGCAGTTTCATAACATGCACACACACGCATATCACACACACACACACACACACACACATTTACATAGTGTGCAGCCCTGAATGCAGATGGGCTCTTCAAAACAGTGCTGCTCACACATTAGCAATGTCACTGTGACAGAAAAACCATCATGATGCATCAATATTGTCAGCATATGAGATTTTAAGTTGCTGTGTGTGTTTGTGTGTGTGTATGTTTACAAGGTGGGGCAATTAGAAGTAGTCTCTTCTTCGTGAATCGTCACTGATGAAGGAGGGGTTCCACTGCGCTGGGTAGATGCATGAATGGCGAGAACCCGGCAGGCCTGTGAACGGGTACAGGCCGTTTCTCTCCAGGTCTGAGTTTCGCAGTGCAGGCTGAGGGAAAAAGCACAAAAAAAGGAGTTTTAATAAGATGTATTCAATTAACAGATTCGTCTTGTCTAATGTAATGATTTATTAGTTATATCCACTCACTAAAAAACAAAGCCTTGAAAGTCCACTATGTTGCTTTTAGTGATATCTAGTGGTGAATTTGCAAACTGCAACAAATTGAACATTTCGGTCCTCACCCTCTCTTTAGGAGAGGCTTTGAAAAAGAAAGAGCCCATAAGAGCTAGATTTTGGTTTGTCCATTCTGGGCTTCTGTAGAAACATGGTGGGGCAACATGGCGGACTCTGTGAATGAGGACCCACCTTCTCTGTAGGTATAAAAGACTCATTCCATTGCATTGAAAATACAAAGATTCTTATTTTCAGGCGATAGTACACTAATGAAAACACACTTTTGAGTACTGTGTTCCATTTCGCCATATTCTTATGATAGATTACCCCGAATCTTACACACTGGTCTTTTAACTTGTCCACTGAAACAAATGAAGTGAGTAAGACACAAAGTCAAAGTTGAACAGTTTGTCTTCTTACAGAGTAGTAAATGTCAGTCATCTGCAGCAGGTTCTTGGTGCTGCCGTTCTCCTGCATCTCAATGGTCTCCCTGCCCCACTCCATGGATATACGGTTGCTTTTGGGGAAGTCTGCATATGGAGACATCTGCAGGTCTCCACTCTTAAAGATGATCTTGTTGATGTCATTCTTGTCTTTCCTTGGAGATGAAACATTTTTCAGAAAGTTAAATCTTTGCAACAGTTCACAGATGTAGTGTAGGATGACTTGTTTCTTAATCATAAACCTGAAAGTAGATTAATGCATGGCAGATTAATGCTCTGCTTTACATCTCTTAAGTTGAATTGCATAGCAAACCAGAGAACTTCAGCCAACAAACTACAGTCTTACTTGCAACAGGTGACTATGAGAGCTATGATGAGGATGAGGAGCAGAGCGCCCCCCGCAGGTGACACCACGACTGCAATCAGCTTGTAAACTGCAATGTCAAATAACAGCATGTTAAAAGCTTATTTAAAAAAAAAAACATCACAGTTAAAATTTCGTGACCTTAAATCACAAAAACATCTTCCATGAAAACAGAATATGCAATATTTTGCCTGCTCAAGTGTTTTTAAGGCCACTTACAATTTCCACAGTTGAATCCCCCAAATCCAAACGTGCACCTGAGAAGTATAAATATAATTTAACAGAACAGTAAAAGAATTTTGCATTAAGAAAGATGTCTCAGCATTTTATTCTAACTGAATTCATGCCATGGGAAGAAAAAGAAATGTACTTACGGAACGCAGCTGTTATTTTCCAGCTTGTAGCCATCCCCACATTCTGAAACGAGACGATTTGTCATAAAAACAAAATGTCCCATAAACAGTTTGGTATGAAGAGCTTAAAAGCCAGTGTAGTTTTTGCATACAGTCAGTGTCCTGAATTTTGGTGAATTTCATTGAAAACTGGATAGTTCATTGATAACTGGATTTCTTAGTTTTTTGTTTTTTGTCAGGAAGTAAAAGGTTGTCATCACCACCTGGTTTTTAGGTGCTGTCTGGATCAATTTAATGACTTCTCATCAGGTTAATATGAGGTTTTGCTTTCTTTGTTACTTTTCTGTTACTACTGCATTTAGTTGTTTAAAAACTACCACATGCAGTAGTTGGATAGATCTATGAACCAGCACCCTTTGTGTCTAAGCTGACATGGGCTTACCTAAGCAGGACAGGTCATCAGGGTTGTGTTTGTAGTACCCTTGAAGACACTGGCACTGGGCTGTGCCACTGCTGTCTGTGCAGGTGGAGCGCTCTGTATCACACTGAACTTTCTGGGCCACACACAGACTTTCCACTAGAAACACAGAATGAACACAATTTGTCATGTCATTATTGTCACCACACATAATTTTGATCATGACATACAGAGCATGAGAAATTCTACATCCGACATCCTCCCTAGTGAACTTATGGTCCTGCTGTCTGTTGCTAATGTAGAATTCCTTGTAAAACAAGTCTGTTTTTCAGTGATTTAATGATGTAACTGTGTACAATTGTCTCAAAAGAATCATGGCACCTTTTTAGAGAGAACCATTTCTGTCTAAACTGTGCCCTCTGGTGGCTGTAAACATAATCACAGCTACTTTAAGGAGTCTGCCTTTAACCACATTTAAAGTAGTAAAAAAAACTGAATTAAATCTGGTTAAAAAGAACAAAAAATAAACATGATGTTTTATTGTCATTATTATACATTATATTTACCATGATAGGTGAGCTGGTGGTGCAGGACCATGTGGCAGTGGGCCATCGAGGAGCTGCAGTTACTGAGAGACATCTGGATGCTGTTGTAGACCTCAGCGCTCGTCACATTGGTGGAAATTGAAAACATGTTGACAGCTGAGATATGAACCCCGTCCTCTTCTCTATGGAGAGAGACAGCAGATGTTAATGCAGAGGGCTACACTGGCAAAAAGCCCATGTTGCACAATTTCATCTCAAACATCGTGAAGTCTTAAAAAAATCACCTTTTCCTAAATTTGGGGTTTTTTTTGTATAGATAGCCATTGAAAACATTTCACAATTTGACATTATTTGTCTGTTTTTTACTCGTTCAATATTAAGGTTTATTACAAACTTACTTCTTCCTAAGCAATGAGCGGCTGTAACCTCTGAGGACTGACAACGAAGCATTGAGCTGGGGTGAAGACAGGAAGAGAGTGAGCATCAGATAAAATAAACAGAAGCCTAATGGAGTTTCTCTCAGAAATGAGGCGATAAAGAGACATGTCTCTCACCAGCTGAATGATCTCTCTCTGGATCTCATGCATGTTGGTGCTCTTGAAGACAACAGGGTCATGTGGCAGTCTGTTAACACTGAAAGTTCCAAGAAATGTCTTTGCTATGGAGGAAAAAAAAACCCTGTTAGTGACTCATAAGAAATCTTTGGCAGAACAATTTCACTAGAGAATTACTATAAACTTTGTGTTTGTATATGTTAACCAGTAGCCATTATTGTTTCACCTCTGGTGCAGGTGCGTCCATCTTCCAGGTCAAAGCCAAGTGGACACTCGCAGCTGAAGGAGCCTCGTGTGTTCACACACCTAGACCCGATGGGGCAGGGGTCTTGCTCACACTCATCCATATCTGACCAGGTACGAAAATGTTATGTTTAAAAAGGCCTTCACTGATTTCATATAGTTAAATACAAAGTGTCAGGAAGAAGAGAAGCTCACCCTGGTTGCAGGTCAGTCCTGTCCACGCCTGCTGACAGAGGCAGGTGAACTGATGCTCTGTGTCGCTCACACACATCCCTCCATTCATACAAGGATTCGTCAAACAGGGGTTTCCTGGAGGAGAGCAAAAAAAGAGCTGTCATTAGTCACATGCAGTGATTTTACACTGACTTTCGTTACGTCTCATCAATTACAATGCACATTTTCACACTTAAACTAATTTATGTATTTTACTATTTTTTGTGATAGGTGTGTGGGGGTTTTTGTCTTTCTCAGTGCTGCAAAAATCACTTCAGTACAATCAGCATCACAGTCAGTTCTTTTATGCTGAACATAAGAGGAACTTGTGCATCACTTGGAAATTCATCAGCCACCAAGTGTCCCCTTCTTCAGAGCAGAGAGAACAAATCTGAGTAATCTGAGTAATCTGAGTAAACTAACCTGCATTCTCTCTTCTCTCTAACATCTGAAAAGCCTTAGAAATGAGTAAAACCCAGTAAGACACTGATGTTTTTATAATTATGTCAAAAGTATTCATCTTAAGGACTTTTGCAGTATCTTAATCCATTCACTGAAAAATTACTTTGTGAATAAGGAACTTAAAAATTCGAGTAAACTGGGACTAAAAACCGGAGAGGATGAACATGCATGTTTGCATTCTGGAGCCAAGTTAAGCTAAAATATGATCAGGGTTTTTTTTACATTTATAACTGTTTTTAGAAAGTAAAAGAGGGTTTAGCTAGCATGAAAGCAATACTGATTTGTAGAGGAAAGACATACAACTACATATCAAAGACTGTCAGTTAAAATGAATGGAGAACGTAAACCACTAACTTGCTGGTGTTGCTGCTGCCTTGGTGGAACTGACGTCAGTGGGCTTTGTTGTCACCACCAGCTCTGTAGTTCCCCTGTCAGTCTGTTTCCCGGTGGTCTGCAGAGCCTCTGTGCTCTTGGTTGGGGTGCTGTGGGCGTAGGTGGTGGTGGTGATGTGCTGTCTATGAGCTGTGGTGATTTCCAGAGCCTCTGCGCTGGTTTCTGCCTGCAAGGGGGTGACGTTGGTGGGGTTAGCCATCTCAGTTGAAGGCCCCTCAGTTTGGCTGGATGACGCCCGATGAGTTGGTTGTGCTACACTGGTCTGCTGGGGAAGGGTGGAGGCTGTGGTTGAAGGCATCGTGTGCAGAACGCTGGTCTCTGTGAGTGACTCTGGAGCAGAGCTGCTGGTGGTGCTACTGAACTTGGAGGATGGGGTTGCAGGGAGGGGAGATGTAGCGACTCTGGGGGTGGAGGCAGTGGCTTTGAAAGTTTTTTCCTCAGTTACATGAGGCCTGTTAAAGAGAAAATAGATCTATCACATCTGACAAGAACTGAAAACTATTTTCATCCTCACAACACTGGCTAATGTACCTCAGAACTGACTTGCTACTGTATTAATAGTCATTCAAAATAAAGAAGGCTTAAGTCACAGTAGAAGGCACTAGAGCTGCTAATGTAAGCTTGTTAATCTTCTGAGAGATTCTGCTGTCCTTTAAAAAAATTAAAGTGCCTTACAGTGTCCAAGATCATTAACAACAGATGCTGTTAATTCAAGAAAAAATAACTTAAAGGTTTCAGGCTTATTTGCAAAGGTTGTATTAACTAAGCCTTTTAGGCAGATTATTTTACCACCAAAAACAGTAACAGAGAACCTTCATAAAAGCACTGATTAAAAATGCAAATACTGGACTCTATATAGTATCTACAAATGTATAAATTTTAATTTTATAACAACAATTATAAGTCCTACTCTACTTCTTTGCTTGCACAACGAACAAAAATCATTCTTTGAACCATTATTGTGTTCTTTATTTAATTAATAATTCAGCTCAAATGTTAAGTAAATATGAAAAGGTACCTCTCTGTGACAGTGGCAGGTGTGGTAGTGAGGAGGGACTCAGTAACCAGCACCGGAGTGACTGTCAGCGAGTCGTCCAGTTCAGATGTACTGCTGCTGACTGTCGGGGGTCCTGTGGTCAGACCCAAGCCCACGCTCTGCTCACTGGTCTGGGATGAAACTCCCTCAGTGCCCTCCTGGTTCTGAGTGCTGGAGCTGTGAACTCCAGTGGACGACTCGGTGGAGGTTCCAACGCTAGAGCCTGACCCCTGGTCTGTTCCTGAGATGTTCGCCGGACCTTCTGCAGGTGAGGTGATGGGGGGTGTGGAGGAAACAGACACTTCAGATTGGTCGGTGCCGGGCTCTGTCACTCTGAGAGGAGGCGTGGAGTCAGAGGTCTCCTGTGATGTTGAGCTTTGCTGATGCTGGGTGGTGTTAGGCTGTCCGCTCAGACTTTGGGTCCCTCTGGTGCCCCCCGGGCCCCCAGTCTCTGAGGTCATCCCATTGAAGGAGTGGGTCGTGTGCTGGTCCGTCGTGTCCTCCCTGTCAGTTCTGGTGGACGGGGCACTGTGGGTGTAGTCCTCAGTCTCTGTAGCCCTTGCAGACATACCCCAAGTAGAGGGGGGTTGATGGGAGTTGGAGTCTTCTGTAAATGCAGAGGAGGTGCTGTTGCTGGAAGAAGAGGTGACAGAGAGCAGCGTCCTCTCTCCAGCTCGGCTGATGGTAGTGGAAGTGTAGGTGCTGTCGGTGTGGACGGCCGTGTGGGACATCGAGGGTGAAGCATCTCCCTGTCGGAGGGTGGTGTCTGGGCTGTCTCGGGGCATTCTGGCCTCCTCGGTCAACATCCAGGAACTATCCTCCTGGGACACAGCAGAGGAGGCGTCTGGCACCTGATCTGTGTTAACAAAGATCTTCCATTTCTCGCTGCTGCTGCTGCTGCTGCTGCTGCTGCTGCTGGCCTCAGTGGTGACTTCGACAAGGGTGGAGGTGAGTGGCTCAGTAGACAAATCCAGGGCCTCTAGTGAACTGTTGCTTGTTTCTGTGAAGGTTTGTGTCTGCTCAGTGTCTGTGGAGAAGAAAAAATAATAGTGTCCGTTATTTCTGATTGCTAAATTTGTGCACTCATTTTTTAGGCCTCTTTATTTTTGTTTCACAGCATTTGACCTTTTTATATAAAATAAGAGATGTATAATATAAGACACTCAGTCAACCCAGAGAGGCGTTTATCCACCAGGTTTTAGCAATTTCAGTTTGGAGGTTTTCCAACAGGAAGCTATCTCACAGCATTAACGCTGAATCAACTACTTAACAGACAGAAAATAAGTTAAAAGTTATATAAACAATTTCTCAAGCAAAAGTGCAAGACAGAATGCCAAGACCTCTTTAATGTGATGTTTTTGTGCATTTTTTCTGTTTTATACATTATAAATCTAATAATTTTTGACAGTTTGTTAACATACCAGAACTACAGGATGCTAGTGTTGGGCATTTTGATTGTATTTCTGATATTTCATGACCAAGACAATATTCATCACATGTTTGTCTCCAGCTCTCTCAGCTTACTGTATATGACTAACTCTATGTTTTGAAGCCCCCTTCCAGCTGTCACCACCAGAGGGTGCTGATCAGACTGAGTCTAGCCTCTGCACACTGCAGAAAGAGGGAAGATGCTGTCAAAAGTTCTGTTGCTTGCTGTGGAGCAATGATTTTGGGTGGAGAACAATTGGCAGTCGGACACGTCTACTCTAACAAAGGCATGAGGTCCTAAATATGGCGGTGACTGTCTCTGCTGGGAATCAGCCATTTCCTTCCTAAAGCTGAGCGAGCACAAGGCACCGGCAGAAAACTGTCACTCTGAATCTGGGTGTGTTTTCATGTTAATAGTCTGTAGAGAGGTTTTTTTTTTTTTTAGCCTGGCTCAAAATTGTTAAGTCATTAAAACCACCCAAACATTACCAGAAGTGTCAAAACGAATGTTGCTACAGCAAAGGGATTGTTGTTTTTCTGCTTTTCCTGTTTTTTTTTTTTCGCAGTTTAACCTCGAGACACTGCAGATTCATGAGACAAGACCTCTTAAGCAACCTGAAAACAGTTTTAAAATCTTGTGTAATGACCAATGTCATATGTAATAAAGGATTTATTTTAAGAATCAAAGTCATCATCAAAGTAAGTCATTTATTATCAAATTAATACACAATAACTACTGTACTTAATAGTTCCAAGCCTCAAAGTTTCATTCATTTTGATGGCATTCAAATTCTCAATCAACCTTTAAATGTGTAAGCTAATGGCATATCATGGGGTTTTTAGTGTTGTGTGAATAGGACAGGCAGAGCGGTGGGACAGACACCTGCAGACAGCTGCTAATGATGATTGCACCTGTAAGAGAGTCAGGGATAGACAGAAGCCTCTTGAGGAATAAACACCTGAGTCACAGATCTGAAGCCACTAACTGGCAGGAAAAGAATTTATACTTTAATCTACTGGGATTAACAAGTCAATCTATTTTTTTAATTTTCGCTTCAGTGTGTTTACAGCAGCAAACCGGAGATTGCTGTGACCTGTGCTTTAATTAGCCTCTCTTTGTGGACTGATATCTCGAAGGGAAACATACTTTTCTTCATGAATGAACACAGAGGACAGGTAAAAAGAAGAAAAGACTGAAAGAACTGGAGTTTGATGACTGCTAAATTTATTCAGAGGCTTAACTAAAAAGTACACATGCAGACACACACACCACTGGTGCCTACCATTGGTCACTTTTAATTAATGTCAGCTCTTAAGTCAATGTGGCAAATGTGTAGCAGACAAGATGTTTCATAAGAATTCATTTGGATTAATATAAATCTACCATTTTCTTCCCTTTCATCTACACGCTCCATTATGTTCACTAGCTAGCTGCTAACTTTGTGTTACTATCACCTAATTCTGTACAGTTTGTAATGTTTGTAATGTATGGTAGGTGTTTTTTTGGAGCTTTATTGCCAAAAACATCTGCCTGCTAAAGCTGATAAGGATGAGAATGAGAATGGTAAGACTTAGTTGTTGGTTGTTGGCTGTAAATCCAAAACATAAGCTGGAAGACTCTAAAATGCAACATGGAGCTGAGGGAGTTGGGTGACAATCTCTATGGGTTCATCTCTTAGAGAGACCTCCTTCAAGTCACAAACTAAATGATCAATTTTTTACATTAACACACTGATGCATGTAGCTGTAAATGACATAACTAGTGAGCATCCAAAGGGCTGAATATCAGTATTAAAATACAAAGCGTACACAAGAAAATAAACCAAATTTAGAGAGGCACTAAGTCTGTGTGAGGTCTTTCTGTGACTTAATGTTTTTTCTCTGCCTATCACGGATGCTGTGCTGTCTGACAGCCTGTTATCTGGCTGCTCTCCAGAAGCCCAGGACTGGAACAACAACAGTCCACTGAGGACAAGCACCGGTGCTGGACAGCATCCTGACAGCTAACACACAGCAGCCACCACACAAAACCCAATAGAGGGGAGAGTTCAACTGCAGAACAGGCCGTCCACTGGGAGTCTGTGTGGAGAACTGGGCCACTCGACTCCGTTCCTCTCTCTGACTTCCTCTGCATGTGTCTCTCTCATTTCATTTTCTCTCTCTGGATCGAAACACAGACTGGAACGTGTTGTTGGCAACAAGTGGCGGACCCTTCCAGAGTCTCTGCTGTTTATCTCTCAGCTGTTGCCACAGTTATCAGTGTTGCTTTTTCACATCTGCTGTACTTCAGAAACTCTGTGGCCTGCATATTAACTTAGGCAAGTGCAGTATGTTTGGCATATTATTTGAGCACAGATGATGGTTGTGTCCAGCAGTGTTGTGAATGTAAAGGTTGATGAAATTCATCATTTGTTGCAGGTACAAAATGCTAAGCTGTGTTTGAGGTTCACAGCTCAGTGTGTGGGTTTGACACTAGATGAGTGTGACCTGAAGAGGGTGATTGCAACAGGAAAGGTAAACCTCTGTGAGGAAAGTGAATCATTTCCACTTCATCATAGCTGCTCTTTGCTTTTGAGCAAAGGATCTGACTCTTGCAATGTTTCTTTGCAGTTGTAATGGGTGGCTCTGAGTGAGTCAAACAAGACTGATATGAAGCAGAAATCTGTGATGTAGCAACAGTTAGCTTGATGCCAACAGGCAAATTAGCAGGGGAAACTTCAGGATCAGAGCAGCTTTATGTCAGTCATGAACCACAACCAAGTCAACATCTTAGGAAATGATAAAATGTTTTTTTTTTTTATCACAATATACACTCACTCCGATTTGCATTGGATGGCACCCCCTGGTGGCCTGCAATAGGGCCCCAATTTAGAACGATAGGTTTAGAAATCACTAACATTAATATAAAACCAGAGAGAGACAAATGCAGTACAAAATCTTAAATTTTTATTCCAGGGGCACGGAGACATTTAGCTTAAAATGTAAAGTTAAGAGAAAAAGTTTTCAGTAAAAACTGGTTGACTCACTGCCATCAAATAAATGACATTCTAATTTTACTGTTGTAGATTCGGTATTTTACCAGGACTACAGCATTTCACAAGTAGGGCAGAGTTGTATATTTAATAAGTAGGCTATTTGTATAATGTGTTGTGACCATATAACAAGCTAGCCTTTGTAGGAGTACAGTGTTCATGATGGTAATAATATGTTATTGATACTATATTAATAATATATAAATAAGAAGAGTATACGACTGTAGTTGCATTGCATATACTGTATTTTTTTAAGTTATACAGTGGCAGAAACTACAATAAAGATCCAGAGTTTTCTGTTTTTCTATTATCAGCTGCATAATCTTGATATTAAAAAAATAATTCTTCAAAAATATTCTTCATTTGTACTCTCAGGACTTAAGTCTCTCTTTCTTCCCTCTAGCTGGGTTTTTGGGTTTGGGTTCATTACTTTTTTGCTTCCAGCACAGCAGCACTGTAATGTAATCCTCTATTAAAGGGAAAAAAAGTGTTAACAATATCCCCATAGCTCTCCGAAAAAGATATATCTATCAGTTGAAGCCCAGTGATTATTCTGCTGTTTTTACTTTAATTGATTTGAAATGATAGCAGAGTCGTGTAGGTGTGACTGTGGCTTCTACCTCAAATGGCAAAGGTTTACTTCCTACAGCGTACTGATTTTTGCTAGGCCTTGTGCTCTGGGACCTGGCCCTGAAATCCTGTTCTCCCATTCAAAGCTCTGGAGCTGTGAAGTGAAAAGCTGTACTTGGTCCAGATGTTTCTTCCCTCAGCTTTGTGCACTGAATGGACAAAAACAGCAGCGCTGCAGGTCCTTTTCTGAGAGCAACATACTGATGAACTAAAGGCATCACAGTCCCTCCCTGATATGCCTTCTTCTCTTCATGTGCAATTCCTGTTCATGATCACTATGCTTATACAAAATAGACCAGAATGTGTGTGGGTTTTTTTTTATGGATTGTGTTCATTAATGGACTCCTCTATATTTTACAGCCCTCCATGCGGCACATGTGTTAGGATGCTCTAACCTGTGCTTACTGTTAAGAAAAGCAAAAGAGTGGCCAATGGATACAGGAGCCTATACAGCTTATTAACACCTGTATGAGCTGAGGAACAGCTGCCAAGACTTTTGCCGCATCAGCAACACATCAAGTTAAGCATGAGCCTTAAGATGCTTTTTATACTGAAGATCAACTGAAATAATTCACTGTTTTCCCGTAAATTCATTTTTTTTTTTTACCAAAATGTCAAAAATAAACTGATTCAATTAGCAGAAATGCAAATATATCTGCTTATGTCTGTGTGATACTCAACTATGAATAACTGACTCTGAATTGTCGGTCAAACACTGTGAGAACTTTTTATGGACATTTTTTTTTGCAATTTCTGACAAACATCTGAGCAAAAGTTGAATCACTCAATCAAGATATTAATAAATAGATAAATCTTGTAATGAAAATAGTACTTACAGGCCTATTAGCAAACAAAACAAAAAAGCAGGGCACTTGTTTAATGACTGTTATGTTTCTAGGATGCATAACACTTAAATTCAATGTGTTATGCAACCTGTGGAAGAGTAGCATGAGAAACTGTATTTAATTTAACATTTTAAGTCATAATTCAAGCACCTACAAGCCAACAGGAAATCCTCACTTTGAATAAATGGACTTTTAATTGAGAGACTTTTGCCAACAAACACATAGTGTTCATATAGCTCCAACTGATTCAGTAAATGAGCTTTGCTGATTTATTTCTGTCTAATCCACCAACTTTAGCTCATTTTAATGAGTTGGAAATGAAAGTAGACATTAATGGAGCATTACTTTGCAGGAGAGTCAGCCAGAACTTATCCAACTCATTAAGAGTTTTTCTACAGAGTTACACTTTCCCTTGCAGGCCTCAGTGACAGTGATCTTACCGAGGACTCCGGTAGCAGCAGTGTGTGTTTCAGCGGTGTGTGTGAGCAGGATGTTTCTCTGTGATGGTGATAAACTCTCGCTGGAGTAAGAAGTTGAAGTTGCATTGTTTTCCATGTCGCTGAGTTCATCCGACGCGGTTGAAGAATAAAATCCTGCCGTTAGCGAATCCGTGCTGTTGTTACTGGGGGTCCCTGCCCCGAGGGGCCCCGGCAGACCCAGCAGGAGGACCGACAGAGACAAACCGAGGACGTGATTCACAAACCACGTTTCCATGATTTTTCAAAACCCCAAAACGGGCGCCGATAGTTTCCGTATAGTCGAGTAGAGGCCGGGGAGTCTCCCGGGGACACCATGAGAGGAGCGCTCCGGCTGTAGGTGAAGTTTCAGAAGAATTAAATAAATCCTAGTTCAGGTCCGGAGGGGCTCCGGTGCTGCGACGGCGGGGAACGGAAGATAACAGAGCCGAGGCAGCAGCCTGTTATCACAGCGGAGGAGACCGGGCTCCTCCTCCTGCTGCTGCTGCTGCACACACACACACGCTCGCGCGCGCGCGCGCACACACTGGGTTAGCTTCACTCTGTCCTGTTATTCAACCGAAAAACTGTCTTTGCTGCCTTCAGGTGTTGTCGGAAGCCATGCAGTTAAAAAAAACAAAAAAAAAGAAACAAAAAACCTTTTTCAGCAATCAGCCATGACAGATTTTTGAGACTTAAAAGTTTTGAAATTAATCTAAAAAAAGTGCCTTACTGTTTACTCCTGATTAAATATTAAATTATGAACCATTTATGTTGAGTATGACAACTTCAAGGAGAAGACAAGAATCTCACAAACTCTGGTTTAGTCAGTGGAATAAAGTATATTTTCAGCCTACCAAGTAGTATCGCAGTACAGACATACAAAGTCACAATACTGACAAAGTGTTTATAATGGCATGTCATACTACTACATTAACAAGCCAATACTAAGCTATGACTCTGTGATGGAAGCACTTTTATTTTTTACATATTACAACTACAATTATTTTGTGCGAAAAAGCTTCTTAAGTAATATTTGAGATGAAAAAGCACAACAGGGTCAGCATAGCAGCTACAAAAAGCCTTTGAATGCCTGTATTTCTTATTAGAAGGTAATTTACTAATTCTATAATATAGTCTAGGGTAATAATGGAAACACGAGGGGCAATACTTTAATTATAAAAGTATTAAGTGCAGCAATTTGCAGAGATTGTTTGTTCTAGTTAAACAGCCCCAAACCTTTAGTGTTTGGGAGCAGATATTTAAATTTAGGTAGGAGGGAGTCTGTAAATTAATCACTATTTGTGCTACTGTGATTGATCAGGGCAGAGACATTAAATCAGTCTGAGATATACCTCAACAAATTCCACTGCAGAGAGCCCCAAATGTCTCATCTTTTAGCAAGAGCCAGACTGATCTACAGAGGCCAGACTGTTTATAGGATGTATTATGGCTGGGATAAATCTGGAAAATGTGTCGGGGTCCAAGGCAAGACTTACTGTTGACATGACAGAATCATAATTTACTGGGTGGCTTAGTTACTTGCAATGTAAGCTGACAAGAAGAACTCAGCAGAGAAAACAAATCTTCACAGAAAAGAAGGATCAGTGATGGCTGACATTTGATTCTGCAACTGTTGAAGGTTCACAGCTAAAAACAGTCTCACTAATAAATTGTATAAAAGACTTTTGACCACAGAGACACGATGCCTTCACCTCAGCTACTTAACATGTGGGAGGAAAATTTGGAGTGAAGTTTTTAGTGCAGACTCTTAAATGTCCGCTTAAAGTCCAACAAGTGCATTAAATTACTGAGATGCAATGAAATAAGCCTCCCCTTGTAGAAAAAACTGCAGTGTAAAATGTGAAAGGTCCTTTTTAGAGACAGTATTTGGTGCATTCAATCTGCGCTACTGTAGAAACATGGCGGTGCAACATGGTAGACTCTGTGAATGAGGACCAGATACAAAAGGCTCAGTCTAAGATCATGAAAACATGGTTATTCTGACTTTCAGGTGATGATACACATACATCTGTATATTCTGTACAATTTTTGCCATATTCTACAAATAGATACACCTTAATCTGACACACTGGACCTTTAAACCTAGAAAATTGGATATTTTATTCAAGCCTATGGTCGGTTTCAGTTAGTTTCAATTTCAGTTGGGGTAACACCAGTCAGAGGGGGAAAGTAAGGGAACACCAATAAATATACTGTGAATAAACTCTAAAACATAACCTCATCTGTAAACATATCTGTCTGAGTCAGAAAGACTTTAAGCTGCAATAGTGGCTGTTTAATGATGAAATAAACAAATCCCATGGTCCCAAGCAACTTCACAACATCATTAAACTACAAAATTTTTTCATTATTATGAGAGAGAGCAGCAGAAATTACACATAAAAAATAAATTAAATATTGAAATAAATTATATATTAAATAAAATTTTGAATGCCTGACTTTTGCGTATTATGGAGCATCCCTACACTGGTTTATTGCTAGCTCTGAGTACTTCTTTCAACACTGCAAAAAGCGCAATAAATGTGTAACAAGCAGTTTACATTGTTCAGGTCTGATCTAAAAGTGTATTTTATTAACACCACTGACATTTCAAGGCATCATCTTTGAAATATTCAGATATTAAAGTTTTACACTGTGCACTGTCCCATTCTGCAGCCAAGGTTTGTATCGTTAATAGCTGGCAAGGATGGTTGTGAACAGAAACAAACAAACAGCTCCACTGCTGAGAAAACATCTAATGCACAGAGAAGTTGATGAGGAAACGAGGTACCAGTATCTTTACAGATCATCATGTGCCGGTTGCAGCACTGGGAAACAAAATGCTAAGAGGAAGTGGTTTTCACAGCATTGCAGTTGAGCTGCTAGAACTGGGACTTTTTTTTTAAAGCCTGTGAGCACCAAATTCACTCAAATAACATGGCCTTATCACAGACATTCAGATAATCAGCAGGTGATTTAAATCCAATCAAATTGTTTTCAATCCCAAAATCCCAAATCGTTTTCATTCCCCAAATCCCTAATCCCAAAACTCTCTAGGAGTTTTGGGATTAGACTGTCGGTGTAACTTGCAAATTCACTCATAAAACATGGTCTTATGCAACACAGACATTCAGATAATCAGCAGGTGATTTGAATCCAATCAAATTGTTTTCAAATCACTTCCTATTCCCTCTGTGTGTAAGTTAGAGCTTCCAGCTGATTTGACCTTTTTCCTTGTACAATGATTTGAGCTCTGTGACAACAGGATGCTGACTGAGACTTTTTTAACAGCAGAGTGCCTCACAGTCATGTGCAAAATGTCCAAGTTTGACCCTTTCAAGCACATGTAATTACACATTTTGGTCAGAATTTATGCACTTGGAAGCTTATACTGTTTAACACATCTCATCTTTTTCTTTTAAAATTGTCATCTGACAGCACTGATTACAACTGAAGAATGTGTCTATGGCCCTGTTTTCCAGCCTTTAAGTATGAATATTATGATGGATGTGCCATAATGCTATGTTACTTTCCTAATTTTAAAAAACAACTCTATAATCTACATACCAGTCTCTCTAGGAGTTTTGGGATAAGGCTGTCAGTGCATCTTGCAACTCTTGATTTCTTCTATATATATATATATTAAAATATTGCTCAGTTTTGGTATTTGTCTTTAAACCGACTGGTTATAAAACAGTCCCTCCAGAAATTCACTATGTTGCGATCGCAACAATTCACGCGAATTCAACCAATCTCCGTGAATTCTGTGCGACCTTGCAATTTTGTCCAATCACCGCGACTTTTCCGCAATTTTGGCCAGCTTCCCGTGAGTTCCAACAATCATAGCAGTCCCCAGCGCAAACGTAATGCACGTACGTCACCCAATTCACTTCCTTGTTTATGGTTT
>JAPZDY010000005.1:14840348-14865719 GCA_029783645.1 Ctenochaetus hawaiiensis
TGTGCAATAGTAATGTCTCTCACTTACCAACAAAAATTACTGCTAAAGACCGTGCAAAACAATTCCCTGATGTTCTTGACGAAAGCGGAGATAAACTGTTTTGCAAAAAAAATGCAACTTTTTAGCAATTTTCACTGTCTTCTGCAATTTCATCGCAACAAATACGCTTAGAACATCGCTACTTACACAATTTTTTTGAAAAGCTGTCGCGAATTCAGGCATTTTAGGCCGCAACAATCTTGAAAAACACCCACGAAATCCTGGAGGGACTGATAAAAGCTTACTTTACCTCCTGATCTTTGCTTTAATTTCTCCTGTCAAACATTTGGCTGAAGAAGTTAAGTGACAGATACTTTTCCTTTTAGTTACCTTTGATAAACTTTGGTTTTGAATCAGAAACTGGTAACAAATTTATAATTTTGTTTTGTCACTAAGATCACCTCCAAATTGTGACTGACAACAACAAGAGCAAAGTAAAAATAACTCAGAAGGCATTTTAAATGAAAAACAAACTGTATACATGCAGTCGTGAAATAACCTATTTTAATTAAACCCTTGTGTCACATGTACGCAGGATGGTTAAGCCACACGAGTGGCACCGTGGCTTGACTTCTTGAAAGTGGCTCAGTTATGTCTTAGTATACTGTCACCAAAACTTTTAACAGTGGATGGTTTTCAACATTGCAATACTAAAGTCAAAATTAAAGTCATAAAGTATATTGAGAAAACCCAACTACAGCAAAATACTCATCTACTTCCAGTTCACAACTATCTTTCTTGTTCTCGCACACAACCAAACACACTATGTGCAACTCTAGAACAAAACTCAGATTTCCTCCAGCCACCACAGCAAAAAGATCTGAGCCATTTAACGTCAATACATCTGCGCAAAGTGGCCCACAAGGCAACATGAGGCTCGGTCACGGTTTGAGGCAGAAAAATGTGGTCTCATGCTGACAGCTGTGACAAGTCACAGAGCAGCGTTCAAGTCAGTCAGTGGAGTGGTGGTTGCACCATCTTGTCGGCCCTAATGAAGGAGGATTGGTGATGGCGGTGACGAGAGGCAAAGTCAGCATTTTCCTCAGTCAGCTGCTTGGTTGTCAGCCCGACGCCCGACAGAGAGGGTGTGACCACCATCTCATCCCGAGGAGATCCTTTACTCCTGAAAGATGGAGAAACAGAACAGGGAAATGGGTTTCAGATGACACATTACTGGAAATGACTAATATTTAAAGAGAAAATGTCTTATTTTACATCCTGACTTAATCACACAAGAACAAATAGATTAGGAATACATATCTGTAATCTACATTTACATGTAAGTTTGAAAATTAAGTTTAGTTTTAGTCTGTGCTGGAAAGACAACTCAATTAAAAACATTTTTGATTAGTGACATTTCATTGTTATTCAATCAGTCCCATAAACTAATTCCTTATTTGCCATTTTGTACCATAACAACAACACAATACCTGCAAATGCTGTTCAATGATGATTTGAGCCACTTGAAAAAGCTAAATCGAGCTGCGATACCTGCAAATGAATCAAAATCCAAACTGTTATTTCAGAAACAAGCTCAAAATGGTTTGTTAATTTCAACACTAGCCTCAGAAAACAGGCACAAAATATGTGATGATATTAAGTTCAGATTTACAATGGAGATCCTTTTTTATTGTGTCAGTTTTTAAGTCAGTGCACAGAAGGTGCAGCCGCAGAGCGTCGACCACCTGTGGAACAAGTGTGCAACACTTGCGGAGCCTGTGCTCAGAAATGTCGTGAGTCAGACCGTTGAGGCATGCTGTAATGTGGTGAGTTTAACGCACAGATGCTCGGTGTCTCATCCAGCTATTCTAGACATCCTAAGCCACAACAGCTGCCAGCCTGCCTGGCAAAAAGATGAAAAGTGAAACTCACAGCACTGTGCCTGAGTACATTACCGGGTCTCATAATGACTGAGCATGAGGTGACCAAATTTAAAAACATGAACTACAATCAGGAGATCTCTCGCTAAGCATAATGGGATAGTTTAAATGATCTAATATTATAGAACTAAAACACACAGAAATCGTGCCTGAGGTTATATGACACATTACTTGCAGACTACTCCTACAATTACAAAAGGCCTTCAGTTACACAAGCAAATGGAATGGCCTTGTAAACATGCTACAAAAATAACACATCAGGCATAAAAAGCTTTCAGCAAACAACAGAATGAGTCAGGAAATAACCAAAGCAGAGAATGCTCAGTAAATTATGCTAAAACCAGTGTATAATTATTATAAATACAATAAATATAATTTAGTTATGAACTATACAGAAGTCAGACCAAACTTGGTGATCAGCTCACTGCTTACTTATAGGCCTTGTTATTTCAGAAGAGTCCTCTCTGCATGTTTCATGGCAAGGAACAGTGCAAATCTTGTTGCTTTAACAGTTTGTCAGCATTGAGTTAACATTAAATGGATGTTTCTTGCTATTTTTTCCCACAATCTGCATATTAACAAAAACTAAAACCAAAGCTTTACTTTCTTATTTTTTTGCTGAGATACTATTGTCTAAAAGTCATTTCCTGTCTGTCATTTCAGTACAAGTTCTGGCCTATAAAGCACAGTCTACCTCATAGTTATAACTATTTTTCCCCAGCAAATGAATAAATAAACAAATTGGAACAACTGGAACAAGAGTATATAAAATACTTGTTCTGGTCTGTCAAGAATAATCACTAAAGTTTAGCTAAAATCCAACCACAGCTTTACTGGAGTGGAATCACACTCAGTCTTCCATTGGAAATATGGATGCAGCTGTGACAGCAGGCTGACATAAGCTACAGGTACTAGTGTTGATGCTGGCTGTAGTACATTATCAGAAAGCTTCAGTTTACAACTTCAGAGTGCCTATGACCAAATGCACATTAAGTCCAAATCCAGACTGACAGGGACACATCATGAAGCCAAGCTAAATGTCTCTAGGCTGGAAATAAACTGATGAAAGTCACCTGTAGGTAGTCCAGGACTTGTTTTCCCGATGTAGAGGAAGAGCAGCAAGGCAACAACTATGTTTGCTAAGGCATACATCCACTGAATAACAAACATAATCAATATGGAGCTCAATGCCTGAAAGAAAACAATTTTTTCATTTACATTATTTGTTAAATTCTGTCAACTTTATCTAAAAATAAAATGAAAATGAGAACAAAAAGAAATTACAACATGAAACATGTAACTTACCCCAATAAGAGCAACCCAGTGGTTACAGAACTTTGCAAAGAATGAATTTTGCATAGGTTTGATATCAAAGCTGGGATGCTCTGCTTTACTCCCAGCATCTGAAAAAAAACAAAGGCTTAGGTCATTAAAAACAGGTACACTTAATCTATGTGATGTCCACTCCTGTTTAGTCTTGTTAAGTGTAGTGTTGTATAATTGAAGCTGGTCACCTGTCCTGTGATCGTGAAGCTCAGCTGATGAATCCTGCACAGCACTGTCTGCGTTTGAACAGCTTTTGACTTGCGGCTCTTCTGCAGCCCTCGGCTCCTCACCTTCACACTGTGCCTCAGCCTCCTCATGTGGCTCAGTTGAAGTCATCTCCTCTACTTTCTCTTCTGAGAACTTATTTCTGTTCTGGTCCAAGCCAAAGCTGTCCATCAGCTTCTGCTTAGTGGTTACATTAGTCCTTCTGCCCTTGCACCTGCTGCCCAGCTCTTGCATGGAGGAAGTCTTCTCAGCCCCAACTTCATTATTTGTCATGGGGGGGAAGATCTGGTCCATGTCCTTGGTGAACTCTGACAGAGTGCCTTTACTTTGCGAGCTCTCGCCTCTGCTCCCATAGTTTGGTGTAGTGGTCTCAATTAGAGGCTTAGAGCTTGGCCTGTTTGGCTTATAGTGGTTCGTTTTAGCTGGGACAAGGGAGTTCCTCTTGTCTTTAGTCTGCAGCTGGAAGGTCATGGCCACACTGAAGTAGGAGTAGTCAATGAAGCTGTAGGTGAGCATGAAGTTGATGCTGACGATGGGGGCCAGCATGTTGACTTGACCGACAAAAATGAAGGCCATGGTCAGCAGGCTGGTCAGACAGATAGCCATCACTGGGGTCTTGTTTGGCCCTTTCTGTTAGAGAGGAAGAGATATGAAAAGTGACAACTGTAATAGAAGTTTTACTCCCCCTTACACATTTTTAAAATACTCTGTTATGATTGGTATTTTGTTTGAATTTTTTTTTCTACATAAAAAGTTAAGAAAAGCTTTGAAAAAGTGTTTTAAAGCACATCTTCTCTTTCTTACACATTGAAAAATTCTGGATCTATGAATTGCAGGTTTGATGTCGGAAATTTGTTTTCATTTGTATTTGTTAGCTTGTTAGCTTGGATCAGGCTGACACAGGGTTAGTGGTTAAGCTAACGGCAACGGTCACTTTCTGCACATCCTCTCCGCACTAGAGGTTTCTTTGCCTATGATTGACTCTTAAATTCATAACCAACAATGTTTAGCTTGTTCGGGATACATTTGAATTTGAAATTTTACATTTCTGTAAAATTACTGTAAATTTCAAATTCAAATGTAGCCTAGTGGAGAACAGAAACGTCCCTCCCCGGAAGTGAAATCACTTCTCTAGTTACAAAACTTTACACAGATCTAACTCAGTACAGTCAAGGTCTGACATTTTGGGTGATATTAACAAAAGAAAAGCATGTTTTAGAGTGGTGGGGGACTGCTAGCACATTAGCAAAACAGCAAACAGTAAGCTCTCTGTCCAGGGTATTTTTCACAGATATACATTTTGCTTCCACTGCGTCTTTCATTGTAAAATACTGCTTTTGTCAACATTTGAATTTACCAACAAATAGCAGTGGAAAAATAACAAACAGATATATATAAATCTGGTTGTATCTTTTTACAGTACTGCTACATAAACTACTCCATCTTTGGATGACTTCATTTAAACTGCCACTTGAAGTGTTGATGATATTTTCTTAGTTAGAACTGTCAACACTCCATTACAGCCTCCATTTTAGCCCATTGTGCTCCCCAGTAGGTAGTAAGAGAGTGACTAACTTGACTTAAAAATGGTTTAACTTCTGTTCATTCCAGATTTAGACCCGATCATCTAAAAATCATTAAAATGTGGGTGAAACACCATCTGTAACAGTGAGACAATCTGGCGTACCAACAATAAGCCCTTTCTCAAAATGGATACATTGTTCTAACATGTGGTTTGTTAGCCAGCTTGCTTTCACTTCCCAGGTCCTATCACACAGTTTAAGGAGTACTGCTGTGTGCCTGGCGGGCCTCCAGAGCACACAGTACAGGGAGCAGGGCCCTGCCCGTCGCCCCCTTCCTGCGTTTGTTCTGAAGCTTTGATTTGGGCCAAGATGTCTAGAGCCTCATTCCAACCCGCTGAGAGAGGTCAGACGCTGCTGCCATCCAGGGAAATCTGAGGAAAAGTGGAGGTGGATGGGGTCAGGACGTCAACGTGACTGTGACTGTGACTGTGACTGTGTCTGTGTCTGTGTCTGTGTGAGATCGAGTGTGTGGTTGTGTATGTGTGCGTGCGTGGTTGTGTGGCAGCGGTGAGTCGTAACTCATTGCTGTAATGCTGTCAGTTCAGTCACTTCTATGAAGTGGAGTCTGCAGTCTATAGTTAGGCAGTCCTGTCACTGTTTCCTGTTGAGTCCACCCACCACACCCCACTGTACATTCAGGCTGCACACACTTACTAGGTTACAATTCGCCGATTACTGCAGGTAATCAGGGATTATATTACTGCTACAAACTTTGCATGACTCATGTTAATATGATTTAGTGAACAGTTCAGTGGTTATGCAACTTTTAAGTTCAAGGATGAAGCTTAGTTACTGTGGAGTTTTTTTGTTTGCTATAAACAGACACATTCATGCACTTTTCATCTCTGGGTCTGATAGTGAAGTTTTACTTGTGATATGAATATGACTGACTTTATTTTACTTTTCATTTTTATATTATTTTAAATACAGAAAAAGAAGACATGCAAATTTTCAATGCACCTGAGTATAATGACAAAACAGAAAAATCCTTGGAATTTGGTTAAGTTTACTGGACATCAAAGTCAAACTTACTAAAACAGGCCGTGTATGTTTGCACACTCAATTAGGAAATGCTAAGAAAATTGAAAGCATAATTCCATTCATATGTTACTAAATGTACAAGTTATTAATTTCAACTCAAGATCCCCTTACTTAATGCAATTGAAAGCTCTTATATAAAGACAATAAGGGAACCACCAGCTGAGATTGTTCATCAAACTACTTTTTCCAAGATCAATAATGGTGCTTGAGTGACAAGCTGCCATCAATCTCGCTTAACATTGTGTTTCTTTACCTGTGAACTTCATCATTTACCTCTCACTAGCTAGGCTAACTGTAGTTGAAGACAAAAAAAAGGCATCTGTAATAAGTAGTGCAACAATTGGTGGTGCAAAAAGGTGCAACATAAAAAATGTATGACTATGTTAGTAAAAGGTCCAAATAAATGGTGTTACCCAGGTTCTATAATAATGTTAAAGTGACAACTCAACTAGTCACAGTATAACAGTGTCCTGCTTAAGTTGAAGCAATTAATTGTTCTGCATGAATGTGAACTCATTGATTCATAAACACACACTCTTAGTAATCTGCATTTACGTAATTGTGACTTCAACTAATATTTTTCAGCATGCAGTCAAAGCCAAGACATTCCTCCCTTAATGGCTCCATCCAATTCATCCACCCACCCCTCTTCCCAGGAAAGCCAGAGCCGGGATGACCCTCTCTTGGGCGATGCATTGGAGGATCCTGGGTGCTCCGTACAGGCCGCCCATGCAGGAAGCCAGGGAGGAGATGTAGAGGCCCAGCAGAAAGAGGAAACCCACCAAGGAGACCTGGAGGAAGAGGGAAAACAAACAGAGGGTGGAAGAGGATGGGGTGGGGTTGAGAGCTCACAACAGCTACACCCAGCTCAGTTCCGCTGCAGCCAGGCTTTTATGAAAACAATGAGAACTAGCCACTGATGGAGAAGTCAAGGACATTGAGTCAGTGATTGGTCAAAGCAAAATCTAATTTTAATTTGACACTAATAGTAAATCAATCACAGCCCTGCTTTAATGACACACCGACTGCCCACAAAATATGTCAGAGGTACAGCAGAGGAGTTTCTTGTTGTTGTCTTTAGAAGCACCATCCACTCACAATTCTAAAAAAGTATAATACAAAATCAACTGTAAACAGGGAATATCATGGAAATTACCAAAATGTGGATACAATTTAGAAAAATCTGGGTCCTTACTACAATTATATGCATTCTCTCACAGCCTCCAGGGCAAATTAACAAAAAATAAATATGCTTTTATGTGTCTGTGCTGTTCTGTTGTTGCTTTTTTATTTCACATCAGCTGTGAACAGTCAGTGTGTGTTTTTGTACGTGCATGAATCCAACCTTAGCTCTACTCTGCACAAGTTAAACATGTCATACCCAGTCCATCTAACATCAGCTGTCCATATGGAGCCAAACACAGGCTCACTGTTGCTGAGAATTCAGAGTTCAAGTGTCAAACTTCCATTTCACAGACATATAATGTACACAGTGTGTGAGACTGTTGCAGCAGAGACTGTTATAGAGTCAAATGCTCAACAGACCACCTTCAAAGCAATGAATTCAATTTTCTTGCACAGCTTGTCGTCAATAAGCAATTTATGATTTGCTTAGTGTACTTTGATACAAGTTTAGACTTTACTACTGAAGTTATATTTTGTTATATGAAATGATTAGCTGAGGACAGATGATTAAGGTTTTGTGTTTTTGGAGAGCTTCAATCCCAGTTTACACAAAATATGTTTTGTCTAAAAAAGAACCGTGTACCAGCACTGTTAGTTAGAGGCCATGAAATTACTTAATATAACTTAATATAACGTTTAATGCTTTGTCTGACAACATTTTTGAGGGTTTCAACATCCTTAATAAATTCTTTGATAAATAGAGTTTTATATATATTAAATATGTTTCCTGACGGTGTTAGAAATGTGCTATTCTCATTAGCACCATCAAGAAGAGAGGAGTTAATCTTACGTGATGATCATCTGTGGAGGTCCTGCCATAACTATGTATTCTGAATAATAATATTCATGCTGAATCTCACTCATCATAAACTTAATCCTCCTCATGTTTGTTGATTAAAATTAGTTTGACTGGTTTTAACACCAACAGCTGGACAGGTGTAGAGCTGTAAGTTGCGATCACACACTTCGGTCATAAGGAAAATTATGCGTCAAGTGTGGTTTAAATAGACTATGCGTTTCTCCAACGTGGGACAGACTTGTCTACTACCTAGCTGATGTCAAAGTGCTCAAAACCACATGTGTGGCCATTAGGACAGACCCAGTCTCTTTCATATTCTTGAACTCAGGTATGGTGTAAAGTATATGTGTTTCCACTTCAAAGGGCCCTACATGTCAGGGTTGAGAACATGCATGCAAACAAAGCCTGAACTAACCGCATCTACAAAGTGAGCCATCATGGGGAATCCCCTCACTTCACCTCTTCCCTCTAAATGAGGCAGAATGGAAACAGAAAGAGAGTAGTTTACCTTTTCTGCTATCAAGAAGTCATAACGGAGAGCTTCTCTGGTGCAGATGGCCCCCAGGAGGAAGACAAAGACCAGATACAGGAACCACCTGTGGGTCAGCAACAGTCCACCACACAGATCTATTAACAAGTGCTGCTTTCTCACTATTAATAGGAGAAATAGTGTAATGAGAGCTTCACTCTCTTATGGAACTATGATGGGAATGTGGGTTTGTTCTCTCCAATGAAGGTGGAAATTTTTGCCCTTTTAAAGAGATCCCACAACAGTCTGAGAGCACAAAAGTAAAATCAAATCATTTGGGAAGTACCTTTTTAGATGATTTATACCTTAAGGAGAGGACTTCAGAGTGTTATTTTTGAAAACTGTCCATGTAACATAAGATGTGGTTAATCACAGAATAAAGAAATTTTCAAAATAGTAATATTTATTTTTTGACATGCTGCTATTACAACCTAACATTTTAAGGTTCAGGTTTTTATGTAGCACACTCTGTGTCATCCCACAGCATTTTCTCTTTGTTTCCTACTGTATAATTAATTTTACTACGGATCTGAACACTTTTACTCAAGCTGTTTTAGTCTTGTGCACTTATTATGTAGTGTCTTCATGTGGTGTTTTCTCATTTTTCAACATTGTTGTGCCTGTTTGCTGTGTGTGTGTTGAGGGGTCGTCATACGAGGTGAATACAGCTGCCAGCGTTCCCACAGGGATGTTGTGTTCGGGCCGCTGAAGGTCTGAGCTCATGTTGAAGCCTGCCATAACCCCTATGCACACATACACACACACACACAAACCACAAAAATGTACACAACACACTGTACAATACAATATGTATTTTAACACTGCATATGAAGCGGCAAGCAGTGCAGGGAGAGGGCTGCAGAGTTGACATTTTTCACCTCACCTGTAGCAGCAGGGAAGAAGACCCCAAAGACGATAAAGAAGTTTTCTCCTGAGCTGTAATCTGGCATCGTGTTACTGCTGAGCAGCCCGGCTGAATAACCAATGAAACCATGCTCTGCATCAGGAGACAACAACACACAAAGCACATCAGCTCTGACCTTCATGCCGCATTACCATTATGTCTTCACTGAGGAAACAGTGAAAAGTTTCAACAGTATAAACCTGTAAACTGCTGTCAAGCCTGACTAAAAAAATTTGTATAAAATACTCACCATGTTAGACATTATGTTGTGTTGAAGGTCTTGATTGTCATGGGGTTTGATTTAGCAGAACAAGCTGATTTTTATTTAGAACATTCTCAGGCTTGTAGAGAAAAATCTCACCACAAGGTCCATTTAGTAGCATTTCAGGAGCTTTTGATTGCATTAGAAGATCTCTATTGTAGATGAGAGTTTGCTAAGTTCTCTTAGTAAATCGATGAAAACTCATTCTCGGTGTAACTCAAAGTTGCAGTATGCTTGGCCTTAAAGCTCGAAAAACAGAAACATCTGTGTGTAGATGTTAAGATGAAAATTTTGCATCATATCTTGTGCAATATTTTTTGACTTATCAATAAAATGTTGTGAATTAAAATATAGGTAAAGGGAAATGTGATTGAAGACCTGATCTATTTCAACACTCAAGTGTGTTTTGTTTTCAGTTTCCTTGATACAGACATTGTGATAAATGATCTACTTCTATATTTTTAATGTTCCTAAACTTTTAAATCATATTTTTTTCAGCAGTGGTCAAAGTGCTGGACTTGCCTCTTGCAGCTGCAGTATGATTTGATTGTATCACAAACATTGTTGTGAAGCTATTATTGTTTCTTGGCTTTAAGTGTTTTTTGGGGGGGTTTCTTTTGCCCAAAATGATCACTGGCGAGTATTTACAACACACTTCATGGAAAAGTTGAGACTAACTGCACATCTACGCAAAACATGTCTGCACCAGGGGACTTTCCTTGGAAAGACCTACACTATCAGACACAGGTCTAAAATATATTGCATTGTAACCGTCACAGTTAAATCTGTCTAATTTGAAACAGAATGAAGCAAAATTTTATGACAAAAGGATGTTTTTTTCAGTTTTTTTTAATCCTCCAACTCAAATAAAAGGTCTAGCATGCATCGACAATTGGCAGCAAAACAAAAGAAACTTGAGAAAGGCATGATGCTCCTTAAAAAAGTTGTAACTGATTTACTGCAGCACCACCTTAACTGGGATCTCATGCGTGCATTCAGAGAGTGTTGCATGTCTTTTCTGAATTAAGATAAAAGACAACAATAAGCAGCGAGACGCTCTAAAAGTATGCTGTGTGATGTCAGGACAGGTCAGCTTAGTCTCAGTTTGTTGAATGTACAGGAGAAGAAACTGTTCTGCATCGGTGGGGGCCATTTAAAACGACACAATCTGAAGGGCCCGCCTGTGTTACGACACCGGACATTTCCCCGTTGGTTATCTTGCGATGGGAAAGAATGCGTTCTCTCAGATTAATGACATGTTTATCCAAAAGGAAGTCACCACCCTTTTCAGAAGCTCAGCAGCTTCCAAGTTTTAGAGAAAGAATGAGAGTGAGTGAGAGAGGGAGACAAAGAGAAAAGGAAGGGAGAGAAGGATAATGCTCATTTCTGCTTTTGTTTTGAACAAAAGTGAAAACCATAACGACTGGATATGCCAGTTATTTTAAGTGTCCTCCAGAATAGGAATTTAACGAGGCTGTGAAAACTGACATCAAATGAGACTCGGAGCCCAAACTCTTGTTCACTCTGTGACCCGGTGAGACCGCCCTCTGTCCAAACAATCGGAATCTAACAAATCCCGGGCAGTCGGTGTTCATGTCTGCACTGTGGGCTCCCCACCCATATTACAACATCATACTCGGACATCCAACCAGGCCTGACTATATGAGGGTTCAATTAAGAGATTATTTATGAGACAAAACAATTGATGTGAACACAAACTAAACGCTCCAGTAAAACTTTTGTGCAAGTTTCCCATTATCTGATGGAACTACAAAATATAATCATCTCCCTCATATAATGCACCCATATAAAGGCATTGTCAGATTACCTCAACTAGGAGCCTTAGTGCTAAAATTTGCTGTTGGTCTCATATTGCAAATATCATGCACACAGCAGACTATAGATGGCAGCATCACCGTAATAGCCACCCAGAAACCATTCTTTGTATGTTAGTTACTCTGCATTCATTTGATGAAATACAACTTTATTTATGAATATGCACCATGTAAGCAGAATAAAATAATACGTAGGTGCCAGAACCAGTACACCACTGCACATAGTAGTAGGCAGATAGTAGCAATGTAGCTCAAAGCACCTCTCAATGAGATGCTAAATTCTATGTGAAGTGAAAACTATCATCTAGCTATTAAATTGCATGATTGCAATTTCTTAAAACTAAAGTGTAAAAAACTAAATTTCTTCTTTGTTTTGTATACCACACCTTTAATTGGGCTAATCAATTGTAAAGTTGCTTTAAGGGTTACAGAGCAGACAGGTTTTTAGACAAAGGTGTGGTGAGAGCATTGATATTTCTTTTTTTACTGTCTGAAGAGCAAGTGTATTGGCAGAGTGGGGCTCAGCATTCCTCTGATACTGACTGGAATGTGTAGTCAGATTACATGAGGGTCTGAGGCCTCTCCCTCTGACAGACTGACCTCTCGCTCTCCCACAAAAACCAGCATGCACTGCTGCACATGGGGAACAGGGCAGGCTGTAATGTTACAGAGGTGGGGCAGGTCCCATTGGGACGATCAAAAACTATATATTATTGTGTGGATCACAGGGAGAGATGATGTAGCGCTCTCTGGAGCAGCAGCAGGCCTCAGATCTCAGTTTCCGGCCTTCTCTCTTTGTCATTTTCCAAAAATGTGGGTGAGTCTGGTTAACACCCTAAGTCCAAGACCCAAGGAGCACATTACGGCTTCCTGTTCTGTGGGGAATAGGCTTCAACTAGAGGGAATGGGACTGGGTGAGGCGTTAGATTGTATTTCATCTGTGCACCACACTTAGGAGGTTTTGCATTCTTGTTGTTTGGCTGCAGAGACAATATGATGGCAGTGTTACTGACCAAACTAAATCATTTACTATATTCAAAGACTCCAATTGGGAAATAAATTGTAGTCCCATTTGGGATGAATAAGCACTACCCTGAGCTGTTTTACATGTTGCAACCATGCAGTTTTTCTTGACACAGTACTGCAGGAAGGACTTGTCAGAATCAGTCTCATAACAGATTCTTGTGGCTGGGAAAATGAGAAAACCAGGTCAGTCTGCAGGTGAGAGTTCGTGTACATAGAGTAATACTCCTAAGCTGCCTTTCTCATAATACCAACACAGAGTCTTAAGCATCTCACTGTAGACATAAAGAAAGTGGCTGAGAGTGTATTTTGACAGCATAAGGTGCATTACTGCTAATACATGCCTCAGATAACGGGTCATAGGATTAACATGGGACATCAAAGGTCAGTACAAAACTAAAAAATTATTTAATTTTAGCTGCTAATGCTCTCAAAATAACCTTCACTGCTTGGCTTGTAAAAAAAAACCAATAATAACCAGTAATTTAGTCCCTTACCCTTTCAAGATACTTGTTCTTGAGTTCTAAAAGCTACTGAAACTGGATCATAATCAAGAAACAGTGATCACTGAAGCCCAAGATGATAATGCAAATACATACAAATAGTGCAAACAAATTCTGGCCTATTCAGCTTTGCAATAATTACACAATCAATTAGACTATGAGGAAAAAAAACAATTTTCATTGATTATTGCTGAGTCTTTAAAGGTTGTTTAAAAAAGCAAGGGTCCAAGGTGAGATCCTTAAGCATCTTTTTCTTTGTTTGACCAACCCAAACACCAATTTCAGATCATGTGTTGTACTGAATGCCAATACTTGCCAAGTCGATATATCGTCACAGTTTCTTAACTGTACATCACTTGGCTGATAAATCGTAGCTAAGGCAGGGTGTGATGTACAATGCTGACAGTTTTGCCAAGTGTACACAGGGGACGTGTTATCAACCTGTGACCACATGATATTAGCAGTATCCTTTTCCTTCAGCATGTGCCTGAGCGTTGAGCCCATGCTAATCTGGGCTGTTTCAACTATCTAGTGGACCTGCTGGTCCTCTGCCAACCATGAGGTCACCACAACACACACACACACACACACACACACAGCAGCTCTTAATTGGAAAAACCTGGTGGAGCCATTATGGCTGGTTCTCCACAACTCTTCAGGACTTTTTTTCCTTTTTTTTTTTTTTAAACAAATCTGTACAAGGAATAATCTTGTAAAATTAGCCACTGACCACAGCTGGATGGTTACACTGAGCTCCTTGTGATCTGTTGGGAAAAATCTAAAAATAGTCATTTTTAGTAGTTTGGCACCTCATGTTTTTTTCCATTTGTTTTTTCTTTTAAGGTGACATGTCTATTTTATGCCTATTATGTTCTTTTCACATAAAAGACTGGTTTGATTTCTGGAACACTTTTGTCTTCCCACTGGACAGGACGTTGATAATCAGTGAGAACAGGAAACGTGGGAAGGACTTCCTGAAGGGCAACAGAAGAACACAATCTACTCAGAAAAGGCAACATTTCCTCACCACAATAGAAAAACAAAGGGAAAAATCTCAATTAACACACTGCCAGTCCCAGACTTTGTTTAAGCCACGAGAGAAGGAAAACAGAACTTTACAGAAGTGTCTAATTAAACCAACAACTAACTGAGGACAAAGATATTCTCACTTGAGAAAAACAGGTAACAAATGGGCAAAACAGGCCGTGTATCAGAGAGGTTGGTCCATAGAAACCAGAGGAGACGTGAACTGTAGGCTCAGTACAATAGAAGACTAATACTGACAACATAAGTGATGCAGCAGCTACACCTACTGGCCTGAAGAGACACTTGACCATTCTAGTCAACAGTCTAATTCAGGAGTTCCCAAACCTTTTCTGTCTTGTTTGGAAGCCAAACTAAGCTTAACACACCCATCCTAAACATAACTTAGCTGTATTTTTATCAATTGAGTTCATCTTCTTTTTAAACAGCAGGCATTTTGACTTATTATTACAGAAAAAACGACACTTGTGACATTTACAAGAGGTGTGTCCCAGTCAACTTCCAAGTGTCTTAAAAGCCAAAATATTAGTTATGAAGAGATCTGTAAATTTTTTTTCACATTCTTCTGGGGCAAGCACTGAATACTTATTGGGTTATTTTGGCTTTACAATAGCAATACAGAAAAAAAATGGCACAAAACACCACTACTCATTTAAACCTTTCTCACTTAACTCTCCCATGTCTACATCCCTCACCCCCTGTCGTACCTGGGTCAAGATGTGTGAATGTCCCAATGACAAAGTCGAGTGTGGAGACGGCCAGCACAGCCAGCAACAGCAGCTGGAGTCGGACAATCCACTTCACACCTGCCAGATTGATGCCAAGAAGCAGCAGCAGAACAGCTACAGACATGCCGCGCACCGCCCACTGGCTCTGTAAACCCAGCACCTCTGCAACCGACTCAGAGAAACCTGTGATGTACAGGGCCCCAGCTACACACTGCAAGGTGGGAGGCAGCATGGGACAGCATACGAAAGTGTAAAGTTTTTGTTACAAAAGAGTTTCATTCAACAATATCATCCAAAACAGTCAGGACAGGGCCATTTTAAGTCCAGATTTGCTACTCACCTGTCCAAATACATAAAGGAGGCCAACAGTGCCCCCCACCCTGCCGCCCAGGACGGTGGAAATCATGGAGTAGATTCCTCCACTTCCAACACCACAGTGCTCACACACTCCAATCCCCGACATCACTGTCACTAAAGCGACCAGCACAACCAGTGAAACCAGCAGTATCCCGAGCAGCACGCCTGTGTTCCCCTGGATGTTGTCAGGACACAAAGCACACAATACATCTCCACTCCAAATCCATACAAATTCAAAAATAAATATACAAATTATAAAAGAAAAATTCCATTAGTTTGGGAATTTAGGAAGACAATCAAGTAAGTGTTTACTAAATGGTTTAAACAAAGACATAAACATAAACTGAGGGAAGCGCTTTGTGTCTCAAAAGATGGTGGTCTTAGCAAAATACGAACCAACATAGGAGCAACTTTCTGTCATTTATATAGGTTGCAGCCTTTAAGCATCAGATGAAAATGGGATGCAGTGGTTGTTCTAATCTGTTTTGAACTTTTTTGTTTGTGAGTGGGGAAAGATAGCCGCACAGTTTATCCATACTCACCACCAGGTAGCCGGTACGTAGGAATAGCACCACACCGAAGATGTTGATCATGCAGGTGGTGAAAACTCCATCCCAAGTACCAAAGAGCACAGGCTCCCATACGAACAATTTGATCCTCCACCATGGCTGACTGGACTGTTGGAAGCCCTGACCAGAGAAACACAAGAATAAAGCATTGTGGCTGGATTAAAGATGTCAGAAATCCTCATCTTCAGACATGGCAGAGGTTGCGGCAAACTGATAACACCACAAAGATTAAAAACAAAACGTGGTCTCTGGACTCTAAACTGTGGTGTATATGACTTTAAAATAAGTGTTTGCTTGCTTTGATTCCTTTTAGATTAAAAAAAGAAAGTAGTTGATAGTTAAAGTGCTGGATGCACAGAGAAGGTTGATGGGATGTTATATGACATATTGATCTCTGAAGTACCTCTGACTGAAGGCAATGCTTCAAACCCTTTTCAGAGTGCATAATGACTGGATTTAACAGTGGATAAAAGTGCATTTCACAGCAAACACCCTACCTGTGCATCTTCATGAAACAAATCGTGGACATGTGTGTTTGTGTTTATGTCAGGGACTCTGGCCTCCAACAGCTCTGCCCCGTCTTCCTCCTGCGCACAGGTGCGCACAGTCCAGCCCACTGGCAGAGTTTCCATTGCAACCTACAAGCGCAAACAACTGCGTTACGCTTCTGAAGGCTGCAAGTTGCTCATGAGCTGAATGTAAAACACACATTACAAATGTCAATTCATCAAAAACTTTTTCGATTGTTCTATAAATGATGTTTGCTGAGTTTAGCTCGAAACGGACTATCCGGGATTACCAACAGGTGCAGCACGGGGGCACCCGGATACAACAGGGTGTGCTCCTCACGTCACCGGCAGTAACGAGCCAAGAGAGAGGCACCATATGACTAACAAGTAACCGAATAAACCAATCGAGACAGGCCGCCGTTCAAAGTGATAAAGGCTAATAACGGCGCTTGTTAGCATCACACAGCTGTGAACAGATATTAAAACAAATTAAACTGTATTTTTAGACATGAATCAACCTTTTCAGGAGAGCACTATATAAAATAAATAAATATTTGTAACTATATTGGCATGGCAAACATCCTACTTTACAAAACTCTTGATGGCACCTCGATGATCTCGCGACTCGTGCTGTGAGGAAACTTTCACAACCAAACCTCATTTACAAACTTGTTAACTTAATGTTTCCTAAAAGAAGCCGTCCTAAATAGCTCCAGAAAGCTTCCTAGCACTGCTTAAATTAAACAAAAACAAATACGGCACCTTTGTTAAATACATATGTAGTGAAATGAATATGTTTTCAAAGTTGTTTTGCCCAAAAAGCAAAGTTTGCGGTAGCGGTGAAATGACAAGTGAGTGATTTTAAATGTTGATCCAAACAGGTGCTTTTCTTGGCCTGACGCTGGCGTTTAGATGTGTTTATTTGAAATTTCCAAATAATTTTTCAAAAAACATTCAAAATAACGTTTTATTCAAGTAGTGTCTGGCGTGTTTCTCTATTCGTACAGCTAACTCAACAAGTGGCTAAACCTACCTTTCCCAGAGGTCCGTATCATTTCATGGTGCGAAAAGAATAACCGACCATCAAGATGACAAAATGAGTTCATTACTCCATTGAGCCTTGGTGATACCTTCAGTCAGTGTAGACAGGACTTCCCGCTGCTCCTGTTCTCAAAAAGCTGTTTAATGGAAGCGTCAACAAACAGCAGGTAACCGCACATTGACGTTTTGTGACTGGTTACCTATCAGGGTGTGTTGCAGCTTTGCACCAGGATCCTTTGTTAGTTTTGGCAAGCCCTGCAGCAGAAAAAGCTGACTAATGATTAAAGCTGAGAAGTTCACATACAGCACCACTCAACATCCTTCTTATTTTTGTTCATTTCTTTCCTCAAACATGTTTGGACTTCTGGTTTCTGGCGAGAAGGTTATATTATAGCTGATTTGTAGGCCTACACATTGGAATGTTCTGACTTTTTATTTAGTCTCCAGTCATATTATTAATGAAATGCAGAAAGTGGCGCAAAGAGTGTACTCGTTGATTTTATAAGTCAGAATATATGACTAAAAATAGGAAATGATAGGAATTTTTTTTTGTTGAAACAGGGAGGTTTGCAGTTCACAGAAAACCACTTAATTCCACCTCCTACTGTATGATTATTTGCTGCTTTTCTATATATTATAATTAGGAAAATATGATGAACATTTTTCAAATATACATCTTACATTTTAGACATTTCATAAACTAAATAATAAACCTTATAAAGGAAAAGCAAAACATTGTTATCAAAAAGGGCCTGTGCTTACCAAAAACAATTCACATTCAAATACTGTGAATTATTTTTATTTATAAGGACATGACACACAACAATCAAAACAACAATTTAATCAGATTGTTTACAAATCATAATATATTGCAAAAATCTAATCATATGGGTTACTTGACTGAAATTAATCAGCTACAATTAAAGCTGCACATTATTCATAAAACAAGTTCACTCGACCAAACAAGTCAGAGACCATGCAAATAAACCTCAATGTCTAATTTGAGATCAGCCTTACAGTGAAGCGGCAGGGCTTCATTGTCAAGTTCTTTAAAAGTACGAAAAGTCAAAAGTTCTGACTTGAGAAGGACATTCCCATCTGCATATGAAAGATCTTGACACAAACCACTTGTACAGAGATAAATGAAGGTAGCAACAGTGACTACATATGATATACTGTACATATCAGTGCCATAAATGACATGTTTCAAAAATAGTTTTTATCAAAAAATTCATAATTCAGATCTTTTTACACAAAACAAATATTTTTTTTTTCTAGCTTATACAAGGACACTTATGGCCAGGTTACTGATAATAGTTAATTAAAAGGAAACTATACCATATACTGCTTGTATAATTCATGGGATACAAATTACCAAAGCAGAAATGCTCATCTGTACTGTGCTTTTAATGAACTGCTCACAAAGAAATGGGTAGCTCGTGGAGTTATACTCCACCCAAAATCTATATTAACTGACATGAATTGAAGCTGACCACAGCTGGGCAGAGGTTAAATACTTGATATTAAAAAAAATGATTTCAGGTGGAGCATAATTTAAAACCAAACATTTTTTTTTTTTGGGTGGGGGCATTTAATTACCAACAGTTGCATACAGTAAATTCCATCATAATGCACAATCAAATGCATTAACTTACGAAAAAATCACTTTAATCAATCATCATTAAAATTGCAAAAAGTGTCTTTTTTTTTTTTAACAGTGGTGAGATATACAGTATATACACACACACCTCAGAAAGCCACATCTTGTCAGCATGTGAAATGGATTCGTTGTTAAATGTAATAAACGCTGGAAAACTAATTAATGTGCCTTCCACTGACAAAAAAGTGTCTCTTGCATAAGACTTGTCACTCTATTGACACAAAGATCGAACAGCACTTCTCAGAACATAAAAAATATACAATGTATTTACAGCAGAAATTTCTCTATAAACTCTAGTGGGAATGATCAGCGAGGAAAAATAAAATGTTTGATGATTAATGTTGGTGCCGTCTGTCCCTGATTGTCAGTGGAATTGTAACAAGAGGGAGCTTAACTGCAGCTTTCAAACTTAATTTGATGGCGCATATTACACAGTGTTTTACACAATAGCACCCAAAACATCACACATACATGTACACATGGAAACGACCGTGTGATGAAGCACAGAAGAGACTTTATTCAATTGAATTTTCTGCAACGAGGCCTTGACAGATGTGGCTTACGATTGAATTCTAGCAAATAGGTGATAATTTTTGAAGCTACTGAAACAGGATTCTTTACTCATATACATATACTGCAGCACAGTCAGTGACATGGCATTTCCTTCCAACTCCAGATAATAGTTTGAAAATTGAACTCGCTATTTCTGCAGCTAATTCTTCAACACAATTGGCTAAGTTAAACAAAGCTCCCAGATCTCAATGTATTACAGACTGAACAAACTGATAGCTTATGTGTTTGTTGTTATTGTGCAAGTGGAATTAGTAGCCTTAGAGTGCTGACAAAAAAAAAAAACAATATACAGGAATGAGAAAAAGAAAGGCTGAAATAAAAAAAGAAAGGCACAGACACAAAAAACTAATAAAACAGGAAATCCGAGCACCTCATTTCCACATGTACGCTCTTTCAACGTACAGTCCCAATAAAACTTTGATTTTTAACCAATGCAAGGGTTCAATTATATTGTTTCTGCCCCCAAACCTGTGCATCTTTCAAGAATAATAACAATCAACGTACTGTATATCTGCAGCTGCACGCGTTACATTTTAAGTGACAAAGCAAAGAGAATCATCTGTCGATTCAAATAACCCAAATCTGACGAGAGGTTTTCACTGGCAGGTCAGTCTCAGAAATCTCATCAAACAAAAAGTTGCCTTTTAAAGGTATTATGCAGTTTCTCCACTGTGAAAGCACATACTACATTCCCTGTAGTGAAAAATGTGCAAATTGTGCAAAAGCAGAGCACAATCTTCTTAAGTTGTTTCACTACAACTCAACGATGCTTCTGAAGGAAAGAAAAATTACCCTGCAACATTTACGTTTGCAGCTAACTGATACCCAAAAAACTATAACAGCCCGATCTTTTTTATTACACAGCGTTTCCTGCACTTGAGTCACATTTTTAAAAATCAGTGCCAAGAAATTCAAAGGGAATACATTAATTAAATAGGGCTTCGCTCAACTTGGAATTTTTCAGTCAAATCGGATTTGGCTCGGGAGATGTAATTATTCTGTCCTTTTTTTGAAATTATAGACTAAAATCTGTCATTTTATATCAACCTGTAAGAATCACATGTCTAACTTTGTCAGCTGTGATGAGAAAACATCACATTACACACAATTCTAATCCCAGCACACTATGGAGTGTTTCTCCTGCTGGGCGGTCAGTCAGAGAGTCGATCACAGTGGACGACAGTAGGAGAGGTTGTACTACAAAGTGACTCAAAACTGGTTCAGTCAACTTCACACAGTCATCACTGCAGCAGAGGTTGTCAGAGCAGCCGATGGACTTGAGTCTCTTTGCCCTGCCTCATGCTGCCCTTCACTTCTATCACCCTTCTTCACTCCTATCACAGTTTGTTTTGTAGTTTGTGTTCGATTTGATACTCAGTTTGTAACATTCACAGCTGGCCATGCTTTTGCTTCTATAGTACTATGTACAAGTATGTGGCTAAAACATATAAGTGCATTGATTTAACTGACAAAATGCCAGATACGACTTGGGGTCTTTTAGATTAACGACTGTAGTAAACGACTTTTAGGGGACAGCTATGAATCCATACAATGTTAAACAATCAGTGGATGAAAGCTATAATCTCTTCTTTTTGCCATCAGACCAACCAAACTGGGCCTGGTCTATCCATGGAAAACTAGATTCCATGTCAGAGAAATACAATCAGTTAAACCTTTCCTGTAGCTTTCACTATACATACCATGTGGAAACACCTACTTTAGGTGACAATAAAGTGACTTTAACTTAAAGGGAAGAATCAGTAATAATCTAATCATGGTGCCATTTCAATAGACCGTTTACCAGGAGTTACACAGTTGGAATAAAAAGATTTTAGGAGTGAACTTAAATTTAACTCAGATAAACTGTAAAGGGGAGGTAGATTCAGTAAGAACAAAATGGCATATATTTATATAAATAGGGGCCTACATTTTAATAAGTGGAAATGTTGCATTAAGCAGCAAAAGTTCAGTTGAGATAATTTTTTGTGCAAGGCAAACTGATTGACAAGAATATTGAAATTAAACTCTTACCACAATGGTATAAGAGAACACATTACACACTCTCTTGCATTACTTTGGTCACTTAATCTCTCAATGTGCATTCTGAGGCAAGAATATACCCATGCACAATAACAATTAGTTCTTTTTAAAGGGGAAATGCTAATCATTAATTTTTGATTAAATGTTTCCATCTTATGAGGTCGCACTTGTCCAAAAACAAAAAACAAAAACTTAAAAAAAAAAAAAAAAAACATTAATATGCTTTAGAACAAAATGCTTTGAGAAAGAGCACAAAGTTGCAACAGGACTTGATTAGGCAAAACAGGAGACATGAGATAAAGTGCTGAAATTATTAACAGAAATGGATTCTTCCCCCCTCCCTTCAGCCAAAGGTTTCACTGGATGAAACATCAGGAGAGGAGTTCAGTTGAGACCTGGTCTCAGTGCCTCTGACTACGGGGAACTCTGAGAAGTCTGTGCTGTGCAGTCTCAGCTGTCCATTGGCAACAGTAAACTGTGAGGAAGATCCAGATCGCGATGCCTGGAAATGAGATTTGAAGTTCTGATCGAAAGAGCTTATTTGGAAAGTCTGCAGTATGCCTTGTGAAGAGTCCGTCTTTTTGGAGGGTGAAACCTGCTCCAGAAAGTCCTCCTCAGCTGGGGACACTGCAGAGGGAGGGGTGGTTTCGTCACCTGAAAATGAAAATGAGTGCTGGGAGTCCCCAACCAATAATCCAAAGTGAGGTTTCTCTATAGTGGACCTTAGCGGAGAGCTCATCCCTGATTTGAACCTGCTGGGGGAAGGAAACTGTTTCTCGGTGGAGAAAAGAGGTTGTCCAGCTAAGGTTGGGTTTTCGGAGACTAAGCTGAGGCTCTGGCTGGTCAGGTAGCTGTCGTTCTGACTGGTCCTCTCCAGTGCTTGCTGGAGAAACTTGGAGTATTCTTGCAAGAGGCTGACCTTCTCAGTAGCTGGCTGAGCCTGGGCACTAGATGTTCCGAGGCTTTCCACAGGGCTGCTGTCCGAAACATCTGAGGAATTGATGGATATGCTTGATGTCACCTCTGTGTCAGCCACACTGAAGGAAATGTCTGATTGTCCATTGGCTTTGTTGGAGTAATGGTCCAACAGCGTCTGAAGAACCTCATCAGGCAACACATTCTTGTCATGTGTTGCTTTAATCTCTGCAGTGATGGGCTGGGGCTCCAGAATGGTGGCGGGGACAGTCTCATCAATGACGGTTGACACCACAGTTTGCGTAACAGACGGCTGAGAAGAAATGCTGCTTGTGTTCAGGCTGTAATCCCGACTGTTGTTGGCAACTGCAGCCTGAAGGTAACGTTTCTTCTTGAGGAACTGCATGGCATCATCGTAGTTTGTGCTGCTGGCTGCTGGCTTTGCTGGTCCTCCTTGAAGAGTTTCAACTGACTCGAGTTCTGTGTTGCTCTCTACATCTAATAGGCCCTGCTTGTCCACAATTTCAAAGGTGTACTGCGTGACCTTAGTGTTTTCCTCAAAGGAAGACAAAGTGGATAGGCAGGGGGAAGTTTGCTCACTGGACTGTTTAAGACTCCTTTTGGGGATTTTCTTTAGGACTAATTTCGGAGGAGTTGTATCTTCTGATGACACATCTCCCTCTTGGTGTTGGCTAGCTGTTTCTTCAGGAAGTTCCACAGAGTAGTCTGCAATCACATACTCATGTTTGACTTTGGAGGACACAGCATAGAGAGGTAGACCTTCAATTTTATTCTGTCTCTGCTCCTCCTTCTCCTCCGTTTCTACAACAGCGACATTGTGTCCATCTGTCTGGGCAGCAGTGGAGGCGCCTGAACTCTTGTCTGCACACTTCTGGCGCTTTTTCTTGGGCAGTGAACACTCTTTGGTGAGAAAGGGGAGGCCTAAAGCATCTGCTTCATGCGAAGGCCCAACTTTACCAGCTGCCTTGTTGGTCTTTCTCTCTCTGTTCTCATGACACATTCGTCTGTGCTTTAAAACTCGGTCTGTTCTGGAGAAGTACTGTGGAGACGAGATGAGATATTTATTCTAATGTACCAGCAAAGACCCAAATGTGGTGATAACCTTTAAGATAATACAGACAATGCTATTAAAGCACCTCCAGGTGACTTCTTTTATAAAACTCAACACTGCTTGCTTAATTTTGCTTGTACTGCAGATGCTACTGAAAACTTCGCTATACAAGGTTACTTCCAAACACACCAATTTACTAGTAAACAAAAAAACAGAGCTTACCTGGTGACAGTAGTCACACTGATAGGGCTTCTCTCCACTATGAGTCCTCTTATGTCTCTCCATGTGGTATTTCTGGATAAACCTCATCCCACATTCATCACAGCGAAAAGGCTTTTCACCTAAACAAAAAGACGAGGAAAGGAAAAAAGAGAAAACTCCAGATGACTCACTTGAGACTAAAACGCCAAGCAAAATCTTAATGCATGCTAATTGCAATCATTCTTTACTCACCAGTGTGGATTTTCTCATGTCTCTGGAGAAGATATTTCTGAATGAAGCGCATATCACACTGGCTGCACTGAAACGGCTTCTCACCTAGAGTTTGAATATAAAGAAACCTTAGTAGACAAATAAAAATCATCATCCATTATTACCATGACCAAAGCACTAAATGTATATAATTGCATTATAAAACATAACTAGTGATTCGTACCAGTGTGAATGAAGACATGCCTCTGTAGATGGTAGTTGGTTCTGAATGCGGCATTACAGTGAGCACAAACGTGACACTTTGGGTTCTGTACTCCTAATGATCCATCATCATTGACACTGAGAATCTACAACAGAAAATCGAACAAAGATATTGGTGGTTTATTTCACTCCTTGAGTTGTCAATTTCAAGATTTTTTACACACATGCAGGTCAGACAGTTGGACTTATGTGATCTGTAACATAAAATTGACTTGCACCTTTGCTGGTGAACGCTGCTTCCTTTTTTTCTTTTTGGAGCACACCATCAGGTCCTTCACTCCTTTTTTGTCCTTCTTAATCTGGGCTCCTGGCTCTGATAGCTTCAGTTCCTGCTTGATGCTTAGCTGTAAAAGTAGGACCATAGATAGGCAAGACATTTAACACAGCATATGACCTACTTTAAAGTCCACCCACCCATCCTGCAGCTATCCAGGTCAGACAGGTGCAATAGGGCAAACAGAGGATAATCTACCAATGTGAGGGAACCTCACCATGGAGCAGCTGCTCCACCACATTTTAAGCAGCAAGCTGATGTGGTTCAGGCATCCTCTTAGGATGACCACCTGCTGGAGACAAAATACACCACAGAGAAACCTTGGATCCTAAAGCCTAATACATGTTGAGAAATTACACCCTCTACCTGGAGGAAGCATCCGGAGGTCTCTTATCTGACATATTTTACATGCCATTACCACATTTCAAGAATTCAGCAAATAACTTAGAAAGTACATTTTTTTCTTACTGACAGAAACACTGGCTGTTGTAAGTTCAAGTTCTAATCGACAAGAATTGTGAGCCTTTCCCTACAAAATGTCTTAAAACAACAACTAGTTCATAGTTATATATTTTCTTGCATTGTGTTCTTATATTGTTGCAAATGTTTTCAAAACTTTCAAACTTTTAAGAAAAAATATAATTTCATTGTGCAGTTAAGTCTGATCATGGGGTTTGGTTGTGATTAGGGCTGCAACTAACGATTATTTTTGTTGTCGACTAATCTATCGATTATTTTTTCGATTAGTCGATTAGTCACGAT
>JAPZDY010000005.1:14875068-14889881 GCA_029783645.1 Ctenochaetus hawaiiensis
AAAAAAATATTCGGTCCTACAAAACTGCCCTCATGAATGTAGAAATAATCAGAGAAGTTTCCCCATCATCAAACCATGAATGAGAATGTAAAGGTCAGGATTTTCTATCCGGGTTGCTGAGATGTGGCGTTTAAGGTCACAGAGCAGAAGCTGCATCAACAACTGATGGTAGAAGAAACACGTTTAATGAAGCTTTTTTTTTTTTTTTTCTGGCGGTGAACTGTGAATGATTCATACTTTAAAAATTTCCACTTTCAACATTTGTCCTTTAAACAACTGCAAATACTCTTTTGCCTTTTGTTGATAATCCAGGCTACACATGTTTTAGACCTCTGTCATTACATTACAAGAACAAATACACAACTTATAGTGACTAGATTAATTAAAATATCGTATACATTCCTTATTAAAAAATGTCTTCATTTAAATAAAATCACATTGAATATAAAATATTATTTTTGGTGATGTTATTAGATCAACAATATTGTTTCTGAATTGATGTAAGCTCTTTTTTGCTCGGGGTTCAGAGGTCGGGGTCAACCATAAAATAACACCTCTGGAAGCGAGTCTGTCTCTCCCTTATGGCCACTTCAGCAGGACTGGCTACTCAAAAGGACAAAGACTCTAACTTAATAATCTTAGTTCTGTTTATGTCATTATACAGGCATTTACACACTGTCAAACAACAAATAAACAGTGTGAAATTTTCACTGGACTCCCACTTGGTTGCATTTACTTGGAGGATAATTTGCCTTTCACCAGGTAACACTCATATTAATCAAGATAAAATACTCTCACATATTTAAAAAATTTCAAGTTGCTATATACTAAACCTCTCCTCTCTTGTGTAATTTTGGCAACCTAATGAGTAATTTATGATTTTAGAACCATAAAAATTAGGCAAATTCAAAATTTTCTATTAATTTCTTTTTAAATGAACTCTGCTGTATTATTAGCTGAAAAAAAAACGCTGCTCCACAAGGAAGCATTGACAAGTTCATTTCAACTGTTAAATGTCCTGCTCAGTTAACTGCGTCTAAGTCACATGTCATTATCAGTGTTTTTGATTCTATAATATTGTTATTAGTATCAATCACAAAAGTTGTAACAATAGTCAAAGAAAACAAGGATAAAATGGTATTTCGGACAGAATGTCTTTATTGTCTGCCACCCTTTTCTACTTTAAAACTGATATTGCTTAGGTTGAACACCCAGTTTTTCTCTCTCTGGAATTCCCACTTGTTGTGTTTTTGGATTTACTTATTCACCCTATTCAGCACCACATGCCTGGAGCCCCTTATCGCACCTCATCCCCCTTGTCTCTCACCTCTCCTTTCCTATCAGCTCTTCCCTGCATTCGTGTGAAAGCCAACAATTCCCCCAAAAAACTTTGAAAAGTGTGACATCCTAAGCTTCCCTTTATCTAACCTTAACCTCGAAGCCAGTGCGGAGACCTCAAGCAGTGCCTGAAGGGAGTGAAGCCTGGTCAGGATGACCTGACGTCATAAATATGTCCTCATTCTCAAGGTCTGAAACTCAAATTGGCTCTTAGTGAGATAGAAGCGCTGGAGCACTCACACACACACCTCAAAGCCATAAAAATAGATTGTGAGTGACTCAGCCGTTATGTAAAGTCCATCTCTGATAGGGCCGCCTGGGGCTGTTTATGTCAGTTTAGCTTGACGGCACTGAAGCTGAGGTGACACGTGTCTGCTGTGTCCGAGCTTCAATACACGCTCACCCACATTCACACAAACACACACACACACATTTCCCAATATGTGCGTGCAAGCCTCTCTTGGTCTCACTCTTCCTTCCTTTTTCTTCTTCTTCTTCTTCTTCTTCTTCTACTTCTAAGTCTACATTCCCCAGTGTGTGTCCCCCGACGGACAGAATGTGATACCATCAGCGTAATGGACTCCCTCCAGCCCAAACAGCGTACATTATTAGCATTTCAGTGCAGACTGGGAGGGAAACACCACGTTACACATGAATCACATCCGCAGCCCCTCTGGCCAGGTGGACAGTTCAGTCAATACTGGTAAACATGAGCAAACCAAGACTTGAATATGGAGTGATACAGTACAGCTCGCTGTTGTCTTCAGATCTGGTCCCCTCTGTATCAACCGCTTCCCATGAAACAGCTGTGATGCAGGGTGTTTGATTAAATCATCTGCACAAGTTTCCTTTGGGAAAAAATTAATCTGCACTAATTATAATATTAACCTGCATATAAATTGAGACCTTTATTGTCCTGTGGTGTTCTTAATGTTGCTTTAGAGGCTTCTGTCTTCACTGAGATTAAATTAACAGAGAAACAGAGCGTTTTTAAAAAAAAATAATTCAGTTTGAAAATGGGCACTTTTAACTGTCTAAATTAGGACAAAAGTTTTCTTTTGCTACCTACTAACTCACACTAGTCAAGCCCTAATTTTTTGTGTGTGTTGGATGAAAGTAATGTAAGCTGAAACTCTACCTGAAACTACCTGCTAAATGCTGCAATGATCTTTCCATCATACCACAAATAATCAGAGGTGGCATCCCATTTTGATGGGTGATACTTGGTGTAATTATCTTTTGCACCATCACTCAAAACAAACTGTGCGAGTGTGTGTGTGTGTGACTTCACGACTGAGCTGAGACATCGGTGATTTCAGGTTAAACAGAGGGGTATGTCAAGGGCTTGAAGCCAAGGAAGCAAAATGCAGGCAAGCACACACACACACACAAACACACACACACACATATGCCACCTTAGGGTTTCTCTGTGAGCACACAGTCTGGAGTGAGAGACAGAGAGGGAGGAAAGCAGAAGGAGGCAGAAAGTGAGAGAGCAAGAGATGCAAGAGTCTCCTCACAGTCACATCTCAGTGACAACAGGTTTCAGACAGAAACAGAGGAACACACACTGATTCACAGACTATTAAATTAAATGTGCTAAATACTGTGTGTATGTGTGTGTGTGTGTGTGTGTGTGCGCGCGAGAGTGTGTTGCACATAGTTAATGACAGACTTAATTGGTGCAAGCAAATATCCCTCCCACTGCTCCTCATTCTACATCTAATAATGGAAAGGAATTCACTCCCTGAAGACAGAGAGGGGAAACGTTGGACTTATATATACATATACATGCATGCATAATAATGGAAATTCTGTGAAATAATGCTTCTACAGACACACTAAAATATCTAAAAGCACAGAAAAAGCATGGTTTTTCAGCAGTTATTACATGCAGCTATAGACTCACTCACACATGTATCCACCTCACTCAAGACTTCAAGCCCCTGTTTTGCTGAGATTTTTCATTTTTTTGTTGGAGCTAGCTGTAGTCAAAGCTGTGGCACACTACCTTTGTTCTGCTTTTAAACTAGGTGCTACATTTGAGAACATAAAACAAAGCATCATTCCGCACCTGCATGGTTTCCCCTCGCCTCAAATGTAATTCATGGTTTAGAGATATTTAACATTTTCAGAGCTACTGTGAGGTTTTTTGATCTCCAAATTGAAATTTAGGCCAATTACAGTTCAAAGAATGTAGTGTTCAACTGGCCATGCAGGAGGAAGTTAATATGATGATGCTCAGGGTAACACTTCAGCGGGTTTTTTAAAAACTATGACAACAATAACAGTTTTTAAAAAATTAAATGAACGATTTTTTTGGAAAAAATTTTGGGAAAATGTCCAAAAAACAGTGACAAAAGCCTTATTTTTGGATATGAATTCAGGACGTGTTATTATATGGAACGTGCAGTCACCCACTGCAAACACACGCAAAAACCTCAGGTCTCACTTTCATGTTTACAAGCTGGCCTTTGGCTTCTTTCCCCATGAAAAGCCTGTGGCGGCTACAGCTGAGGCGACACAACAATTACCAAGTCTGTCCACGTACACTCCACTGCCTTTTCCCACCCACTGCTCCTAGTGCTCATCCGGCCATCTGAAGGGAGGAGGTATCTTTCTCTGAATTGTCTCTCCTGAGGGTTTCTTTTGTGTTTTCTCTCACTTACAATCAAAGTGTCACTGTTTGTTTTTTTGAGTAGTTTCCCCCTCTCTTCATGGAGAACTGTGGCTGGGCTGGAAAGCCCTTTGAGACACTATGTGCTACTGTATACCATACTGGCTTTTAAAAAGAATCTTTTCTTCCTAAAAAAAGAAGTGTTATTATCATGGAGTGTTTTATGTGACTTATTTTTTGTCATTGCCATATTGTCAAGACATAGGTTTTTATGAGACCCGAGGATGTTATTTGTCATTTTGGCCATTAAGCCAATCACCTGTCAACTTCTTTATATAAATGACAAGACTTAAAATTTCCTAAATGCTCTGAGGAAGGCAATTGGGCTGAAATATTAACACATTTCTTTAAAATGTGAAAATATGTGAAGGTGAATATGAGATGAGTCAACTTTCTCTCTAAGATCTGTGTGTGTGTACTGATTTTTCTCTTTAGCTATTCAACTTAAAAAGTACTGGTGATCTCTTCATCTATGTTAGATAAGAAGATTAGCAATGTCTCTATGGTAAATATGTAGTGAGGTCCAGTGCATGATAAGCTTAGCTTAGCATAAAGGCAGAAAACTGGGGAAATAATCCTACTGGAAACTGTTCATGGCAGATGTTTGGACTTGTCAAAGCATGTAAAAAAGAAGGAGTAAAAACTAAAGTTGACCACATTATGGCTCAACTTCAGTGAGGGGGCCACTAAGCCGTGTCAGCAAGTGATTAGCTCCCTGGAACTGGTTCATCCAAATTAAATGCAGCCGTCTCTAATTAATGAAATAATAAAACTTGTCCTACTTTGACAAGTCAAAATTTCATTGTTCAATTGGTCTTTAAACAAAATGAATCTCCATTATTCACAAACAAAAATGAAAGAACATCAGATGTGTTTTTACAGGGAGTGGATTGCTTAAACTGTTTCTTTGGTGCTTCACCTCTGGTTCACTCTTTTCTGCTTTGCCAGAAACGTACTGATTCTCTCCCATTTTTCAAACAACATGACACACATACTGTACATCAACAGTAATATACAGAGATAATGGCTTGTTTGAACTACTTCTATTACACATTTCTTTATCTCCCTCATACTTTTTAGCACTTAAACACCTGCTGCAACCTACACGTACACTCGGCACACAAAGATCTTCATTCATCAGGTTGAAAATTACGGCATTCCCAGTGGGTTTGTCTTTCCTTCATATACACGCATATGTGCTGTCTCATTAGGGGATGGGTGCTGCATAGCCTGCAGCTCTGGCGGCATCTCTGAGCTTTCCATCCTTGATTGTCTGCCCCTCAGATGGTGACAGCCTCTGTGAAAAAAAAACAACTCTGAAAGAGGCAGCTCAAACTGAGAGAAAAAGACAGCATCAATTCACACAAGCTGTTGCATTTTAGAGCCCGAATTGCCTGTGACACACCCGGAAAACCCCCCTTCTTCACAATATGACACTTCACCTGCCATCTCCCCTGGGTGGCAGTTGATCAGAAACAAAAGCAAATGTGGGGCAAAGTATTAAGGAACAGCATGTCAGAAGCTGTCCTATTTGAAAACTGTCGGTGGCTTTTTCTGCTAAAAATATCCAATATCATTTACCTTCTTTTCTCACCAGGAATAAATCTATGTGAAACATGACATTTGAACTACTTTTGAAGTGGCAGGACACACACACACACCACACACACACACACACACACACACACAGACACACACACACACACACACCACACACACACATACATACATAGAGATCCTGTAGAGCTGTTGTCAGCCTGCATTTACAAAATAAGACAAGATGGGCTTTGCAGCCAGCCAGTGGTTGTCATGTAAGACTAGGTGACTGTTGTTTGGAGCTATTTTGATGCCGTTCACATGTTATTTAAATCACCCACCCTCCTGTCATGTCCCGTTCCCAGCATGTCTCATGTGTGTGCACATACATCTTCATCCGCGTGTGTGTGTGTTTACGTATGTTAAGGACTGTCTCCCTGATGTCCCATCATCCCAAATTATCATTTCATAGTCATGCGTGAAATGCGATTTCCTTTAAACAATAGCGGGCCGGCTCGCCTCGCTGACCCCCAACCTATCAGTCTGCAACAGGACACACACTCACATGTGCGCACGAACACACGCATCCTCTCAGCTCGCATTATTGGCAACACAAAAATACACACGCGCAGCCACCACAGCTCAGCCTCCATCAGAGCAATGGTGATGACACAGTCTCTTTATGTTGCTGCTCATTTAAGCGCCTTCTAAGTAGACTCTAATAACTGAGGCCAACTTCTTGTCAGTGCTGCTGTCACTGTCTGACCTTAACTATTGGATAGCGGGCATGACACACACTAATGCTAACGATTTCCCTGTCAGAGAAGGAAAAGGAAGTGATTGTGAATACCCAAGACCTGTCTTTAACACAGATGATTGTAATTTAGTTCAAATGAGGGTGGCCTACTTCAAGTGCCAGTGATAATTCAGCTTGGTTCTGCCTTGTTAGCCAAATGCAATCCATCACAGCAGTAGACTGTCTGATCAGATTTGTGTTATATAGACAAGAACATAGGTCCAATATTTAGCATAAAATCTTCTTTGGCAGAGATAATGATGTTCAGATGTTGTCTTATTTGTTCTGGCCAAGCGTTCAGTTCTATGGTGTGCGTCAGTCACCTATCAATCAAATGATCTGGCAGGTTTTTTGTGAGATATAGTATGCTGGTGTGTAAATGTGTGAACACTGAGTATTAAATGTTAAATGTTATTACAGATGCAACAATGTGCTTTAGCTGGTTAAGGTCAAGCAGCCAACTATGGGGCTGAATAACCAAACAGTAATTGGCAAAAGTGCAGTTCCTCAAATGGCCACTTGATGTTGGCTTCAAAAGCCAATCAGTCCTCATAGTCTTATATTAAAGTGTTCATCTTAATAGCAGATATACCCATTTAAAGCCTGTTTACAATGGTTTCAGACATGACAAAATGGCCCCAACTAGACACTTAATTGTGTAATCCCAAAGGAGCTGCTGGTTTAGTTTTTAAGGATGCATTATATTTTATAAGTGCATCAGATGTTTTCAATGAAAAATGTTCAGCTGTGAAATAACCAGTAGGCCTATCTATAGATATACAGTGAAGAAGAAGTGGCAAAAAAACAATATAAGTGCCTTAAAATCTTACTTAAGTAAATTATTTAGTAAATGTACTGATGCTATAAATAAAAGAGAGTCTGTATCAAAGCTCTTTTCTGTTCAACATCATGAATATTGTACAATTCAAACCAAATGTCTTTCTTGAAAAAATGCAAAGCTACTTACATGGCAGTCTATATATACCGGCAACCAGATGCAGTAATTACCTTCAATCAGTTTCCGCTCTCACACACAGGTCGGATTGATTTAGTGATGGCCATTAGCAGTTTGACATTTTGCTATAGGAAGGTGACGCAGAGCGGCAGGTGTCCTTTTATGCGATTTCCAGAACACTGAAGCAAACTCTCATCTAAGATGAAAAGGTGACTTGAATGACAACTCTTCTCTTTTAATCACTGGCTGATAGTTGCACAATCATCAATTACACGCACTGGGGCATTAATGTATCTACTTTTAGCTTGTAACCGCTTTCAGCTGGGACTTTGTAGAAGGGTATGCCTTTTCTCAGAAATATGTCATTGAATGAAAAAGTCTGCAAAAGACTGACAAATGAGCATATATGTACAAGGGTACTCTTGTCATTTAAGTCTAGCTTTATTTGGCTGCTACTTGTATTTAATATAAATGCTTGTCAAATTAATACATATATACAGATAATCACTCAGTGTACGTGACAAGTCTTTAAGTATTTGGCTTAAATATCACTCAAGCAGTGAAACAACTGAGAATCAAACTTGTTAAAAGAGTCAAGCGTTGATGTTGAAATGAAAAACTAAAGGCAGAAATTAGGTTCGGCTATCAGCTGTACACTGATTGTGTTAGTACTGATTGGAAGTCATGATGTATGACATCAAGTGTCAGTGTCAGCCTATGTCTGTTACAAAAGTGGTAATCCACACTGTTTTGATAGGTGCTATACATTATTTTGTTATTTACTAAATTTAAAATGGTATATATGGAAAAAAACATATGGATTTACTTATTTTTTTGAATCTTGTGCAACAAACTTAAGTTAGGCCTTCATCGAGTTAATGTTGTACATATTTTTTTTTAAATTTCTCTTCTTTTCATAAATACAGTTTGTGTTGAGGGAAAACTTTGTGCTGATTAAATCAGAGCAATCAGGGATGGCAGAAAAGGTCATGATTTTCACAGCTGAGGTTCCTATTTGACTAATTATCACAGCAGCATGACTGGCCTCTAATAAGAGTAGACTGGTGGACTCAAGTGAACCAAGGAGTGGAAAACCACCAGCAGTGAGCCAAAGTGCAGCTGGTGAGCTGCAGAAAGGAGCTGCACCACTCCAGAAAACATGTTTTTAAAGCCTGTATCTAGGGAAATTATGGATCAAACCAGCGTATCATGCCCCTGTTGCATCTGTCGTGTGTGACCTATCTGGAAGCAGTTAATAAGATAGGCAGTGAGCTGAAGAGAGCAATAAGCTAGATCTGAGGAGGAGGATCATACAGCACATAAGGCAGCCAAGCAGCAGTGAAGAGTGCCCTCCATCATACACTGATCCCACCAGTGATGGATAGTTGTAGATGATAATATTTTTTCAAGGTCAAGTAGTCAGTGAGCTGTCAGAGCAATTAGTTAAGTGGGCAGTGTCAAGAAAACCCATTTAAAAAACACAAAAAGGTTTTGGTGAGAGCTGGTTTTCAGGATAACATTCTCCACTGTCTTTTTGTAGAGAGTATATTTATTAAAAGGTGCGACAAGGAAGGAAATGAGGATGGACGACTTTATATTGGAACGCATCCCATAGGCGGAACTGTACTTTCCCCCCCGAAGCTGCTCCTCCTCTTCCCGGTCAGTCCGTTACAGCACCAGGCGGAGATGTTGTCCGCCGTTCACTCTTATCTTCTACCTGTTGTCAGACTTTACCTGGTTGGTCTGAAGGTCCTGCTGGTCCAGCTCTTCAGCAGACCTTTCAGGTTGCCAGGTCAGTTCAACTTCAAGTTCCGTAACAGCGTGGTTTTACAGCCATGAATACAGCTCATTGTTGTACAGTTAACGTTCGTAGCGACAGAAATTAAATATATATGTCAGCTTATAAAGTCAGTAAATACATGCAGTATGAAAGAGTTTACAATTTCGGCGTGAAAGTTGTCATTTTGATGCGGCATTTAACGTTAATGCAGGGCTATACAAGCTATGTTAACGTTAGCTAATCTAACGTTAAGTTAGAGCTGTAACAGTAGAAACGTGGGAAATAAAGTCCTGTTTTTTTGTATTATAGTAGCCGAATTCAACAGGACAGCTTAATGTTCCTCCTCTCCTTAAATTTTATTGATTAAAGTTTCTCTGTGTGTCGCCAAGCAATGTGGATATAAATGTCCACTTTTCGTAACGCAGTTTGGAGTGATGTGGCTTTCCACGAGAAACAGAGCGTGTATCAGCAACAGGTCGGTCAAGACGATGAGTTGACAGCACAACCGGCTCAGCTAATAAAACTCTGGACATCTCTGATCGAAAAAGTACAGTTCAAAGATTCAGCTGTTTACTTAAAAGATATCCAAACCAACATTTATGTTTAAGGAAAGACGTCCGTTCATAATTTAGAATTTTATTGTATTGTGAATGAAGATGATGAAATTAACGACAGGTAACGGTGTTTCATTGGTTGTAATTGTTATTATTGCAAAAAAAGAAGATACTATTAGTTTCAATGGTGATCAGATCCGGAAATCATTGATGGCTGGAAGCAGTATTAGCTGATGCTGATCACACTTGATCATCAATCTAAATGTTTTATCTTTACTTTATAATCATCAAAAGCTGTGTAATGATTTGTTAGGGTCATTTTTGGGAAAGATGTCTACCCTTATGGGAGACTGGTCTGCCCATTCCTGTAATCCATTTCAAGGACACTTTAAAATAAACTCAGAAACAGTAATCTACAAAAATCTGGATGAAATCCAAAGAAAATTTGTCACGCTATACCACAGGAATTGAAAAAACCTAGATTTAGTCCGTGATTTTCACAGACCCTCCAAAGTTGTAACTACAGTGACTTCTCATGTCATGAAACAACAGTCTGTCTTGAAGCCATTGCCTTATTAAATAACATTCTCCCTGATATCAGCATGTGCTCTTCTGCCTCTGCTAGTGATGCCCAGACAAGATGGCAAGGTTGCCATAGTGACAGGAGGAGGCAGGGGAATCGGTTATGAAGTAGTCCGCCACATGGCCAGACTGGGGACGCATGTTATCATAGGTATAGTATCAAGCACCGCACCACCGACATGGAAACAAGACTGAGGGCTGGAGAGGCAAACTTTTAAGAGGGTTAATGTGCATGTAGATACAGAGAGGTTGGTTCACACTAAAATAATTAACAACCAACCTAAACTTGAACCTGAATTATTATGATAGCTTTTATGTTTGTGGTGTCTTTGAATGTTAAAAAGCTTTACAAGTATAATAAAAAAAATAAAACTAAATCAGAATAATGTGGCAAACAAACTAAAGAGAGATGAATTAAGCCCTTGAGGTAAATGAATTATTGTGATATATCTAGTTAGTTAAAAAAAATGTAAAAGACAATTCTAGTTAACCTCAAGAGATAAGTGTGAAACCTCAGACTTCAGGCTCACCATAATAATGAGATTATCAGTGACTGAAGTTTATGTCAGTGATTTAGAAGGAATACGTAGTGCCATTTTATACATTTGGTCGCAGGCCTTCATAATCAAAGTCAGTAGTTTGAATTTATAAACCTTAAAAAACAAAATTATAACCAATTAGTTTAAATTGTGTCCTTTCTGACTCTCCACTGCAACAACATTGGTCAGACTGAATGTTGTTTCTATAGCAAACATTATCTCCACTGATTGCCGGTAGCAATGAGGCAAAAGGCCAGATGGTTACATTGTTTCCACGTCTGATAATGGTGCATTCAAACTCTGTTTATAAACCAGTAAAAATTAAGGATTTTGTTGCTATGAAAAAAACGAAGAACAACTGCACATGTCTTTGTCTTTGTAAATTAAGTTTTAACGATAAGTTACCTGGTTGTAAAAAAGGTTTTGATCAGATTTCCACATGATGTCCACTTCATGTAAATAGACCAGTACTGGTGCGTTGATCTACATGTAAATTATATTCCTGAGGAGAAGTTTGACTTGAAGTGATGTAGAAAGGTGAGTGGGGTAAAAATAGCAAAAAAGTGTCCTGGTAGTCAAATAGGTGAAGCACAGGATTATCACACAGAAGATTGGTGTTCATGTTCTGTGTGATACAACGTTGGTTTGTTATTATTAGACTTTCCTGACATTTTATTTTCACTTTCAGTGATGGGTAGAGCTGCTGAATTCACACTGTGCACATCCACTGTTGCAGACAAGGTTGGAACAGCCTCTATTTCGGAGCCATTACAGGATGTTTTTTTATTGGACGATTTTTCAGTGTCTTATTGTTTGCTGTGTTGTCTCAACACAGATGATGGAGGGAAAGCCTTTATCACTGTTAAACAGGCGGAGATTAGTTTCTCCCAGTTGAGCAGCAGTAGCACAGGGAGAACTGATGGGACTTGTCTGACTGCATAGAGGACAGCTAACTTTTTTATTATGAGTTTTAGAAAGTAATAACAAAGTAAGGTAATGAGTATATGGGTTTCTTTCCTTGTCGAGTGACAAGGCATGTAATTTAATCACAACTGTAGGAGAGAAATTAATTTTTCAAAATAACTTCTAAGCAGTCATTCCGTATACACAGGTTGTTCTTTGTACCTGTCTGTTGGAGGGTTTTAACTTTTTCTATAGTTAAATACTGCTGCTGCCAGTGAGGCCTGACAGAGTTTTGGATGGATATCTCAAATTCTGCACGGTTAAAATAAAAAAAAATCTGTGTGGCATGATTCCAAAAGGTTTTGGTAGGAAACCACAATGCATCTTTTTAATTATAGCTGAATAGAGTGGGATCCAAGATCTTTCTGAGATACTAGGCCAGAGATCTTCCTATAATAAAGAAATGATTGTACTAAAGTGAACAAAATGCAAGCTCTGCAGTGCCAGTCACATTAAACCCATCCCCTGTGTGAGCCTTCTTAAAAGCCCGTCACTGTCAGGGATCTTTACTTAATGTCAGGTGGTCAGCAGCAAGCAGAGATGCCTCTTGACACCCCACTGATCCGTCTTAAGGTTTGGAGTAGCATCAAAACAGTTTGCTTTCATCATTAGAAGTTATGTGCGCTGCTCCACTGTGAGATGGTTTAAAGACTTCTTGAGCTTTGCTGGGATTTAAAGGTTGTTATCAAACACAGTGTTAAATGCAAATTTAGGATTATGAGAGGATGTTTTGCATCTGTGTAAAACTTGCAAAATGTTCAAGCATTTATTTCATATTCAGATAAAAAAAGTCTAGTTTTTGTATCATTAACGTTTAATATGAAAACAGATAATGTTTGTGTGAAATAAAATATTCACAAGAGTATATATGTGTATTTTTGTGTACTGAATAAGTAGTCAGCTGAATAAATTCCTTCTCTCTTACCTATATATTTATCTATTGATATTTCTCTCTTAATTCTTCATTCCTTGAGGTGATGAAGGGTATTTTTGCATCTATCAGTCACTTAGCTTCCTTCATGTTCTGCAAGGCTCCCTTTGTGATTAATGCTTCAGCTCCTTTACACACTCAAGCATTTTGTTGCTACACTTGTTGAAACATATTCCACATGGTTTTTAACTTAAATGGGTGCTTAGGTGTCCACACAGGAGCCGTTCAGGAACCTCACATACATTAACAGGTCATGTAATGGGCCTAAGCTTCCCTGTGATAATCATTCAGCAACCAAGTCTGCTTTTTCAGATGTGCTTCAGCACATTTTAAAGCCAAAAATCAAACAGTTCTGAATGTAAAATGTGTTTCCTTTTTGCATACATTTATGACTCCATTAGCAACCTGACTGAGAAAACAAGGGTAAACTCAGATTTGGACTTTGTAGCCAATTTTTTTTTACATTTAGGCCCCCAAAAACATTTTAACAGTACAATCCTTTGAAAAATAAATTATTTGTGAAGCTGGGTTTTGTAGAACAACAAAACAACTGTTCTGTTGAACCTTGACAGTCCCTATCCTAATCTGCCTGACATTATCTGAAGCTGTTTACAGCCTGATTGATTACATCTGTAGTTTTCTCTGTGGAAGAGAGATACAGTGGTAAGATGACATTTTGTTTAATCGTTTGTATTGTTGTGCTTTGTTCTTTTGTCTGGAGAGAACATTTGGGGTTTATGTTTTGAAAAAAGTACATTTTTCTCTCCATCTAAGATTTCTCTCAGCAACACCCCACAACAGGCAGCTGAGCTAATTGCCATTAGCATCTCAGCAAACATACACTCCCATGGGGCTTTATGGAATCTCTGCTGCTTCCATTAAAATATCAGGATCAGAGTTTAAACTTTATTCTCTGTTTGTAGTCTGCACTTACTCAGCTTGGTTACAACTAAAATCAGTTATCAGCTCTTGGCAATGAACCATAGGCCTGACTTGGTGTTGTTAAGAGAGTGTTTCACTTGGAACACCTAATCAGGGGTTTTACATTTTACATCCTCTATAAATCCCCACTTGAGCTATGTTACCTAATTTACTAAACACAGAGACACTGAAGCATAGTTCCTGCCCAGGGATTACGAATGCAAATTCACTTGAGTTATTTTTCATTGTACCATATCGTTGTTTTTCATGCCCCACACTAATTAAACATTAAACTGTGAACTAAGTGAGGTTGTAGGTCAAGATGTCCAATGAAATAGCATCTGTAATAGCAACTCCTAATCAGTCTAACAAAGTTATGTTCTACCTTTACCAACTTTTTTTTGGGAAAAAAAGCCCTTTACCAGTACTTCTCTTCTTTTTTCCATAAACTTTTTCTGCAAACAAAACCACAGCATTTCATTGGTTGCATAACAGATTTATTCATTCACTGAAGAATAAATAACAAAAATACAATCAAATTTGTGCAGTCCCTTTAATGCAACTTAATGCAACTAAAATAGGGAGGCCCAGCAGAGGCCTAATTTTTGGTGCTTGAAATAATCAGCAGTTATATGTAATTGAATATTTTGATAATTTGAGGTGAAAACAATAAATACTGACAAGGTGAAACTGTGAAAGTACTGGTATTTTTTGTTTGTTTTTCATAAAAGCTTTCTTCATGTATACCTTTATGATGCTGTGCACAGAACAGCAGTATTTTCCTGGTTTCCATGGTTAGACTACATTCTCTATTCAGTTCACAAGCTGCAGGACTTTGAAGAAAATTCTACTTTATTCATTCAGTGTGTATACGGCAAAGTCAATGTCAGAGTATCCTTGGAGACTTTTTGAGCAGAACACAGATGAGACTTGAGCCTTACGAATGAAAACACACAAAGTCAATACTTGAAGAACTTGGTTAAGTGTTTCTTCTAGTTCTAGCCAATCCTATGGGTACTGAAGATGATCCCTTGAGACTCTGAATTGGTCTCCATTTCAAATGTCCTGACCTGTTGAGATAATTATGAAGTGAGAATATTTATGGTAAAGGGGATCCTTCTCTTCTAATGGAGTGGATGCATATTTCAGGTGGAGTGGCAGCATAGCGCTTGAGTGGGGAGACTTCATGGTTTGAGCCTCTGCGCTGTCATATACTGGAGTTAACTATTAACCAGCATGCA
>JAPZDY010000005.1:14951210-14962206 GCA_029783645.1 Ctenochaetus hawaiiensis
AAAAAAAAAAAAAAAAAAAGCCAGGAGCCCTAATAAGCTCCACACACACATACATACACACACACACACACACCCTGATTCGCACACACAAAAACACACACACAGAGTCTTTGGGCATAAACTGAATGTGTTCCCTGTAACACCCTGAAGTTGTTATCTTAAAGTGGCATCCTGCAGCTTGAGGGTGGAGGGGCTTCGTGACTTGTGGCTCAGATTTGGTGTCTCTAAAGAGTGTAGTACAAACACACACACACACTCTCTCACATACACACAATACAATGTATGCACACACATTTAACAGATAGTTAAAGAAAGCACAAGAACACTGACAGGTAAATAAAGACAAAGGTGAACACACTTACCTATAAATCAATTACAGATGTGCGTCAACACTTACACAGCCTGAAAGCACACACTCGCACACAAATTGCCCTTAGTCGTAATTTCTCCTTACAGCGCCTTAATTAATAGATACTCTGGAGAGTTCTTGTTTTTATCTTTCCGTACTTTTCATTTATTTCCTGCCGGGGAATGTGGTTCAGATCACAAACAAACATTTTCTACCCATTAATATAAAACAGTTTTTTTTGCTTTGTTATAAAAATTTATTCTGCCTTTATCTGATATTCTTTAGGAAGTATGCTATCTTGCTGGAATAAACCCAAAAACACTGTGGTTACACGACACGCATCATAAACCACTTGGCAGCAAGGACATCCTGTGTCTTTATTTTTGGAGCGTGTGTTTTCTCTGGTCAGACTGTCCACTGTAAAGAGAGCAGAAGACGTCCTCAGCTCACCTATCAACCCTCTTCTCCATCACAGTTCCCTATTTTTAAAGCTCTAACTTTCTAGAACTATCCATAAAACCCACTCAGGTTGAACCTGAGGCGGGCACAATAATAGCCTAATGCGATGGAGCAGTAAATGGAACCGAAAAGAAGAGGGGAGAAATGTATGCACCTTTCTCTGCTGGAGTGGAAAACACTGACCTGGGTCTAAATCATTGAAGAAAAGCAAAGGAAAACTACTTAAAGAGATACTCCAACAGAATTACAGCTGCTTTTCTGCAGCAGTGAAAAAGGACGGTGAAGTTTGTGAACACATTATCCTTTCTGAGCTTTTTCCTTTAATGTGTTTTATAGCTTTTTTGTGCATGTAAAGCCTCTGCAAAGTTACAAAGCCCAGAGTCCATGCAAAAAGGGAGTTATATTTTCCTACAAGAAACACAGCACCTGAACTACCTGAGACGCCTTGTCAGCTGTCCTGCTTTTTCTTCTGTTATAGATCTATGTCACTATGTCGCTCAGCACCACCTACAGCATGGTGACCATCCTCCACCTATAGGTGACAGCCCATCCACATAGCTGCTTTTGTTATAGGACATAGTATAAGGAAGACTACATGCAAGTCACCAATATACAGACAGTTAGAGAGCTAAAACATGAGTAGACTGCTGGGCAGTGAGTCAGAGGCTAAAATAGGTCATATTTCTGCCTTAACATGTGCAGAGATTTTGGTTTAGGTTCTTGTGGTGATATTCATGTTGAAGTGCAGCCAGCTGGAAGCTGAAAATGCCAGCAGAGCCAGCAGGAGGTCAAATTCAGAGTTTTTAAAGATTAAAGCATTTAAACATATTCTAGTAAGACAACTAAAACTGAAGCATGAGCCTGAAAATGAGCATAAATGGCCTCTTTTAAAACAGACTGCAACAACATTGTTGTTTCACATCTTGTTTAAATAGCAGTTCCCCTCACTGAATAGCTTTAAATGATACTCCCTGTTGTAATTCTTCACACAGCCTTTATATTTGTTTTTTTTAACTTTGATGTCCTGAGCTGCTTTTCTTTTACAAATCAAGAAAACTATTTTTTCCCCTGTGAATAATTACAAAAATCAAACAGCATTGATATCCAGCGTTTTTTTTTTACTTGTGAATACAGTGCAGTTGGATGCTTTCATCTGGAGAAAGTTAACTATTTTCTACCTTCTTTTTTTTTCTTACCTTTTTCAAGACTTAGAGAAACTTCAAAACTTTAATCTGGTTTTAGTGTGAGGAGAGGATTAGTAATGACGCAGAAGTTCAGTCAGGTTATAGGGATCATTTAAGATTTGGATTTATTTAAACTGATACTTAAAAGGAGTGAGAAGAGTTCTAACTTATTTCTTCCTATATGTTTGCCTTTTTTTTAATCTGAAATTGCATGTTATCCTCTAGAAGAGTTATATTTCTCAACACAAAAAGATCCGCAGAGCTACTAACCACCATAACATTAGTATTGCTGCTCCGCGTCAGTGGGCACAGTCACTGTCTCCCCACAGGTCAAGCTGTCTCCAGCCTCAGCACTTCATTTGCTTTCATTAGGCAGATTCTCTGTAAAGCCGTCCACAAGGGTTTGACATCAATTCTAATTTGTTGCACTTTGAAGTCTGATTAATTCACAATTACTGCAAGAAAAAAGGGGAGACGAGGACTGAGAGGCCAGTGAAAGTAAGTGGTTGTATAGAAAAGGGATGGAGAAATGAACGGTGGTGGTGCGGTCCTCTGAAAACAGAGTGGGTTCAGACAATACTGGTGTCTGAAGGTTGATCACGATCTTTTTCAGCTTTAGAGTCTGACAGCTGATATTTTTGTCCAATCATCTTTTGGCGAGCCCATTTTTATGTCCAAGCAGAAAACAGTAATTATCAGTATAACAGAATATAAATTATATTCACAAACACTTTCTCAGTGACAACCCGTGTAATTCTCATCAGTTTAATAATATTTTCATGCAAATTACGCCACGTCAGAGGTGGAGCACAATGACTGAGTTTTAATAAAAGGCTGATATCTGCATTTTGAGTATTTCCTGTGCAGGGAACAGGATGAGGGTGAAATAAAAGATGGGCTGAGCCAGTGTGCAGAAGATTTATTGACACATCCGTCATGAGAAAGAACATAGTACAAAGAACGCCTCACTGTGCTATTAAGAACAGTAAGAGGTGAGGCGTTCAGGCACAGGGCTTAGGATTGAGATATAAGAACAGATATGCAAGGAAGTTCATCTTCTTAGCAATGAGATGAGAAGCTCATTCTGCACACCATCTAACAGGGATCGACCTTTTGCAATGTACGACGAATCACTTTCAGCAGAGTCATATTAAACTTGGCTGAGTCTATTTCTTGATTGTATGGATTTAAAACAGGGTTGGGTGCAAAATTAGTCAAATAAGTATATGTGCAACTTTTGGTAATGTATTGTTAGCAAAATGTTAGTGTGCTCACTCAGGGAACCTAAGGACTAAACAGAGTAAGGGATCTGAGTAATTGGTAGTGAAGGTTTAAATTTGCCATTAAATCTGTAACACAACACGAGTACCAGCTTGCTATTCCACTACACACTTTTTTAATGGATGGAGTGCAAGCTGGCAGTTATAAGTGAAGGTTTTGACAGCATTTTGGATACAAATTTAAGAAGCTCATACTTCACGATGTCGAGGGAACAAACAACATAAATCAGAGATATGTCATTAAATTCATGTTGAATAATGACATTGTTTATCTTATGGTAATGCACCACATGAAACATTGATGTGTGTTGCAATTTTTAACTCCAGTAAGGTCCCCTGATAATCCTCATTCCAGTAAATAGGGCTTATGGTTAAATTTCTGATCAATTTGGCTTTTGACAGAGAGAAATCTGTATTTTGTTTGAGTTTCAGCAGTTTGAAGTGTTATGTGTCTCACAGACTCTCGGAGAGCAGCATGCATTTGGTCCAAACTCATTTTCAGATATTTATGATGGCTTTAGTGAGATTTTTCTATTTAAACATTCAATGAAAAGCAGCTCTGATCATACAAAAGGGATGCTTATGTCAACAGGCCCACCAGGAATCAACACACCACTCTGCAGCTCTGAGCAGCTTTCAGCCACTTACAGCTCTTTTGTTTGAAAATCTGGACCAAAATAAATTTGCTGCTAACTGCCTCCAGCACTAAAGCTGGTAAAAACAGACTCTACCTGTTCAGCACAAATTAGCAGCCCAAAGAAAATGACTGAATGGAAAAGCAAGTCCCAAAAAGTGCCATCAGGGTTGAGATGAAGGAAAATTATCTTAAAAATATTGACCTTTTTTCAGTGCCAAGAAAAATGTGGTCGGAGGGATGTGATTTTAGTAAAAGGTTAAATTCAATGGCTAATCTGCCTTTTTCATTGGGAGCTATTCAACAATGGACCAACTGGTCTGTTTTTAGCCATACATCTGAACATCAAACAACAATTAGGTCACAGAAATTTCATCATCATCTTCTCAGAAAACACAAGTTTATAACCAAACACATTATTTTTTGTCTTTTAAACCCAGAATGAATTGTGAGATTGTTGTTTTTGTGTAAATGTGAGGGATCAAAGGAGTCTAACAATTTTACCTCAATCCCAAAACTCTATGAAGACAGTGGGTAAAGATGATTCGAGAGAAAAGTCTGCAGCTTTAGACTGTCAAGAGTACGTTGCCCTGCCATCCACACATACTTTATGATTTAATCTTTTTGTCCCTTGATTCTTACAATAAATGACTAAAGCACAACTCTGTAAAAGAGCAGACTAGAAGTTTTATTCTGAGTTAGGCAGCTCCTTATCTACTAACTACGGGACTAATACAAACTGATGTTTTGAGGTCAAGGACTGTTCGTATCAAAAAAGTTTGTATTTGTTCTAAACTCAAAAGCGAGCAAACCTGTGACCTAGTGCCTTTCCCTGAATGTTGGGCTAGACATGAAAATATGACCCAAATTTTCCTGGGTGAGTGTAACCTTTTTTGTGTGGAGGAGCAGATGTGTGTTTAACTCGGTGCCAACTCACTGTCTTCCTGCCTGTGATCAGCTCAGGCGAGCTCTCTTGGCTCCCACTCAGTCGGTCTTTCTGACGGCCCCCACTTCACATTCAAAAGGAGAATATTTACATTTCATGATGGGTGAAACAAAGCCTTGTTGTGTAAGTGCCCTTTTTGTGTCTTACAGTTTGCATCCATGTTGCATCGGTCTAAACTCGAACCCAGGTATCTCTCTAGACTCGCATAGCTGCTGATGACTGAATGAATCATGAGTACCAAATATGTTTAGTCACAGAATATTTATTTAAAACGATGGATAAGAATCTTTGATATGAATTATGCAGAATTCAGCATCCCATAAAAATGGGCCTGGCTTTGAACATATGATAAATCATGCAGATTCGATGATGGCAGATACAGAAAATTGATATACTGTCAAACAGAGTGACAAACTTTTAAATTAAAGAAACATAAGTTGAAACTTATAAAGGAATCCAAAAATACAGTTGCAGATTTTTTTTCGTGGATGTTTATTAAGTTTTTAGCTCTGGTATAAAAGCACTTCTATCTACCGTCTCGTGTCTCTTTGTGGCCCAGCACAGCGTCGTAGATCTTCCCAGTGAAGCGGTGCTGGATGTTGGTGAAGCCGGCAGCAGCCAGCAGGGCGGCGTACTGAGCAGCTGTCCTTTCTCTGCCCTCCGTCTGCACCAGCATGTTCAGGGAGTAGAGCTGCACTGTCAGCGGGCCAGAGCCGTCCTCATAAAGCAATGCCTCAACCAACAACACAGCGCCTCCTGCAGGGCAGACCAAGAGGTCAGCTTTGTTTGTTTGCTCCTTTGTAGTTTTCTTCTTTTTCAAGGTTTCTTTCTGTCACATTTTTGACTTATTGTCAAGTGTCCTAGCAAAGCTCAGCTAGCTTGTTTTGCTAATTTTTTTGTACCAAGACTGTTTTCCCTTTCATGGTCAATATATTGACTGAATTCAGACTAACTGGATAATACATATCAAAACAGCATACTTCGCTTTAAATGATTCTGAGCTACACAGGACAAGCTTGTATTCTTTTAGATTTGTTTGAATATTTTTTTGGAAAGTTTACTCATAACATCTGTTGAAGATAATTTTCCATCCAGATGTTCAGCAAAATTCTAACCATTTTAATCATGTAAAAAATATATGTTTAAAAAAAACATAAAAACTGGTGGATAATAACACAACTTCAGTAAATGCTCAAAACTCAGCGTGATGATTAGAAAGTATGTACAGCATGAAAATGGAAATGTACTTTTAATGCTCAGCTAGTCAACAGGACAGTAAGTCATAGTTAATCATTCATTTATTGTGAAAAACTAATGCAAATGATTGAACTGACTGTTTTTGTAGAGCTTTTCATAGATGCTTTTCATGACGCACAACTTGATTTGTCAAACACAGGTGTGACTAATACCATTGTAACTTTCTGCATTGCATTGCCACAGAGGCTGGAACAAAGGCATTGTTAATGTAATTGCAGTAGTGACATTTGTGCTTTCACTGCTACAACAGGACAAGTCTGCTGTTGAAAAGGTCTACAGTTTGTATTCTCTGTCCATAAAGAACTAGGCTCTCCTACTGACTGTTTTTGTTTTTATGTACTCACACACACATACGCACACACACAGACAAAAACACATGAGAGGGTTTTCTGCCTCCTGATAGCGTCTGCTGCTTTTGTGTGTGTGTGAGCGTTTGTCTTTGATCAAAGTCACAAGGACAGATTTTTCTGGGATCAGCTGCATTGTGGGATACAATCTGCCATCTCATTTTGAGCAGGGAAGAAAAAAGTACTCATCCCCCGTCACACTCAAAGACACACACACACACCCAGTGACACACACACACACACACACCCACAGACCTGGTTTGCAGGCTTTGTAGACCCTACTGAGTAGCTCTATGCAGCGTTCGTCGGTCCAGTCATGGAGGATTCTGGCGAGGATGTAGAGGTCACCCTCTGGCAGGGGGTCTTTGAAGAAGTCTCCTAAACAAACACGCACACACCCACACATACACACACACGTCAGTTCAAATGCACTGAATTCCAAAGACACTGCTGTATTTGATTAAATTATGTCATGTGATCATTAATTATGTTGACAAGCCTCCCAGTAAGAAGAGAATGATTCTATGAGGAGTTTAGGCTACATAATCAAACATGATTAATACAAAAGGGAAATGTCTCTTGTAATCATATTATGCCAAAATTATGACCTAACAACATATTTCCAGCTGCTGCCTAATGCTGCTGCTGTTTATTAACCCTGTTTAAACAGCAGTATAATAAGTTTATGTGTTCATGCCCTCCACTCAAATCCATATTCTGCCCATATTGTATGACCACGGTATTTGAATTTCATTGAAAAGAAGTGCGTATGAAATAAATAAAAAAACAGTCAGAAAGTCAGTGCATTTTCTTTTTCACGGTTTTCATGTTGCAGCTCCTATTGTGTTGCACACCGTCACGAGAACAGCAGGAGAGATAGGAATTGATTTTGGCTCTGGGTTTTTAAAATCACAAACCGCTGAGATCTTTTTTTCTTCCACATTAGCAGCTGCATTGGAGAGCCAACACAACAAAGCATGACATATAAACTGACAGTTTTAAACACAATGTTTTCAGTCCCGCAGCAGAAGCTCAGTGGGAGCATGAAGACACACATGTGACAGCATCAACAATGTCCTATTTGGCAAACCCCTTCACACTGTGAATTTTTTTTTCCTTATACCATTTCAGTGATGCAAAATAAAACTAACTCTTGAAATAATATTTTACCAGCCTTGCATCAGGACCCACAAGAAGCAAACAAACTACACTAACCTCTCCACCTATTACTCATCACTGCAGATGTGTCATTGCTCGTTGAATAGCAAGAAACTTGCAAGAAGCACTTTATTTTTTTTTGTAAATGTGATCCTGGAGACTAGGAACATACAAAAGAGTAGAGTTTGATAATGATCATTACTGGTAAAAACAAAACTTACTGGCTCATTGCTGCCCTGCTTTTTTGTGTTTTGGTAAAGTCAGTTTTTTTTTTCAAAAGTTGAAACTTAGTTCTTTAACATCATTGTTAAATGGCCTTTTTAAGCCATTTACTCGTGCCCAATAGAAAATGAATGAGCTCAAACAGTTGCATTGCAGCATTATTCCCCAATACAAGTTAAAGGTCTCCTAATTCTTACAATTTTAAGTAAGCATAGCAAAAACATACACCCATGTTGCTTCCTTCCACCTGGTGACAAGCCCCTTTTGTTGACAAGCCCACCAGCTCTGCTAACGTGATTTGCATATTGAGATACAGTCACGTGGCAGGCAGAATTTAGAGCAGAACAACATTTATTAATTAATACCAGGTCTAAATGCCAAGGTTCAGATATCTTATCCAGATAGAGGCTGCATGATAATAACAGATCCAAAAGACAACAAAATGTTGGATGTTAATTAATTATTCAGCCCCTTTTCTTAATGTCCATTTTAACATGGTTTTATTTTCAAGGCTCGTTCAAAACTTTATCCTGGCAAGATTACGGTTCATTCTACTTTTGAATATAAAGATAATGATGGTGTGTGTCTTTGTGTGAGTGTGTGTGTGTGTGTAAAGCACTGCATTGGCTGTATATGACTATAAATGTCAAGTGATTTGGCGATGACGTTACCTTCATGGAAGCTTATCCTCTTGTCAGCCTCTTTGACAAAGTGTTCCCTTGATGTGTGCACCACCTTGGGGAGGTCAAAGATCGTAACAGTGCATTCTGGGTAGGCTGACGTGCACTGCTTGGCTAATGCTCCACTGCAGCCTGGAGAGAGAGAGAGACAGAGAGAGAGAAAGAGGGAGAATAATGTTTAGTTACGGTGCAATGCGTACACACAACCCTCATTACAAGGTGGTGCACAAACACAAACACATACACAGCATGCAGTGTAACACAATTGGAACAGATGCTTTAAGGTATATACCCTTTATTTATTTGCGTGATTTGTATTCAGTTGTATGTGGAGGCTTTGGGAATGTAGTTCATCTAAGATTCAGGCCAATAAAGCAGACTGACTGAAGCGAACTGAATTTAGAGTGACTGAGAGAAGATGCTTTACACAGAAACAGGGCAGAGCTTGCTTTTTAGGAATCCTACTGAGGAATCAAATCTTACAGAGAGCAAACACAAACACACACAATTTGATTTTAGGGCTGAAATTGCCTTGACATGCATATACTGACCTTTATGTGTTAATGCATTTTTATTTAAAAGGGCTTGTTTTTAGCTCCAGGAATTGTGATGCCAGTGTGTTGATTAGTTGACAAAATACTGGAGGGACTGCAATGAAATATGGCACAAATATTCATGATCTTGAGGCAATAAACCATACTGACCTTAGTGACTATCTGACTTTACCTCTAGCGCCACCATGATGTTGACTTTCTTTAGTTTTAATTGACATACAGTAACTCAACAACCATCAATTTGATTGCAGCAGGGTTTAGTACAGACATTCATGGACCCCAGAGGATGAACTCTTGTCACTAAGATCGTCCCTGTGCATATGTTAGCATGCTCACATTAGCATTTAACTCAGACTAACAGAGCTACTAGTTTGGCCTTAGACTCCAAGTCTTGTTCTGCTTACTGTTCTCATAGAGAGAACTGTAACTCATGGTGTGACTCAGACCTGTGGATGTTAATGGAAAATAAGGAAATTGAATGAGCATATAAACACACACTCAAGGGCAGAAACAAGGATTTAATGTGGTAATATGAATATTTCAACTTGATGTTTTGGCAGCATTATTATCAGAGTTCATGCTTCATCAAGCAATCTGAATGTAAAATAGAGAGAGAGAAAGTGTGTGAGACAGGTACAGAGGAGAAGATAAATGAAGGATGTATGAATGGGGTGGAGTTATGGGAAAGCACTGACATGGAATACAGGATCAAAGGATCACACTTCCACAAACCTGCAGAGCTAGACAAATGTAGGTTTGTGCGTGTGTGTTTACAGGGCAAACTATCAGGCTCAGTAGTGCCTTCCTCTAAACATGACCTGCTGCTACTGTCTGTTTTCTTACATGGCTTTATCTTTTTCACACATACACACAAATAGATGCTCTTTGTCTGTCATGTCAAGCCGGGGTTGGCAGAGGAGAAAAATCAAACGGCAGCAAAGAACAACACAACATGCTGTAAGAGAGCCCCAAGCTTAACTGGCTGACTTAGTCTGTTAATGATGGGCAGTTGTGATTGTTACAGTGTGTTGTACTTGTTAAACTGATGCATTGATTTGTGCATATGTGTGACTATGCAACCATTAATCCAAATGCACCATGACTGGTATCTGCATCTGGATTATTTAACTGCATAAAGGAACCACTGACAGGAAAAAACACCAAGATATGTTTATTTACAATGCAGAGTATTTTTCTGCCTGTAAAACAGTTGTATATACTGCCGTGGCTCTGTAGGAGCTTTGACGGTGCTCAGAAGGTATAATGAAGATTATCTCAACATGGCTCAAGATCTAAAATTCTCACATTAAAGCCTGCTTTGTAAACTGTGATGATGGATTTTGAAAGACACGGAGGAGGGTGTAATGGAAGATGGAACAGGGTTGCTTTGTGAGGAGTGTAGTCTGTGTGTATGTACACAATAGTTTTATCTGTCTTTAGCTGTATTTCTATTTCTATGTTTCTGTAAATTATTCTGTGGCAAATTTCGTCAAGTGTACACATACTGAAACTGAATGATTCTGATATTAAACCCAGAGATGCAGCATTTTTGGGACTCAATCCACTCTTGGGGCTAAAAGTCAGGATATCTCTACCTCATGCTGCATATATTTTGATTATTCTTTGTTTTTCCTCCATGACCCCCATGTTCATGGAAGAGCAATCGCTCGAGTGCACAGTGACACACAAAAGTGACAGAATGTATGATTTTTTTTGATTGAATTTTTAAACACTTTATTTTATAAAACATCTAAAAGCAAAAACCTTATCAGATAGGGGACCCGCGAACAAGCTCCTATCAAATCATGGTCCATGGTGTATTTGTGACTGTGAAAGGGTTCTCGAGTTTGAGAACCACTAAGCTACATAGACTGGTTGTTTGATAAACAGCTGTACTGATAAATTACATTAAGGATGAACATCTTA
>JAPZDY010000005.1:14983470-15018230 GCA_029783645.1 Ctenochaetus hawaiiensis
CAGTGAAAACACTGCAACATTTTTCTGATGACTAAAGTTGATATCTGTGTGTTGGTGACATTAATGTCCATTTGAGTTCGCATCAATTTTTCCACCTTTGTGGTTTTTTCAAGCCCAGAAAATGTCGTGTCCTCTTCCAGATGGAGGCAGTTTTTGTCACCTCTGGGAGTGTTTCCACAGAGTTTGTAGCCTCCTCTAGGATTTCGTGGGCTGGTGCAGCAGGGGTGGACTGCTGCATACAGGGGTCCACCTGGTGGTTTGTCAGAGGTTGGGAGGTAGAAGTGGAAGGGAGGGACTGCTCTTCCAGGCATCGTACATCCTCACATTTCTCCTCCCGTCTAGCTCTCTTGCGGGGAGGCCGATAGTCTTCCTTCTCAACCTTGAGCTCATTGGAAAGCTCAAGGTTGCGTGAGATCTGCACGTTGAGCTGACTTCTCAGGTCTTCAAGCTCTCTCTTTAAAAGTTCCTCCTTCTCAGCGGTTTGCTGCTGGATGGAGGTCTCTTCTGCCCTCCTCTGATGGAAGGCCTCAAGCTCAGCTCTCAGACCGTTGATAACGCTCCAGCCTTCTGCCACTGTTGCTGCGTGTTTCTTGACCTCTTGGTCAAGCTGGCACTGAAGCGTCTCAGCCCTCTGTCTCACAGCGATGACATCAGTTTCATACCTCTCACTGATGTCACGATGTGAAACTGTGATTCTCTGCAGTTCCTCTGTGAGAAGCTTGTTCTTCTCACTCTCCTTCTGGAGCTCCGCTGTTAACGTGTCCAGACTGAGTGCCACTGGTGAGCTGCAGAGAAGGGTGTCAGCCTGCCTTCTTACACTGATCACATCAGTTTCGCATCTTGAACTGACTTCATGATGCGACTTTGTGATCATCTCCAGCTTTTCTTGGAGAAGGTTATTCTTTTCCTTCTCCGCCTGGAGATCAGCTGCAAACTTTTGCTGGCTGAGTGCATAAGCTGCTTCCATTTCCTCCCACTTCTTTTTCAGAAGTTCCTTCTGTTCAACCTCTTTCTCAAGCCGAAGCTGAAGGTCATGAGCCTGCTGTCTGACACAGATAACATCAGTTTCATATTTCTGATGGACCTCTTGGTGTGAGGCAGTGACCCTCTCCAGTTCTTCTTGGAGAAGTTTGTTTCTCTCCCTCTCCGTCTGGAGTTCAGCAGAGAACAATTTCTGGCTGCTTCTGTGTTCTTTTTGCAGCTCCTTATAGTAATTTAGAAGGATATTTTTGTGCTCAGTTTCCTTCTTAAGTTCTTGCTGAAGGTGGTCAACTGTCTGTGTCAAAGCAACAGCATCAGGTTCATACCCTTGGTTAGCCTCCCGGGGTAGAGCCCTGACCCTGTCCAGCTCACTTTGGAGAAATTTAATCTTATCTTTCTCCACCTGCAGCTCAGCTGTGAACTTCTTCTGGCTGATGATATGTGCCACTTGAAGTTCCTCGTAGTCTTGCTGGAGGTCTTTCTTCTTCTTCCTCTTTATGTGGTTTCTGCACTGAGCAGCAATCTTTGCAGTGCTGAGAGTCTCAGGATTGCTGTACTTTTGCAGACTCTCCAGCTCTTTCTTTGTTTCTTTTTCCCTGTTGATGAACATTTTTTTCAGGGTTTTCTGCCGCTGCCACTGGGTTTTGGTTTCGTCCAGCTGTTGGCTAAGAGAGGATTTTTCACCTCTCTGATGAAAACCATTGGCCTTCTCCTCATTTAAATTCTTATGAAGATGGGAAACTTCTTGGCGAAGTCCATCACACATCTTCACAAGGGATGTACGGTCTGTGCCCGTGAATCCTGGTCTGCAGGACGTCTCTTCTCTTACTTCAGACATTGTCTTTGGCTGGTTAAATTGGGTCAAAGAGAAATGCTGTGGTTTATAGTTGTAGTTGATCGATGCTGAAAAAAGATGGTCTTTATCAGTAATCTGCTTCCTTAAGATCTTTTTGAACTCTTCACTGTGGTGTCGACTGTTGAAAGGTTTAAAAGGTGTAATAGTATGAACAGCTTCTGCTTCTCCTATAGACTTGATGATGATGTCACAGAGATGAAAGGAGTATGACGTAGGTGTGGGGGGGAGGGGGTGAATTCTAATTGTCCTTTGATGTATTTTTTTTTTATTTAAGTTTACATTCAAAACTGCAATCGTTTATTTAAATGTCAACACAGGATCTACATTATTTCTTTAATTCAAAACAGTTTTTTTAACCTGCCATTTTAGAACATGTCAGTCCACACCGCTGCGACTACATGAGATAGTGTATCGTTTCCATAGCAACATGGGGGTTGTGCTTTGCAGATAACAAACTTTGTGGCTTAACGCAAACTTGAACGGAGACACTCAAAGCATCAATTCATTATTTCACAATTATACTGATAAAAAGTCCGTCAAAAAGATGAGCGCTGCCGTTACTGTGAAATTCAGGAACAGCTTTTGCGCACTGTAAGCTACAGTTATATCTCTAGTCTAGACGAAACGTGAATACAAAAAGCATTTACGTCGCTACAAGCTGATTGGCTAAAAAATGGCGTGCCTTAAGTTCTGAAACGGGTTTCTGGCGACCTGGCAAGCTCAGTTGCAAGCGACGCCGTCAACCGGCTTGAGTCGAGCTGAGAGGTTCAGTCTACACCACTGCAACTCTACCTGCGACCGTTTCGTTGCGTCGCGAATCTTTGGTGTAAACTGGCCTGTAGAGTGCTCAATATACACGATAGCTTCATGCAGCAGAAAAGCTTCAATAACTTTATTTACCCCTATTCAGACTTGAGGAATCCTAGAGGGCTAAATATTACTGCTGTAGGCTATAGATATCTATTTTAACTTAGATGTTAAAAAGTCTTATCTCTCAACTAGCTTTCAAAACATCACAATAAATGTATTTTGATTTAGTGTTGTAAGTCAAGAAAGCATATTTCCTCATTAAAGGCACTGTATGTCACAGACCAACCAAACTGCCGCCTGACAGTGCACATTTGTTACAGGCTCAATAGCTTTTTGGCACTTTTGGAGCAAGATTGAGAGATGGGGTTAGATTAGACATGGATTAGTCCAACAGCAGAGGCCCCAGGCAAAAAAGTTGGCACAGTTTCCTCGAAAAGATGGCAGAGGAATTTACATAATAGGCATTACTCCCCTCACTTTGTATGTAGGTCAGTAGCTGCAGTCAGACAGCCTCTCTACTCTGTCCCGATCAGCAGCCATCTAACAGATAGGCTGCCTGAGGCAATAGACTGTGAAGTCTACCGGCCCAGGAAAAAGCTCATCCTTTCAGTGACCAATGTAAATCTGGTTTGACTAGTAGATAGAGAGCAGCCACAGAGATAACTGAAACATCGAAGTGCAGGCTCTGACTCAAGAATGTTTTTACATTTTCACAGGCAACACATTTGTGACTGTAATGGCAGAAAACATGTAATCCCGCTTCTATGTGGCTGATTTGTTCCAGTAAACATGAAGTAGAGGATAGACAGGAACAGAAAACTGAAAAAACATCACTGCCACAAGATGACTGTCAGAGCTGTGGTTATCTGTTCAGTACCATGTGCTGGAAATATACCATGCGCCTCTTACACTGAATGTAATTTAACACAAACTTTTTACTCTTGCTTCTTAACCCAACATACTGGAGATAACAACCTCAACATGGTTAACAAAAAAATAAAAAATGCTTATTCTCCATGACCTCTTATAATGTGCAATTTAAAAATGTAGGGAATTTGCATTTATTTTTTCAATATCCTAGTCCAGTCAGCATTTTTGACCCAAACATGAGCGGTGTGGACTTAAAGGTTGATCCAGATCATTTCATTTAACTTAATGGGATGTTTCATCTCTGTAACAACTGCAGTACACACAGAGATGCACAAATGCACACACAACAGGTGCAGAATGAGGACTGGCTGTGAATTTATTGGGTGCAGTGTTACATGGGCAGCTTGTGGACAGGAAGCTGTGGATGTACTGTAAATGCTGAGCTGAAGCTGGCAGAGAGGCTCATCAGATCATCAATTATTCAGCATCACCAGACAAGGACAATCACTTGGTGTTAGCCGGACTGGCAAACAAAATATCCTGCTTCCCTTGCAGCTTCTGTTTGACTGTAGTATTTCTGATATGAGAACTCTGACCACCATCTCTCTATTCATTTGCTACTGACTGATGGTTTTACAGGCAGTAGCATACTGCAACCAAGAACTTACTTAAAATATATGCAAACCATTATTGCTTTATTTCATATTCAAGGATGAGACATGAAGGGAATGATGACAGTGGCTCAGTAACTTTGTCCACATCTTAACTTCACAGTAAACAACGACTCACAGACATAAAATTAACAGTTCACAGCATTTACATTTCCTCTAGTCATGCATATGAAAGACTGACATCAAAGTAGGTTTGTACAAAACATTTCTACATCAAAAGAGTCGACAGTACAATTACATGAAGCCCTATGATTTGAGTACAAATGCTACAAAGTTTGAAGGGAACATTCATGAAATCTAGGATGTGTCATCGATCCAATAATTAGTTAATAATTAGGTTCACATAATTTGAAAAACAGTCAAAAGTCAATGTGCTCTTCTGGTAAACAAACAGCTTATTCTGGTCTGGACTCTTCACTATCCATGGCTGACACAGACATGATGGACAAACAAATGATTGTGTACATGCAAGGTTAGACCAATATAAGAGGCCAATATGGGCAATTTAATAAGCATAAAAATTGGTCCAGAGGGATATGGTGGGTGGATATAACTTAGTTTATCTATGGAAAGACCTTAACATGAACAGCTTAAACTGCTCACTCATTTCTTTTTTTTGGTCATTCCTGAATGACATAAACACTGTAATCTGCTATTAGAGGCCTATTTTGCTTCCACTCCCAACAAAGAAGCAGTGTGACACTGAGTGAACCAGACTCAGAGGATTTGAGGTACATTAAAGTCAGTAGAAAAAATCCATATAAACGTCAGATTTCTCTGTCTGTCTCCTCCCTGTATAACTGTCCTATTGTGTAACTGACCAGTGTTTTCACAAAGGTACTTAGATCCAACTAAAACCATGGCAGCCTGGAAGGATCCCCCTTAGTTTTAAAATCACTTTTTACCTTCTTTTTAATTCTTGGTCAACAGAAGTGATGGATTTGTTGTTCTCATTTGTACTTAAACAGACACAAGACTTATAAATACAAAGGCGTTACAATTTCATCAACCTATTATATTTTTTGTACAATATAAGCTTACAAGTATGATGTCAGACCAATAACAGCTGGCATGATTTTAGCTGGAACAGTTTCCTCCCATAATCACAAATTATCTCCAAAGTGACAAGTGCAAACATGACCACTGTACATGGCTGTTTTGAAATAAAAGACATCTGTGGTTATAATACTTTGAACACTTAAATCTGCTACTTAAATGTAAAAAAAAACCCCAAAACATTTATGTCACAGAACTTTACTAGAAAAACAGTCAGCACCATCCAATCAAAGGAGGTTGAAATATAGAAAATTAGTTTCGTGAATATATTACTTTAATCTGTCTGTGGATCAGACCTAAGTGTTATTTTCAAATTCCACACCGCTGTGAGTTAAACCTAATGTGAAAACCTGACACAATTCTGCCTGCTGCTTTTGTATTCGTGTAAACATTGCTCTGGTCTGAGGTCTTAAACTAAAAACAGCTGGTGAAATGTTTCTCTAAAACAGAGCCTGAAAACAGAATAACAGAAAAGTAACAGAAAAGCAATTCAAAGAGCAGTAGTTCAGTGTAAACTCATTAAATTAATGTGCTAAATAAAATGCTACTTGAACTGTGGCCTGTTCTCGGTTATAAACCTAAGCGTAATAACTGCAACGGGAACAAAATAAGTTTAATTTTTCAGACAAATGCACATTCGTGGTTTATTTACTTAAAATCTTGTGATAATAAACCTTTGAAAACAGCCTGACACTATATATATTAGTATTTGTACTCTGAATTTAGTCATAAAAATCTCAGCTTATGAAGGTGAGTAAACTGTATTTTGAAAATCACAACATGTCATACTAGTTTGTAACTATATTGCTGGTTCAGTGTTGTGTTACTTTATCCAAACAGGTTAGACAGTGGGCGCGTTCGGAGAGGACTGCTGGGGAGATCCTCTCCTCTTCCAACCTCTCCTTGGTCCCTGAAGGAGGCGCTGTGGATGATCTGGGCTCGGTGGCGTCCTCGATGCAGCCTGGCGTTCAGGCGACTCAAGGAGGATTTCCTCTGCATCCCCCCCTTTGTCCTCCCAGCCGCGTCTGCCTCCTCCGCTGCCTCAGAAGGCGGGTTCAGGAGCCGCAGCGGGTTCAGATTGCCAGGGAGGACTCTGGGAAACCGCCAGCCGCGGCTTCCACCACTGCTGATGTTAGCGTTTTCGTTGTCTGACTCCACCCCCGGTGAAATAACCACTCCCTCCTCCTGCAGGTCAGCAGCCAGCGGCGGGGGCAGGTACTGAAAGGCCCGCCTGCCGCTGTAGTCTCGTGCTTCAGGGTCTGCCTCCCAGTCTGACAGCAGCACACGGACCACCTGTCAATCACAGCACATGAAATAATAAAACCTTTTTTTCATTTATGCATATGAATTTACTGATAACTTATTGCCTAAGATTTATCTGAAAGCAACACTGTCCATCTATGACTTTTATCATATGAAATTGTCTCATTAAGCATGAAAACATTTGGATGTTGGCTTCTCTGCAGCAATCCTGCTGTCAGTCATGTCAGCCCACGGTCATTTCTATCCATTCATATTTGTTGTTTAGCTGTCTACATTGTGTAATACTGTAGGATTATTTATTAATGGATGTGGATGTGGCAGCTGTAGCTCAGGGGGCAGAGCGGATCATCTACTTGTCAGTCGGTCAGCAGTTTGATCCTTGACTCCTTTGGTCAAATTGTCCTTGGGCAAGTTACTATCCTGAAATTGCTCTCGATGGCTGTTACATCAGTGTGTGGATGTGTTGAGTTTCTGATGGTTGGAGCCATGTAAGGAAGCCACCTGCCATTAGCTCCCTGATGCAAATTAACAATTTGAATCTGGGGTATATTAATAAAAAAATGACTTTACTTGATTCTCCACCTACAGCTATTGTTGGACAAAAAATTCTGTGTAGGTGTTTTCCATTCTTTTATGAAACCAGAAGCACACAGTAAGCATAACACGCATCCCCAAACATCCAATATAAGGAGTCATCTCTTGGCAATGAGAAATATATATATTTTTTTTAACTCTTAATGGGCTATTTTTAATTAAACAGGTAGGAGTGAAATTTGGGGCAGACAGAGCGAATACTACAACATATTATCTGCTGCTGCGCTGAGCAGCTGTAACATATGACACCAAACTACCACCACCATGCAACCCACCTGTGTGTGTCCGTGCATGGCTGCCAGGTGTAATGGTGTGTATCCAGCACTTGATCTCACATTTACATTCACAGGTATAGCGTTCTCTTTGGCAAAGTCCAGAAGCTGGGAGAGCAGCTCAGCCTTGCCCTGCTTCGCCGCCCAGTGGAGGCAGGTGAAGCCGGTCACAAAGTCTTTTTTGGTCACTAGGCAAGGTTCCACTGCAAGCAGAGGCTGCAGGCTTTCCCACAGGCCATCTGAGGCGCACAGCATCCACTCGTGTTCCAGTGGGTCCAGGGTCACCGAGGCACAGTCTTCATCAGTGGCTGAGGAGAGGAGGGATGTCGAATCTCCATCGCTCCTCACTGAGTCCCGGAGGCGTGACCCACGGTTGATCAGAGACCTCCGAACCTGCAAAGAGAAGAACTCTTCATAGTGACACAACATCTAACATATAGTAGCATATAGCTATATAGCATATAGTTGTTAACATATAGTTAACAACTAAACATATAGTAGCTGTTTAGGTTTGTACCACTGAAGAATGCTTTATGGTGATAAAAAGATGGCTTTTAAACAAGCGTTTTGCTTGGACCTCAACAGCACTGTTAATAACTGTGACAAAACACTCCATATTTAAACAACTACATGAAAATTCTACTGTCATTTGTGCATGATTGGCTAAAATAAAAGAGGGTAAGACAAAAATGCAAAGAGTACTACTGCATCACAATAAAATATAAAAATGAAAAGTTGTATATAGACATCTTTGGCAGTCAACAAATGAGCTTTGTCAGTTGTCGCTTAATGATGATGCCTAAGAGAGTCAGATCTCTCATTTACATAAGACAGATGCTGTGGAGTCACACTCCATAAATATTTCAAAAGTGGTCACACCCCAAATGGTTTCTTTCATCAGCTGTCAAAAGGCAGAAGAACCTGCTTAAGTTCATCTGTGGACAGCTGTGAGGTATTTAGGGTTTGGAGCACACCCAAAGGTGAAGCACCTGCAGCGACATCCTTTATTTAGGTGTGGCCAACAATTGACATTGATCAAAGGCTGAAACCATCAAAAGCAGCGCAGCAGCATGTTGTCTGTAACATCTGCATGAAGGCACACTTGCTGACACACTTAGATCATTGTTTTTTTAAACTACAAGTTTTGTGAAGCTGCCATGCAAATAAAATTATGACTCACTTACACTTAAGTTCATGAATGCCAAACAAACAGAATATCCTACCTGAGGAGAACTACTCATCATCAGTTCTATGAAGTTTCTGCGGCTTCCCTTGGGTGTGTTGATATCACAAACAGGGTCCAGCCCCTCCAAGGCGCTGTCCTCAGAGAGGCAGCTGATCAGCATGGCCCGCTGGGACCCCTTGGACACCCTGCGCGCCCCCCTTGCCTGTTGGTTGTGGGACCCCGCAGGGTGAACCTGGTCCAGATCTGACACAGCGATCACAGGCGCTGACTCTCGCCTTCTCCTCTCTCTCAGCTTCACCTCCCCTCCTCCACCAGAGGCAGGAGTCGCTGTGTTGCTCTCATTATCCAGGGAGGGGGCTGCAGGTTGCTTGTTGGCATTTGACTGTTTGTCATTGTCCAGGCTACTAGTCAGCGAGCTGGATCCTGCTGTGGAAGCATTGGACATGTTTGTTTTCAGTGTTATCCAGCTGTGTGATGGAGTTGTCTCTGGCATAATCCTAACCTGAACTGACTCCAAAACCTTTTCACTGGAGTCCCACACAGGTGTGCACGAGATTAGTCTTGGTATCTTCTTTGTATTATTGTTACCTTGAAGTGTTGTAAACATTTTCTGATATTGTGGTGAGAAAGAGGTCGAAAACAAAGGTTCTCATCACTGGATTTCTGCTACTTCAGTCTATGCCCATGTGGAAAACACTGGCCTTCACAAACAATGGCCAAACAATGATACTAAAGAATGTAAACAAACAAGTAAATAAGACGACATACGTTGCTGATTACACTACAATACATACATCCTAAATTATCTAAAAACACTGAAATTTGAATATACATAGATGTATAATATTCAAACACATCAATTGTCGTTTAATCATGTAAAATGAAATAAAGTAATAGTGCGTCTCCTTCACCTGTTTGGTTTCCGTTGTCAGGGTTGCCGTTCACACAGCTGTTGTCGTCCAGTGTCTCGTGAATATTACCGTTGCACTCCGCGTGATCGAGGCCGTCTGTGTCCGTGGGCATCGCCGACTCTGAGCTGCCCGCAGCATTTAAAAACACAAATTTCACGCCGTTTTCCACCTTCACGAAACCCACGTTGTCTACGATGCGTGTCAGCACCTCACGATCCACCCCTTCCTTCGACTGGTCATTTTCGCCCCAAATCGATAAGAAATGATCGATCAGCTCCATCTGTCGGACCCTCCCTCCTCTCTCCATCAGGAACTCCTGCACGGCTTGCTCCGTGCACTGGGACGCCATCATCATCTTGAACGTCCCAAACAGAGGGCAAAGACTGCTCAGATAAGTTACACAAGCACGTTACAAAATGAGTCCATCTTCATGCTACTGTCATTTACTGAGGTCGGTGACAACGGATGACAGCATCTTCTTCACTGGTCTCCTCCTCTCCACCATGGGGAGTGTCGAGCTCCAGCAGATAGGGGTCGCAAGTAGGTGAGGCAACCCAGCAAATGGCTCAGCAAGGCAAAAATCCCGTTGCATTCAAGGGTTCCTCGTAAATTCAGGCTTCCAATTACCCATTATCCAATTTTGGTTTGTGTGGTGTCTGTGTGTGTTGGGGTTGGGGGGGAGGTGGGGGGAGGGGATGAAAGAAGTGAAAATACACTTTGGGTCTTTATGGGATGACTAACTGTTTCTGATATGTGAATGCCAGCGAAAACCCGTTTATGTACTAAACATGTCATCAAGTTTTAGTTGGTTCGCTACATTGGTACGTTGTACTTTTTAATAAGTACATTGGTTCGCTAGCCAACCAATGTACTTATTAAAACAGTGTCACAAAATCTTGTAGTCACTTATGAATTCTGAAAGGTCAAAACTCAAATTTAAAACCACGCATGAATATCATCATAGTGGAGGAGCTATTGGATGTGTAGATTTCAGCTTTTCAGCTTTACGACTTTTCCGACGGTCCGCAATATGTCACTTGGGCTCTACCATTATACAGCAAGTAGGGGGTCAGTGCATTAATACTGAAAATTCAGATTGGTTAGCTGTACATTCTTACAATAGAATTGCATTTTCTTTCTCAACAAATTTGGGTGAATGAATCTCAAAGACAACTTGCCCTATATTTTTGTGTTTTAATTGTAAGCACATTCACAAACTACAGATTTCACCTAATTCCTTTCTTCTTTCGAGTAGTCTGGTCTGTCCAGTTGTCGACGTTGGGAGCGGTGAGGCGGTCCCGGTCAGAGTTCTAAATAAAGAAGTTGGTCTAAAGTCAGTTTTGTTGTATTATTTATAAATCTTACAAGAGTAATAACTTGTGGCTAAGACTATGGCTTCATCGGATGTTGCTCGGCAGCCGGTAAGTATTTTTCTGTCTTATGGTTGACAAATGACAGTGTTCTTGACAGTTGAGCAGGGAGTGTCCGGGGCATTAAGTTAACGTTAGCTATCGCTAGTTTGATAACTAACTTCTTCCGTCATTTATTGAAAACACGGCAGTTCAAACGTTACTTACACACAGTGTCGAACAAGAAACATGCTATTCACAATAACATAGACCCAGGACATCAAGCGGGGCCTTTCAACTTGTATTTCCAGCTTTTGAATGTGATTTCTTAACGTTAACATCTTCAACCAAATTACTCCGCGAAGGACGCTAGTTAGCTAACACCAAGCTAACCATTCAACAGTCAAAAGTTCTATGTGTGGCGCTTCGTTGTGCCTGAAGACAAGAAGAACAATATTGCTTTTAGGCCGTGTTTTACTACGTTAGGTTGATAAGCGCCACTAAATCTCAGCAAGATTTGGGGTTCAAACAACAAATCTGGTGTTTTGCTGTTGTGAAACCGAGTGTTATAAATATAAACAGCAGTCTTTAACTATTAAAAGTTGTAATTGCGTCATTAAGAAGTCAAATAATGTCAGCAAATAGAACCAAATCACAACTAGGTCAGTGTTGCCCCTCTTTTTAGCTGACTAAGGATACTGGTGTTACTCTGGATTTCCCAGTACAAGTTCAGACGGGGGCAAGTCAGAGGAGAACAGTAGAGCACAGGAGGATTTGTAAACCACAGATTGTATATGAAATGAGACAGGCTTTCGAAGTGAAATTTTGAAATTGAAATACCTATTTGTAATTTGTGAAATAATTTTTGGAATGTTCTTGTTTGATTGGCAAACATGCAGATTTATAACAGTATTAGGTATTATTAGTGTTATTTAAGGTTAGATTGGTTAGCCAATTGTAAAAGAAGACTTACAGAATGAAAAAGTTGTTGAAATTCCAACAAACATACTAAATACTAAATGCATACTAAAAGGTTATTTTTTGTAATTGTGCATACCTCCTAGAAAACTTAAAGATATGTGGCTGCGGGTAGATGCTAGTGATCAGTATTAAAAAGCTTATAGTTTACTTTTGCTGCTGAAATGATCCCACATCCCTTGGTCTTATTTTCTTATTTGACAAGAAAATGGCTGCTACATCTATAGAAGGATCTGTCTGTGGGATTTCTTTTTCAGGATAAAGGAGTCCGGCCCCTGTCCCTGGCTGGCCATGTGGGCTTTGACAGCTTGCCGGATCAGCTTGTCAACAAGTCCATCTGTCAGGGTTTCTGCTTCAACATTCTCTGCATTGGTATCTGTCATATACACACAAGCACACATGCATAGATATATACAGCATGCTGCTCTTAAAATAAAACAAAGTAAAATAAATTCTTCAGTCATTTGGCATTACATTCATACACAGTCACATCGATTTACTTAACCTCCTCCTCCTTAGCTTATTCAATCTGCAGTGCTTGATTATTCTAATAATAAGTATTAAGAGCTAAGGTGGCAAGGGATCTATGAAGCATTACTTACAGATACTGGTAGTCTGGGGAATAGCAGCCATTATCCTTTCCCCTTCAAATGAACTTTTGGAAATATTGTTGTGTTTAAAGCAGTTTGTTTTTGCATTGGATTGTCATCTCTGATGCTCACACTAATGAATTATCTCATCTTTTTCTGGACTCAAGGTGAAACTGGCATTGGCAAGTCTACCCTGATGGACACTCTTTTCAATACCAACTTTGAGAACTTTGAGTCGTCCCACTTTGAGCCTCAGGTGAAGCTGCGGGCTCAAACCTATGATCTACAGGAAAGTAACGTCAGACTACGTCTTACTGTGGTCAACACCGTTGGCTTTGGGGACCAAATGAACAAACAAGAAAGGTAGGAGGAGGAGATTGTGTTCCTGCGTTACTGACAGTGAGAATGAGCGACAGGCTCAAAGTGAATGTAATTGTGAAAGAGTGTAAAGTGAAACATTCAGTTTTTGATTTATTGCCATTATGAACTTATCTGTGGTACTTACATAAAAACAAAAAAACAAATATGTAATCAGACGTGTGTGTCTGTTCTGCAGCTATCAGCCGGTGGTGGACTACATCGACAGGCAGTTCGAGAGTTATCTGCAGGAGGAATTAAAAATCAAGCGCTCTCTTCACAACTACCATGACTCGCGAGTCCATGCCTGCCTTTACTTCATATCCCCCTCAGGCCATTCACTTAAATCCCTGGACCTTGTCACTATGAAGAAACTAGACAGCAAGGTAGGAAAAACCCCTCTGTGTCTGTGTGTGTGTTAAAGGGTTGACTGAAGCACTGATTTATCAATACATCAGGTTACTGTTTGATGTTCTCTTTGAAATGAACTTTCTGAAATAACGAGAAGTACTGTACGAGGCTACACATTCCTACATTTTTGTCTTAATACACATAACGTTTGCTGTGTTCACGCCTGGCGTGTACACTACTTAAACATTTCCGAACCCTCCAAAATGAAGACTTTTGGAAAGGCTGCTGACAGAAACGTACCGGGATGCTTTGAATATGATTGCATAGACACCATGTTTGCCTCTTGATTGGGTCTTATTAGTCATGACATAGCTTTCACTGATTTGTCAAGCACGCACTGAGGTGACCATTTTCTGGAAGAAAACAAACAGCCTGTGAAGTCTTTTAACCTAGACTACCAGTGATTCATTCAGCATGGGTATAAAATACAGGTGTTGCTGACCTTGTTGTCTTTGCTAACAGTTCCACCTCATTGCTGGCCAGAAGAAAGAAATCTCTGTTCTTACTTTTTTCCATTTCTGTTCTTCCTCTGAAGTCTTTTCTGTAGCCAAGCAACCAGCCCTCTGCTTCCTGTTTACACTGGCACACGCATGCACTGTCTTACATGATGTGTGTTTTCAAGTGTGTAGGTATGGATGGAGATAATTTGTGGAATGGTGCTAACATGCTTGTCTTGACAGACAGACATCGTTTCAGTTTTCAACCTGAAAATGTTGGAGTGTGGAGAGAAATGTAGGGACTATGCTGTGGTTTTTCTAGACTGTCCTTTAAGTATTTTTTATGCCTGACTGTTGGGAAAGGTTCTCTCTCCAACTGGCTAAAACCCCTCCCTTCATTCTTGAAGTGGTCAGAAACTTTCCCATGCTCTCTGTGTGTAGTGAGTTTGTGTTTTTTGTGTGTTTGTGTGATTTTGCTGCTCTGGAGTGTCAGTAGCCCTGGATTTGCTTGTGAATAGGGAAGAAAAAGCAGTGGAATGCTGTAATCACCTCACGCACACACACTTGAGTTGTCCTTTTGTGTCACTGTACAGATACACACAAAAAGAGCCATTTGTTGAAACTGCAGCACTGACGGAGAGACAGTCAGTCACTCAGACAGCTGTTGGAACAGATCTCCTAGCATTGTTTTGTTTTCTCTGCTGTGTGTATTCTGTATGTGTGTATGGGTGTGTGGTCTGGCTCAGAAGCTTGTCTAGCGACAACAACTCATTCCAAGCCTCTCTTTGGTACAACGACATGACGGACAGACAGGCAGGAGTGGAATGTGACTTGGACAGCAGAGGCAACTGCTGGGCCAGAAATAACATCAGCAAACCTGGTTTATATAACACTTATCTAAAAAGCTGTTTTAAAAAGTATTTTAGACAAAGTAATGAAAACAAATACTGTTGGAAATGGACTCTTGTTTGTACTACCAGAGTCAGATTAATGGATGCCTTTTGTAACGTGTCTGAATGTTGCTTCATGGCATGTTGATCAGTGAGATGTGCTTCAGCTCCTTTTCCAGGTGGCTGTTGCACCAGGAGCAGCTCTGCTAAGAGTTCAGGAAAGTCACAGTCACCAGTTTAATACTGAGAAATGTTTGTTTATACAAAACTACATTCAAATTAACAACAATTGCCATCACATTAGAGTGCCTACAGGCAAAGTGGATAAGACCTTGATTTACTTCTCCATGCACACAGATTTTCCAGACAGGACATCAGCAGGACCATGCAGGTTCATTAGAATGTGCTGGAGTTCACCAAATTTAGGCTCTCATGCCCACAGACCAACCTAGCTAGCTACTTTTCCTAAGGGTTGGCCACTTTATATCTCTGTGGAAAGCCCTTGTATATGTGATACGATCAGATGTAATAATCTCTTACACTTTTATCATTTAGTCATATTTTTGTCATGCCCCTTTCTTTTAAAATAAGAACTTATGTTCCTACTCAATGAAAAATATTTGCTGTTTTTATACAGATCACATGAAAGATCACAATAACTCTGAAGTCTGCAAATAATAAAAATGTATATTTTATGGTTGCTGTGAAAGAAAATTCTACTGTTTTGGAGCTGCACATGAGCATGTATCTTGTCTTGTTGTAGGTGAACATCATCCCAGTGATCGCCAAAGCTGACACCATCAGTAAGAGCGAGCTGCACAAGTTCAAGATCAAAATCATGAGTGAACTGGTCAGCAACGGTGTCCAAATCTACCAGTTCCCCCTGGATGATGAGACCGTAGCAAAGGTCAACACTACAATGAACGTAAGAAAACACACACACACACACACACACACTGTCACAGCTCCTTGAACTAGAGTGCTTTCTTAGGTCTATTTTACACTTAAGAAATAATGTATTTTAAACCAAAAACTTAGCTGTAAAGGTTTGTGGTTTGTTTGTTTTTCAGTTCAGTCTTCAGTCTGACTGATCTATACTGTTTTCCTGTAGGTTTGCAGTTTTATTTTCAGAATTGTACCTGCATTTCTTTTCAGCATCTGCAAGGTTCTGAAAATATAACATGCAGACACTAAAAATGTGTAAGTGCGAGAGAGTATTGCTGAAGGAATTGTTTTAAACAGCTGTGACAGTAACCAAATAAATAAATAAATGCACTTTTTTAACCTAATTTGCCAAGAAACTGGCCCAGATTTCACTGCAGTATTGTAGATCCAGCCATGTTCTATCTTAAAGTAAAATAAACCTGTTTCGTAGGGTCATTTGCCATTTGCAGTAGTTGGCAGCACAGAGGAAGTCAGTGTCGGCAATAAGATGGTGAAGGCTCGTCAGTATCCCTGGGGTGTAGTACAAGGTAAGATGGATTTTTGTTTGGTCGTAGTTTTTTCCTACACTGCATTCTTGAAATGCCAAAGACCTCTCTGTTAATTCTGGGATCATCTTTCTGCTCAGTGAAGTTAGTTTTAGCTTCCAGTAAACGTGTAGTAATGAAACATATTGCACTGTGGCTGTCAGTGGGGATTTTCAGTGTCTGATCATAATCTCTTAGCCTCATACAATATAATCTGCAGTAAATTTACAAGACATTTCCGATATTTAATATCAGCTGGATGCTGACCCCCCTATTTTTCTTCTAACTATTGATGGGTGTCTCATATCTATTGATGTGTTTGTCAGTGGAGAACGAGAATCATTGTGACTTTGTGAAGCTGAGGGAGATGCTCATCTGTGTAAACATGGAGGACCTGAGAGAGCAGACACACACGCGCCACTATGAGCTGTACAGACGCTGCAAATTGGAGGAAATGGGATTTAAAGACACAGACCCAGAGTGCAAACCAGTCAGGTGAGCTTCCAACTCATAAATACCTGTGTGGACACGATGTGCAGCTGACATGACTGACAACTCTGTGTGTGTGTGTGTGTGCGCGTGTATGTGTGCAGTTTGCAGCAGACTTATGAGGCCAAGCGTCAGGAGTTTGTGGTGGAGCTGCAGAAGCGAGAGGACGAGATGAGGCAGATGTTTGTGCAGAGGGTGAAGGAGAAGGAGGCTGAGCTGAAGGAAGCTGAGAGAGAGGTATGGAGGCATACATACACACTCACATGTGTGTAAAAATGGGTGCTGTCCCTAGGAATATATGAGTTGTTGACTTGAAAGCAGTTTAATGATCAAAATTTCTATATATTTTTAAAAAACAAAAAAACAAACAGAGATTTTTTGATGTTTTTTCTTTTACTGGACAAAATTAAAGTAAAAATAATTTCCGTCCCAGAATGTCAATTATTTTTACAATTTAACATCTAGTTTTGTCACATTGTGAGAGACCAAACTAACAATTGTGCAGAAATTAATTTATTTGTTAATCATTTTTATTTGCTACACCCGAAGGCCGAATTAAGGTATTTGTGTAACTCAGCGAGGTTGTTTACTGTGTTGTTTTCAGCTGCAAAGTCGTTTTGAGCAGCTGAAGCGCCTCCACGCAGATGAGAAAGCAGCTCTGGAGGAAAAGAAGAGACTCTTGGATGAGGACCAGAGTTCCTTCAGCAAGAGACGAGCTGCTGCCCAGCTCCTGCAGGCCCAGAGCCTGACGGCCAATGGCAAGAAGGACAAGGACCGTAAGAAGTAAGAGGCTTCCAGGATCTGTAGGCAGTGATGCTGTAATGAAACTTGAGGTCATCAGTGGCCCTTTGTTGACAGTGAGTTTGGTACTTGGGAGAAGATGTTGCCAACTGCTGGTAAAATTGACGTGGGGCAACGAAGGATGACCTCTGAGTGCATTTAAAATTTGAGTACATGAGTGAATTGATTGGCTGGACTCTGCGTTTCTAGATAGTAAACAAGGTTTGACCCCCATGTGTAAATTTCTTCTATTTCTTCAGTAAATTACGATTTTTGCAGTGTTTCAATACAAATAAAATGTTGACTGTGAGAAGATATTTAGAAGTTGTAAACAGACAGAATAACAACTTCAATTTAATATACAAATACACAAGGTGGAAACAAAGACACTAAGATTTAAATCAGATATTTAAGATGCTTACAGACAAACTTTGATGGGGTGAGATAGTAAATTCAATAATTTGATACGAGAACTAAAAACTGGGAAAAATTGATGCTCAGCTAATTGAACTTTCTCTTGTTCTCTCTTCCAGCTCTGGCTTCATGTGAAGAAACATCTGAAGAACACTCCATTGACCATGGTCCATGACCGGCATAACCAGTGACATTCTGCCCACACCTTTTCCAGCCCTGTGTGGCCAGTCTCAAACACTAACCTGGAAAACCTGAAACAAGCCAGCAGTGGGTGCGAGTGTGAGTTTGCGTTTGTGCCAAAGTTTAATGACTGTACCCATGAATCCTACACTTCTCTTTGTATTTTAATCTTCTTTGTGGGTTTTATACCTCTCTGTAATATTTTATATTTATCCTTTCATTTTTATATAAAGCCTTTACTTTCCATACCCCAACCCCTTTTTTTTTACCTTTGCCCAAACTGAGGGTCACTTCAGCATGTTGATCCTCACAAAGCCCCCTCAAGAGATGCTGTACATTTAGGACTTCGATAGGTTTAAATAATACATAGAAAGGGACTTCTAGAGTTTCACTTCATCTGTCAGCCATATCTTTACTGTAATTTAATTTAGTGTTTTTTGAATCCGTCTAATGACCTTGTTAATGAGACATTCAGTATTCTGCAACATGCTTATAATTTATTATAATGCCCCTTTCAGACATGCTTTTGTGAGATTTTGATTGGTCTAAAAAAAGCAGAAGTCTCTCAATCTGACAATGTTGGACTTTGTTAAATCTCTGTAGCACATCTTAAGTTGGAACTGAATGCAAAATTATTGCAAAAGCTGAGGTGGCAAAGATACATTTTTTTTCCTAATGCACAACGAAAATGAGTTTAATAAACCATTAAAACACTAAATTAGAGCATTTGATTTTGTAGAGAAGTTAGCTCTCATGTCAGAGTCAAGAAAAGGTTTTTATTTATTGTTCAACAACTTTTTTTTCATGAAAAAGTGGAACAAAAACCTAAGAACAGTAACAGCAATTATCAGACCACCAGCCTCTCTAAACTTTTGACTTTCATTCAAGCTTACCGCTTTGTGTAATTTGGCTTATGAAATTGTATAAAATGGACAACAGATCAGTAATAGAGAAGTATAATATAGGGATAAATAATCAGTAATCCATCTTTTTATCGTTTATTCAACTCACAGCTGTTCTCCAGCAGTATTGCAGCAGTAAGTAAGAGGGAATATAGTGAGAGCTTTGCAGTTTCACGTATGATTTAAATAATACAAGTAATATAGAATGTTGACTCCACTGAAACTTGTGCACTGTAAGTCTGAATGCTAAAAATGCCATTTGTTGAACAGAGTGGTGGCTAAAAGCAGCAATGTTACAGAATACATGTCTGAAAAGGGCTAATTTTTGAAGGTTAGTCTGATGCATTCATCAAAAAATATATTAACAGCATATTTACAGGGCATTTGAATTTCTCACCCATCTTCTCTATTTTCAATTTTTTTTCACACCTCCTTTATATTACAACCACCAGCATCATGAAAAAGTACAGGAGCCACCCTGATTCTCCTGTTGGTTGAAGGGAAAGTTATCTCTGAACTGTTAACTTCTTCTGTCCAATCACAGTTTTACAGTGTTGAAAGGTGAGGCTGAGGCTCGGCTTTGGATAAGGTACATGGTACTTCATATATTTATATATATATGTATTGTGTTTTACTTGCTCCCTTTTATTTTTCATACTGACACAAACAGTTGAAGTCTGTCTTTAAAGAGCTGAGGCATGAAGAAAATGCATCATGTGGAGTCACGGTTTGTTGTGGGAATGCAAAAAGAGAAACAAAATGCATTTGTAACCTTTTTTTTTTTAACCATTACTTCCTTCACTTCTCTCCGGAGGCATGATGAGACAGGGTTTTACACTTAGAAGCATTTTACCAGAACAAAGTGAAAAGAACACTGTGATGCTGGTTTTCAGTGAAGTGTAATTTATAAAAAACAAGATTTACTCACAAACACTGTCACTTTATATTGACACTAGTTCTAATGATGTGTTAGTGCCTTATCTGCGTGAAGCCTACTTAGCAATACACTATCCAATTAACTTGTTCATCCAGGGAAACACACCGATGCCTAATGGAATAACACTTTTCTAAGACACATTTTTATTACACTTCTATTTAAGGACCTAACAGTGTTATTTGGGAGCTTTTTTTTTTTCCTTCTTTTGAATAAATCTTTGTATTTTTGTCATGACACTCTGCTGGTCTGTTTGTTTTTTGTCTCTCAGAATGAAATGCAGTGATAAAATGATTGAATACAATGATGGATTTCTGAGTTTAAACATCGTTGGACACAGTTGGAATAATACATAACAGATATTGTAATTTTAGATATTTTTGTGTTTAGTGTTTTTAAATGATAACACCAAAGAACAACTGTCTATCAAACTCTGCTTGTCAATTTTTTTCCCTTTTATCACAAGCTAGAGGACAATCACAAGCTTTCATGATGGAAGATTTAGGAGTCAGCAGTAGCTTAACGTATGTGCCCATCACTTGACTATATCTGAACACACACACACACAAAGGGACTGCCCTGTACTGTCTGCTAGAGGTCTTGTTCCCTGCAGTGTCTTACCCTCCGGCTCCGTTGCCCTTCATGTGACTTAGAACTGACAGACAGGTAGACAGACAGGTCTGGCGTACAGCAGAGGAATGAATGCGGATCGATTCCCTGCAGGGGCCTGCAGCACCTCGCTGGGAGGAGGACGTCCCCGAGCACCATTTTACCAAGGCAAACTGTGAAGAAAGAGTGTGTGTGTGTGTGCACAGACACCTTTAGCTACTTTCTGGTTGGGAAGCGATTTCTCCCGCTTTTCTTGCCCGAGGTGAACGCTATCTCTGCAGTGCAGAAATCTGAAAAATCTAAATTTGCTGCCTGCCTCCAGCTTGTCTTAAACATAGCAGTTTGAGTTTAGTTTTTGCTGTGTGCTTACATCCGAGATAGCTGTCAAACCTCCTGCGCCCGTACACACACACACACACACACACACACACACACACACACACACACACACACACACACACACACACACACACACACACAGATATTCACACATGCAAGTCCTTGTCACCTTTTGCTAGTCACTCTAAATGCAAATAGAGGTGATCACTGGAGACAGGCCCGGCTGCTGGAGAGATGAGGTTGTCATTTAAGGGGAGTGCCGGCGACGCTCTTAAATTACCAATTACACACCTCGTTCATGCCAGTGTTGGCCTGAGAACACAAGAGCGACGGGAGGAAAAGGACGAGCAGACAGAGGTGAGGGAGGACATGAGGAGAAGATGGAGGGAATGATGAAAAGACAGGGAGAGCCTCAGCTTTATTTCTAGATGTCCTTTCCTAGGATGTCCGTTATAATAAAGACAGTAATACTCTGTCAGACAGCTTTACCTGGAGTGTTGCTCATGAGGCTCCATAAGCTCATAATAAGCATATTGTGAGTGCAGATAATTAGAATTAGAGCAGGATATAATATGATTCTCAGGATGAATCCTCCAAAGGGCAACTATGAAACCCTAATGGGCTATACAGGTAATGTGTTTGTTAAGCATCAGAGTACACAAGTGTTCCCCATCACCCTCTGTGCTACTTCCATTATGAAGCTGCAGGCGGATGCAAAAAGGCACAGTGAAAATCTGTTTTAAAACAAAGGCATTTATTGCGAAAAATGCACTTGACATGAAAAAACAATCAAATCAGCCACGGGTCATCAGTACAAGACGATGTATAATGATCACATGGTAGAGAGCGCTGGGCACGGCCAGTGCAGAGCATGACTTCAATGGCACAAAAGGCCTATAAATATTCTGCACAATATAGAATTATATACGTATATATACTTTATTTTTTTTGTTGTTGTTTCTCTCGTACCGCTGAATTCAAACCCCACTCAGACCTGGTGAGGCATTTTCACTGCACCAAGCTTTTCATAAAGTTCTTTTTTGTTATTTAAAGAGCTACATACAGAGGCCCCCTCCCCTCACACACACACACACACACGCAAACACACAAGTATCCATAGGAACAAATATGGCCGACATCTAATTCAAGATGGCAGGGTGAACGCTCAGGCTTCCTGGAAGGACAAAAACAAAGGGAGCGTACACAAATTTGATATCAAGTCCAATAAGAAACTGGATGTGCAATGATGTAATTCATGTTGTGTTCATGTCCAGTGGAAATTTCCACTACTGTTTGATGGCTTGTTCACATTTTTTTTTTTTTTTTTCAAAACTGTCACAATGAACTCCAAAGTGGTATTTACAACCAGGAAGCTGAGACGAAAAAGACAAGCTTTTACATCACAGGAAAAAGAAAACAACAAAAACAAAAAACAAACACACATACGGCATGATGAAAACATTTGTTCAAGATATTTGACGTAAAGTGACCACCGTGCAGTGGTTTCATTCCTGATGTTTGGACTGTTGTAAACTCTTCTCCTCCTCACAGCATCAACCTCATGCAAAAAACACAAAAGACACAAAAGAGGACTTGTGCTTAAGTTAGACTAAGTAGAAATTAGAGTCCTCTGGTTCTGTGAGCTTATAAACAGATAAGGGAAACCTCGCTCAGGTGTTTTTTTGTTTTTTTTTGTGCAGAGCTGTTCTGGGATCTGCTGGTTTTTTGTCATCAAGTCAAACAGAACAGAGCTTTGAGAAAAACCACCAGCAGACCTAAGAAAGTAAGAAAGAGACAAAAGACAGATCAGTCTACCTGATGTAAATACTCAAGAGTGTGTGTGTGTGTGTGTGTGTGTGTGTGTGTTGGCTTTGGTAGGCACTAGGGTTCGACTGAAAAAATTTAAAGGCCAATGCAGATATTTTTGGACTGAAGCTTCCAATAGCTGACATCTTCTGCCAAAATTTTCACATTTAAGTTTTGACCCTTTTCATTGCAAGTAAATTGGCACTTTGATTTAAGACTGAACTAAAGCAATTAAAAGCCTCATAATCTATTACATTGTGAAATAGCATCGAATAAATAGACAAACCTGTTCAATTCAAAATTAAATATATATCAAGAATAAAACTGTCTGCTTCAGTCAGTCTTGCCTGTTTCTTTTATGTGTGTGTGTTTGAGTGTGTGACTTACAGGCTCCAGTTAAGCTGTGACCTGCTAGAGGGAAAAAAAAATCTTAATCTGGTGTTTTTGGTTTCATCTGTTGCTCCAGATGCACAGGATTACCCATACTGCACCACCAGCAGCCAGATGATGATCACAGAGCGCGCTGCTCTCTGCAGTGACTGTGTGTGTGTTTCCCTAACGTGTTCGTTGTTCACTTTTCACAGTTTAAGCGATCGCGGTCGAGTTCTTTCACCCCTCACAATCAAACAGCGGGCAAAAAAAAACTGAACACACCACAATTACAAGTTTTTTGTGCCTTTGTCTCCTCAGCGACGGCTGGGTCACCTCCACTTCAAGTCTGAACATGAAAACATAAAGATTGGCGAGAGAAATTGCTTGCTTGCTGGGTTAATTTTACATCTACTCTTTTTTAGTTTTCATTCTCACAAGAAATATTATGCTGAAAAAAGTAAAGATCTGCAACTGTAACAACTTTGTCAGACCATTTATCTGAGGGGAAAGGGGGTTAGAGAAAACTCACTGTATCTGAACTGTATGTCTGAGTCAGATTATTTTTTGTCTTGTGCTTGTTTTCTGCACGCCTGTAGAGAGCTTCTTGCAAAGTCTCACAGCTGAGTGTTTATTCTGCAGTCACATCATATAGGAATAAGAAACGACAGCAGTTCCTTCACTGTTGACGCTGGAGCGATTTGTTGGCTCTGAGAAGCTATTCAGTAACGCAGTACATAAAAAAAAAAAACAGAACAAACAAAAAGACTCAAAAGAAAACAAACAAGCTGTGTTGCCTCACAGGAGCAGACTTTTCCATCTAGAAAATTTGCATTTATTGTTTTTTCCCCATATGACTATATGCAGTTCACCAAGGACACTCAAGTGTGCTAAAACAATGTTTATGACCCATTTAGACATTTGTGTGCTCAGCCAATGAGTGAGCCGCACCTGTGTGCACATGGCCAGTGGTTGTTTGTGCTTCCTTCTGGCTCAAACAGGTGAGAAAAACCATTGATGCCCTTTTTACTTTCACTGATACACAGCCGGTAATGAAATCCAGCTAACCACTCACACACAAACACACACACATACACACATAAGTGAGTCGAGCTCTGAGTTTCGCTGTGCTTCCATCTCCAGAAACAGTGAAAAAAAAGGGAGATCGATGTGATTGGATGTAAACTAGATGAGCCAGGAAATTCACAAAGCAGACTGAATACACACTCACTGAAGCCGTACAAAAATACTCAAAGGTTGACCATGAGAAGAGGAAAAGTTGGTGTCAAAGCTCGGCAGTTGCGTGATGAAAAACTCGTGTCCCTGCCCTCTACGGTGCCCCTTGATCATACATTCTTCAATGAGCATCGAATCTGCACACATTTGGTTTCACAATATTGCTGCAGTCACAAAAACTTCCAACAGTAACTGAAGAAAAGGCTGAAGAAGAGGAATCTTTTGCATTTCTAATAGGAATCTTCCATTGACCCACTGCAGAAGTAACACAATTTTTTGATGGTTTATAAATGATTTTACATTTTGAACTTAAAAGGCTGAATTAAGTTTTTCTAGCAGTTTGTGCCTGAAGAAGGATGTGATAAGTCGCAACAGGAATTCCCTTTTGTCAAATAAATAATAACAGATCGGTTAAATACTGTATATGCAGATATATCTGCAGGTTGTATCAAAATTTACCAGACAAAGTGCATTCTTTGTCTCTGTAAATCAACACAGTAAATAATAAAAAAAACAACTTTGTTAATACAAATCAATCACTTGAAAGTTTCTTCCTACATTCAGCAAGCCATTTTTATGCAGTTCAACCCATCTGTGGGGGTCTTTAAAGGACATGTTCAAATAAAAAAAATGAGTGTATAAATTTACCTAGGATATATAAATAGAAAACTGCCTAATTCATATTTTACTTTTTCAAACTTGTTTTAAATTAAAATTCCTCTGACAGATCATCACAGCATGACTAGTTTGGGACAACACAAACATCTATTTCAACATATATATAAAAAAACATAATAATGCTACATGCATTGTTATTAACATATATTATTTTGATAAGAAACACATGAGCTTGTTGTCACAAACTAGACACGGAGATGTGCTTACGACGATCCTGGAGCGAAGGCTCAAACACTTCCCTCGCCGTCCTGCGATAAATCTTCACTTTTCAAACAGAGAAAGCACCCGAATTCAAGTTCTGAGGTCTCAGTGGAAAGCAGAGCTAATGCTTTTTGTGCTCATGTTTGCTGGTGGATGATGCCAAGGAGGAGAACTGGGAGGCAGGGTTCGTCTTTCTGTGCTCGTTGAGTTTGTGTGGTTTTCAGTAGTCAACAGAACGAGTCCAGACGACGGGTCTGGTGAAGCCCCTCTGACGCCGACGCTGTGCGGGAAAAGCTGCCCTGCTCCCTGTGTGGCTGGTCGAAGCAGAGGCTAACTTTCCTATGTATGTGTGTGTGTGTGTGTGTGTGTGTGTGTGTTTGAACTAGCTGGACCGATATGGGTTTCTGAAGATTGAAAATCCAATGTTTTGAACCAGTATTTTGCTGACTGTTTTGTTTTAAAAAATTATTTTGACCGTAACATGAAACTAAAAATCCCTCATTAGGGTCAGCAGCCTCTTAAACCACATTTTTTTATTCTCTGTATTTGATCTAAACATGTAATTCTGTGAAACCAGTGTCGGTCCATCCTTTGTGTATGTGGCTGTGTGTGTGTGTGTATGCGTTTTGTGACTCAGAAACAGGAACAGCGTGTGTTATCTTGTCCACCTCCTCCAGTTCAGAAGCTCTCGACGAAGCTGCTGGGAAACAGGCCGGTCTGTCCCGTCCTCTGCAGGGTGCCTTTGTACCAGCCGTCCTCCCTCTTCTTATGGACAAACACCACGTCCCCTTCTCGCAGCTCGATCTCCGCCTCGCTCTGAGGTGGGTAGGGCACCACCACTCGATACCTGCCACACAAAGAGACAGCTATAACACAACACAACGCTGTGGGAAGCATATCCATGGTATTGCCCACCTGAGAGAACTTAATCAGTGCAGGTATCAGCGGAACATTCCTTCACAATAATCAATAAAAGTTCAAGGAAGTTATTCTCAGCATGTTTCAAATTACAGACAGTGATGTGAATTGTGGGTAAGAGGAGAACATTGATTCTCTGGGATTCTCTGAGACCCATGGATGTTTAGGAGAGAGATCTGGATATAAAGTGTGGGACATTAAGCCAATAAAGTTTGACTTCTGAGTGTAAAATCTTCCTCATAGCATCCTCACTGTCAGGCCTGTAGAGACTACGCATCAGAGACTTCCACAGGTCCAGCTGGATAATTCCGGTTTAGCCCTCTGCTGACTTGAACGGAGATAAAACAATTTCATCTTGCGGCTCTTCTAGATTTTCCAAATGTTATCTGACCGATAATCAAAATAGGATACTTAAACTTGAAATATGTGAGTTACTTGGGCAGCAAGGGAGCACTTGAGATTGAGCTGATGCCTGAGTCATTAAAATAAGCTCTCCCTCCTTTATAAATCAGTGTTTATGTGCCTTTACGTATGTGTGTGTGTGTCTTATACGTCTTATGTGTGTTTTCTTGTGACTAACATCCTTCTGTGTGGATGGGTGTGTGTACCCACCTCTCTCTGGACAGGGGTTTGGGTTCAGGCCGGAGGACCATCAGGGCGTTGCCGGCCCGTGTTGCCGGGGGCGACCTGGGGAAATTGGTGTCCAGGGAACCGGACTTCCTGTGCAGAGGCTCCAGCCCGATGGCTCCCGCCATATCGCTCTCGATGGGACAGGAGCCCGCTCGCCCCTGTGATGCCATGGGACAGGAACCTGAGCGGGCGTGGTGGTGGTGGTGGTGAGGATGGTGGGCGGGGTCAGTGGCCACGGCGCCTTGGCCAGCCATTGAGGGTCCGTGGGTGGGCGGGGAGGAGGGAGGCGAGCGAGGTTTCTTCTTGGCTGCAGCTCCCGACAAGAGCTTTAATAAACCTCCTGCTTTCCTCTCCTTCTGAGGATGGATGGAGTGAGGGAACAGGATAAGGGAGATGAAAGAAGAGAAGACACAAAGAGGAAGGGAGGAACAAGACAGCAAACAGACAGAGTTACTGGTGAGATAAACAGGAATATAGGTTTCATAAGGCCTATCTTTAAAACTGACAAGAGGGTAATGACAGCAGTATCTGAGTAAGCAATACATCTACAGAATACATCTAAACATATAGCACAAACACTCTACACACTGATCAAAAAACACGTTTATGAAACAAAGAGAAAAATATTTTCCTGTTGACACCACATGACAGCTGAAGAAAACGTTTGTTTCATCTAGGGAGGACATGGAAGCAAGGTGAGCTGTTTTTTGATATTCATATTTATGATATTCTTTTGATATTCATACACAAAGTCTCACCCGGTGTACCACAGGGCCTAGACATTAGAAGTCTTTATGATGCTGCTGCTTTGGTGGTGTTTACATTGAAGAGACACTGAGCACATTTCCCATTCATTTTGTGTCATAGTAACCATTTAAAAAAAGCTTGGAAGCACTGAACAATGGGATGTAAAGACTGTTACCACTGTCACGTCTCTATGCTAGGTGTGTAGCTGTAGCCAAGAGATGATTAGCTTAGCTTAGCTAAGCGTTAAGACTGTATAGTTTTAGAGGAAGTTACGTGCTGAAACTATAACTCGACAAACAGTTGTATATATTCATCCACTCAGGACTTTTGTGCAGCATATGGCAAGGCTTTGAGAAGTCAGTGCTCCTTTCTGTTGTTTGCCAAGAATAATTACAACATGTAACTTCATTTGTGTACGCATTGAACAAACAAAATGAAATGTGTCAATTAGTGAGTGAGGGATGTTTGTAGGTGGATTTCTGAACTTTAGATAGAGCCAGGGTATTTCTTTCCCCTCTGCTTCTAATATTTATGCCTTGTGCTGAATTCACAGGAAACAAAAAATCAGTTTTAGTCAGCGATGTTGCATTTGCACTTGCATTAAAGGTCACTCACTCACTCAAAAAAGCAGCGGTGAAGGGAGTAATTATACATTTTACTACAACAAGAGAGCATTCACAGTATGAACGCCTGTCTGGTCACAATGCACATTTTGAGCAGACAAGTAGCCAAGCAAAGTGTTTAACTCACAATCCTTTAAACTGAATACATGCTCATTCACCGTGATGGTCTTAAGAATAAACCATATTGATCATAGACAGTGTTCCTTAATGGCACCTGTGCAGGCAGATTCACGTCTTTTCATTCATGCATGATAATGGAAGGGTTGTATACGATACTGTCCTTTTAGTCAAACTCTGTGTGACGCCATGAAGACAAAAGCAGCTTTGTGTCCTGTTTTTTTCAGTCATAGCAACATGGATCAATACTGAGCATAATTGCATTTTTTGTGTATGCATGAAGCCTCCGTGTCAGCTCCATGGCCATCTGTTTTCTTAATACGTGGGCTGCTGGATTAAGCATCAGTTTGTTTTTTTTAATATTTATTTTCCGAAAAAAATATAAAAAATAAATAAATAATATGAAAATTGAAAGTTTAAGACTTTCAGACCTGTAATCAGAGAAAAACTTTTTATATTTAAAACACATTAAATAGAGCCAGAAAGCAGCCAATGTTGATTCAGCGCCACATCACTAAACCAAAAACAGAGGCTGTTTTTTATCTGATAATGTGGATAATTACAACGAGCACCTAATTGTTAAACATCAGGAGCCTCCAGAGGAAAGCTCATCTCTGTTTGTTTGTCACTTGTTCTCTGTGAGCTTTAACCACCTGATCCTGTTGAGACTTTGTGTTTTCTCTGTGTGAATCACAGATGCTCACATTGTCAGCGCAAAGTGCAAGCTTTGGATCTTTAAAGATGTCTCTGTGCAGTCTTATGTGATTATCAGTGATGACTTTTCTGTGCTGCCTTCATGTCAGAGAACTCTTTTCATCTCCTTCACTCCTGTTAAAATAAATTTTCAAGATATAGTACATTAGGCATGCGACAGTATACATTTCATGAATACTGTACAGACCGCTGCAATTCCTCAATCAACACTTATCCTGTGATGATTGTCACTTATGATCAAACTGCACAGAATGCTTTTTTGATGTATTTATATTTTTAGATGTATAATTGTTTATCACTTCTTGTTTAACTGCCAGCTGATGCTGCTGAAAAGGCCTGGCCTGCCTTCACAGATGGCTCCGTAATACTGTAGAGTGCTAAACCAAGCCTAAAGCAAAGCTGCCTGTGCTTTATGACTGTGATGTTTTCCTAAAGAAATGACTCAGTGCACAAACTTCAGTTTGGGGCTGCAAACAAAAAAATTATTTCATTTATTGTTCAGCCCATTATCATTCTTTAGCTTACTGATTAGTTTTCAAAAAGTTTAAAAATGTCCATTGTAACTTACACTATTAAATAGCTTGTTTTGTTGGACAAATTTTATTTAACAATAATATAAAAAAGGAAAGGGCAACATATCCTCAGAACCGATGGTGTTAAAACAGCACATATTTGGCGTTATTTACTTGATTTTTGACATCGGATCATAAATCTGCTGATTATTCTGTTGACGGGCTAATCAATTAATGGTCCAACAGCATTCTAATAAGACGCTTTTAAGTCATACACATCATACACACTATGAAATGCTGTTAAATTAGAGAGGAATTCTTTTTGGCAGCAATGTTGGGATTACTTAGTAATCTAAACTATAAACAAAGCAGGGTTGGACAGAAAAAAACTGACTTCTGCTAAAAAGACTCAGCTCTAGAACTTTGCCTAAAGTATAACCTGCAACTCATACTTGCTCACATCTACACTAACAAACTACACTTGTGACCAGACTCTTGGTAAACATGAGAGACGAAATACTCTCGCAATATCCAATCAAAATATATTGATTAAAAAAGAAATCAATAACAACACAGAGTTCAAATGACCAGTGTTGATATCAAGGTTGGACGGCAGAGAAAATAAGTGCTTACAAAGCACAAGTGGCTGTATAAACACTTTGACTCAGCAGATCCACTGTAGTAAGGAGACAGCTCTCCAGATACCAGTGCTTTAGAGATGCATTTCAATGAATAACAAGACCTCATTATTTCTCACATAATGTGGGAATGTGTGGCCTTTTTGTTGAACTTTTTTCCCTTAGAATATAAATCACTTTTATATCGGTCTAATGATGCTTACTGTCTGTGTGTACTGTACGCTTTCTAAAAAATAAACACATGAAATGTTTCACAAGTTTGGCAACGTTAGACTTCCTTCCTTTCATGAACAAAAAGGTTTTTTGGATCTTAGTTTAGGAGCAGGAGAATATGATGGAGAGGAAAAAAAATATAAAAGGGGAGGAAAGGATGAGATTAAGAGAGGGAATAAAAGACAATGATGAGGTCGTGGAGAGGACAGAAGGAAGGTGAGGACAGAAGTGATGCAGAGAGAGAGAGAGGGAGGCGGGGGTGGCAGAAAAAGTGAATAATCACTCCCTCTCCTCTCTCATCTGCAGGCTTAAAGGCTTAATCTGCCTCCTGTGAGTTTGTGTGCTCGGCCATGTGTGGGTCTGTGTACAGGAAGGAGTCAAACTGCTGCTTTTGTTCCAAAGTCAACCACCAGATGGCAGCACATGCTCACAATCGAATCTATCCTTCAAGTGAAATCAAATTTGAAGTTGAAGGAGTGCTTTGCTTTGCGGCACTCCGACAGGGAGCTCAAACTGAGCTGAACCTGTTGAGGCTTCTTTCTTTTTCTTTGTGAAAACTGTTCGGGTTTGTGAGGAGTGACGCTCTGAATGCCACTTCCTGTCCACCCAACAAGCTAATTACTCTAGTCTTCACTCACCCACACTCAACAGTCTTCAGGAAAAAATAAACATTTTCAAAAGAAAATCCAAAGAAAAATCGGGAAGTAGAATGGGGATGAAGGCTGCATCTGAAATAAACTAATCACAACCATCACAGTTGGCTTGGTTTGCCACATTGTGCTTGATGTTGTTGTTTGCTTGCAGCTGTCAGTTTCGTGGTCAACGCAAAACATGCAGTTACCAGAAATAACAGGCGTTTGCAAGAATGTAAACTAAACAGCTCAAAGTAAAGCAAAAATAGAGTGTGAGACTGATGTTATCTGATCTTAAAGCTCTCAACACTCTTGAATACAAAGCTAAACACCCCTTTTGTGACATTTTTTGACTTTTTCCAGACCTGCTGGAATCCTGCATTCACTCTCGACAGTCATTTAGTTGGCAGCTGATCTGCGTGCACAGAATTCTTGGAAACGGTTTACAAACACGTCTCAGTGTCCAATGTGATGCGTGTCTGTATTGTTTGCTTCACTCTAGACTGTGTGACGATGTGTTGAGCAGAGATTATCCTAACCGTCTGCCAGACAGTCATCGTAGCTGCTTCATTGTTTCCTCTGTGACAAAGACTGACTGCATGTGCCACCCTGACCTTAAACATAACGTACCTGCTCTGCCAAGCTAAAGGCAAGAAAGGTAAAGCTGTGAATGAGGGTCAGGCTGAACATTCTGTAGGAGGATGATACAATGATACCTATTATGGGGATGAAATTGACGATGGTTGTGTTTTTGTGCTGACATTCAGTATCTGTACATTTGATCTGTTTATCTTCCCTGCTCAAAAAAACAGAGAAGTACTCTGATTTTCCCTCTGAATTTTAATCTTGTCACAGCGCATGAGGTGTCTCAAACAGCATATAAATCCTTTTTGTTGCGACAAACACTGCAGAATCCATACTGAGAGGTTGTTTTGTCTAAAGTAACAGCTCGTTAAGGCTGAGTGAGACAGATATTACATTTAAATTCATCCTTTTTTTTCCCAAAAGAAACTGCAGTAATAAATTAATTAAAAATAACAGAAAATGAACATTTTTCACTTGTGATAAGTTGGGAGCATCCTTTGACATCACAACGACGTGAAAGGTCCAACTGATACAGAACTTTTAAAGCTTTTCTCCATCGTTTATGAGATAAATTCAGTATATGAGTTATAATCCTGAATGCTCAAGTTCAAGTCATCTTTGTGTGTGACGATGTAAACAAGGCCGCTGCCTGCTGTTCCATAGTCAATGAGCTGTTTGTCAGCAAGCCATAGATTAGCTGTCCCAGACAGTGGAGCCAACAGTGAAACAAATGGAGCTGAGACAGATGCGAGCTTACGGTGCCATCCTTCACTGTCAGCTCGGTCCGATTAAACATCCACGGCTTTAACGGCGCAGATCTCACAACATACAGGACGGCGTTATGCGTATGCACCAGCTGCTTGAGTGAATGACACTTAAATTGGCACTTCACATGCACTCATAACAGGTTTCACATTTACATTTTTCACCTAACATGGTGTTAAAGTTCATTAATAATGTATATACAGTACACACTGAGTTTTATATACAAGATGATTAAAGTGTCTGGAAGTTGGAGGTAAAAGAGTACAATGTTTTTTTCTCCCTATTGTTTGTGTGGTGTTAAATAGGTGTGGACACAATTTACATCACTATATACAAAACTGCTACCTGTCTGTAAAGTTTTTCTTTAACAAAAAAACTTGATCAAAAAAATTTAGTTGACTGGTATAAATGCCAAAACACATAAGTCTACCTCCTCATCTTTAAAGAGTTATTATTTATCTTGTGTGATAAGAAATCAATAATTTTTCGGTTTTCAAGTGTTGTTGGAAAAAACAAAAAGCGGTTTTCTTTCATGTTATAGCCCAAATGATTAAACCATAAGTGAAAAAAAAATTGCAGGGAAATTAATGACAAAAAAAATATGAGTTACAGCCCAGGTCAGGACATTTTGATCTAATTTCATTTCTCACAAAACTGCCATTTGCTGAATGTTTATCTGCATTTACATGTTCAGTACAGTTTACGTTACGGTTATGTTCTGCATATGAAAATTCTACATGCAGACATGGCAATTTGTTGCACTTCAAAGACTTCTTTTATGATCAAAAGCTGTGATCTTTATTTTGGGGAACCAGTTTTCTCACAATCTGTCTTGTCTCGATGTACCTTAACAAGTCATCTCCTTTAATTTCCTCTGTACAACAAGAATGACATTACTGCTTTCAGCTCTCGATTACAAATTTGAAGAAAATAATAGAAGTTGCATTGAAATAGGAAGACCTGTAATTATTCTATTAAAGACAAAGTGCTTTCAGTATCTGTTCCCACAGCGTGTTGTTCTCTCACAGCATGACTGTTGAAAGTTGGTACAAAATGGCATTTCTTATAACAAGTCACTGAAATTTGACTCTCAGCCGGAGTGTGGTTTTGTAGTTATTTTTGTGAGGATGAGGCTCACCTTCTCTACTTTGGGTGCGAGGACGCCCTGGGTGGGGGCGTGGGAGGGGCCCGGCAGTGGAGGCTGCAGGGGACTGGCTGGCTCCCCGTTGAGGAGCACCGCTGACACGTTGGGAGGAGTGAGGCAGGAGAGAGGGGAGGAGAGGGGCAGGAGGGGCCGTGAGGCCGGGGAGGAGAGGGGTGAGGGCCCTAAGCTGGGACCAGGAGACACCATGGAAAGAGGACGACCCGATTGGCCAGGGCAGCGTGAGGGGGAGGAGCTCTGAGAACGCAGGGGCGAGATGACCACTGTGGGGCGCTCTGGGCTTCCAGCAGGAGGACTGTGGACTAAAACAGACACAAACACACAGGTGCTGGTATGTTAAGAGCTTAAAGCAACAAACATTTCTGTGGCTGTGCTTTGGGGGTTAGGTGAAAGAATAAAGAGAAGAGGGGGTTAATGAAATGAATAAAAAATAAAAAATGAATTAAATTAAAACAAAAATGTTTATTAACACAACAATTGTGAAGAAAAAAAAACAAGTTTTAAGTTAACAAGTGGTGTAAAATTAACAAAAAACTAAACTGCACTGTCTACTTCCTGATTTGTTTGGGAACACAGAGACACTTTTAAGATGCTAAAAAATCAATTCTCAGTGAGCTTTAGGCTATAAGCCAAATGATGATAACTGTGATGCATTTCAGGACTCTTTTCAGAATGACAAGAACATCAGCAATAACAAAATAGTGACACAGTGCTGAACAACTTTGAAGTTTAATCGATGATAATTGTGAGTTTTTGAATGTGTGCAGCCTGCAGTTATCCCCTGTTCAGAGAGAGACAGCATGCTAACATTTTAGTTTAGAGTTTCACTCTTACTCAAAATCCAAGGTAAAAATTTATATCAAGAAATGTGTGTCTCTGGTATGTAGATGTTCAGGTCCACCTGCTGCAGCATGAACAAACAGTATGTTCAGACCTGTCAGGCAATTAACACTCAAATACTAAAGCACTTTTAAAGACAGTCATTTCCTGCTTCCTGCATGGTGGATTGGATTGTTTTGCAAACATTTTATTGCTGTAATATTCCTTTTTAAAATACTGGTCAATGCAAAATGCAATTATTTAACACAATGTTCTCCTTATGTCTTACAATTTTAAATATTACCAGTGGTAATAGCAAAAACATTCTAGAGAGATGGCAAGTATGTAACAGAGATGCAGTAGATAAACACAATTTCTTAGACAATAACTTATTTAAAAGTGTGAAGGAAGTGCAAAAGTCTTTAATTTCCTCACTTGCACATTTTTGGTCTGGCTAAAGCAAAAGGAGAACAGGCCATCTTGAAAAAAACAAGGTCCAAAATTCAAACCACCTTGCCAAAAATGTGAAAAAAAGGAAGATACTGTGACAACCTAAAACTCACTTTAGGCCCTGGTCCCAAATAAACTCCTTGTAGATATAAAAACTGGTGGTGTGTCGGTGTGTTTGAGGCACTTTTCACAGCCTTTAATTTGTATGAGGACATTTGGTGCTCATGAGGACAAAAATACACAAGAATACATACCCACATGAGCATACAGGCATGCACACACACACACACACACACACACACACACACACACACACACACACACACACACACACACACACACACACA
>JAPZDY010000005.1:15018330-15046043 GCA_029783645.1 Ctenochaetus hawaiiensis
ACACACACACACACACACACACACACACACCCCCACACACACACACACACACACACACACACACACACACACACACATACAGGGTTGCTAGCCACCTGCTCTTCTACACTGCAGCACTCAGGCAGAAATCCACAGAGAGGTGTGCTGGTCATGGGATAAAACCACTAAATGCCAGAACTATGCATATACTTTGTTTTGTAATGGAGACCAGATGTGTGTCTTTTTGTGCGTATGGGTGCACGTGTGTGCATGAATGTGTGTGTGTGTGTGCATGTGTGTGAAAGAGAGAGATAGAGAGAGAGAGAGAGAGAGAGAGAAATGGAGAAAAACACAGAGAAAAGAAAAGAGGTGGACGGAGCGAGGCATGAAGCTCTGTCATTACGCCTCCATAAAACAAAAAGCACAGTGATGTCATTCAGCTGTGTGTTTGTGAGTCTGTGTGTGGGTGGGAGAGCACAAGTCTGTGTGTGTGTGCGTTGGTGTGTGTGTGCATGTGTGTGTGTATGTGTGTGTGTGTTATTCTTGGAAGTGTTCTCACAGTGTGTACTCTTCAGCCTCCCAAAAGAAACCTTTGCCATTATTTTCTCAGAAGGAAAGGAAAAGAGAAAAAGAGAAAAAGAAAAAGGGGAGCTTGAGAGACAAATAGACTCTGAGTGGAGAACAAGGCCGATACGATGTAGGTCTTGCACAGAGACAGGTGTATGTGTGTGTGTGTTGGTGAGAATTGTGCAAGTGTGTGCACAGCAGGCACAAACGGCACCACTGTGTATCACAGCTCTTGTTATTATCCAGTGAACACAGTGTGCACAGTTTTTATGTTCGATTGCATGTTGTAACACTGCAATCGTGCTACATATTGCAACATTAACGGTATGTTCTTATAACTTCTCTGGAATGGTGGTTTATGTTCGGTGATGATTCAGTGTTTTTATTTGGTGCAGAAAGAAGCAAGAGTGTGGATGGGTGCATGATGTCTGCTTCAAACAGCAGCAGCATCACAGGGCTTCACATCAAGTCTCATGCTTATGATAAGCATAACACACCGACGCTGCAGTGCACGTTTTGCAATATAGATTCTATGACCATCTGCTCACATATGCAACATTTAATTTTACCCCCGAAACATATTTTTTTCAATGCAAAAGTGTTCTCAGCAGGATAGCTCTGTGATTACTACTGTCATCTCAGATGAAGCACACAGCAGCCCTCTCTCTGGTTTCTGTCTCTGTGGAGTTTGCATGTTTTTCTCCGCTTTGTGTGTTTTCTCCAACAGAAAGAAGGCATGCAGGTTAGGGCCTACAGGGGTATAAGACGCTGATGACATAATTGTAGGGCCCCGTTTCAAGTTGCATGTCGTTACTCAACTGTTTCCCTTCATTTCCTGTCTCCTATGTACTTAAATAGAGGGTATTAAGGAGTTTTCAGTTTTTGTGAGAGTGGTAAAAAACTGGAATGGGTTGGGTGGATGGAAAGTAGTGTATGAATTGAAATTCATAAAGACTTACAATGCATATGACTCGGTATCAATGTGAAAACAATATATTGTTATACGTATACTTTGTGGCTAAAAATATGTGTTTGTGTACTTTTGGTCTGGGGCTGCTTTTCATGATTTGGACCCATTAATTTCAGCAAAAAGAAATATTTCTGCTACAGCAGACAATGATTGCACCACCAACAGTGTGTGGGAAGAATCTTTCCTGTTTTCTACATGCAGGGATGATTTCCATTTCCTGGCCTGCAAAAAACCCTAATGTTGACCGCATGAACCGCTTTTAAACGAACTGGAGCAGGAACTACTTTCAGCCAGGTCTTATTGCCTAACATCACTGGCTGACCTCAGTAATGCTCTTGGGGCTGAATTGGAGCAAATTCCTGCAGCCGGCCCACAAAATCTTGTGGAAGAGCTTACAAGAGGAGTGGATGCTTTTATAGCAGCATACAAATGCACATGATTTGTAATGAGATGCTCAACAATCTCATGTAATTTTAATGCCCATAAACTTTTGACTATTAAGTGAATACCACTAGCTGGATCTCATCCTTCTTTTTTATTTCACACTCATTCAACTTTTCTTAAGTGGGCTCATTTAATTTATTTTTTTTCCAAATGACTATCACCATTTAACAGAGGGGTTAAAGAGGCTGCTGTTAGCATATGCCTGCAAATTTTTACATGTTGCAGAGGCTACTTGAATTAATGACCAATCGATATTCTGTAATTACAGACCAAGGTGGCTAAAATGCTGCAAGGTCCCGCATGATCTGGACTCCTATAAGCCTGCAGGCTGGTGAACAGGCGTGACACTGCAGAGCATGAGGCTGGAAAAATACCAGAGACAGAGACATCTCCATGTGATTACATACTGTCTTTTAGCATTTCTCTGGAGAGAAGTAACATGACTCACATCTCCTTTCATATTTCTTTCTCTCTATATCAAGAGCAAAAAATTCTTTACTTGGACTAGTAAGGTGAGACTTTTCCATTGTTTGAATTCATGATAATCTGTGAGCATGAGTTTGGAGTTAATGAACGAACTGTAAATCTGGAACAAAACTAAAACAGATGCTTCTGAATGTTTGATGAATCCAGTGTACCCATACAGGTTTAAAAATGCTTGATGATTAAAGCTATTAAGTGCATTTCTACAGTTCTATGCATCCTCAGTGCTTCTGCTTACCCAGCTGCATCGATGTGCGTGCCTGGTTAACTGTGTGCTGACTGGAGCGCAGGCAGTTCTTCAGCTGGGCGGCAGCAGTTTGTGGCGACGAGGCGGGACTGACAGTGTTGATTGAGTTGGTGGAGTTTACCAGCGGGGTGGAGGGTCGGGACGAAGAGGGTCCCGGGGACCCTGGGGACGAAGGGTCAGAGATTTTACCTCCAACCTGACTGCACCCACTTCCTCCTCCTCCTCCAACTACTGGGCTGGACAAACAGGAGCCCCGAGAAGCACCAACTCCGAATGGAGCCCTGCAGAGCAGAGAAGGGAGATGATGGATGTGTTTAAAAGTTTAAAAGGGATTAAACATCACAGGGACTTCTGCTTTAGTCTCAACATAAATCATACTACTTTGAAAACATGGGTCCTTCTGTAAAAAAAAGAAATATTGGTGGGTTCTGTGAATGGCAGTTTCTTTTATCTATTTCTCTGCCCACCTCCTTGGTCCAAAAATATCTCAACAACTAAAAGATGGATCGCCATGACATTTAGAACAGATACCCGTGATTCCCACAGGATGCCTCTTAATGATTTTGTTTATCCCTTGACTTTTCTTCTGGCACTGCCACGGGGCGGTGGGTTAAATGGTTCAACAACTTTTGGATGGATTGCCATTAAATTTGGTAATATGAATATTTGTGTAGATCTTAATACTTGCAACCCTGAAGAATTTTGCACTGGCCTTAGACACACTTTTTATTTATTACTAATTAGCAAATATTGCCATGCCAACAAGTTAAATTATGCCTATGAATATGGTAACATTATACCAGCTAATCATCTTTATGTTTGCAAGCGGCGATGTCAGCATTTAGCAGCGCTGTGCACAAGTACAGCCTCGCAGAGCTGCAGAAGAGTCTACTTGTAAAGTGCAAAATGTTAATAGCCAGTATTTAGTCCGTAATGGCAGAGCAAGACTTGCAAACAGTATTATTATCCTCTGTCAAAGTGAGTGATGTCACTGCCATTGTCCGCCTGGTGGATCAGCACAACTTTGTGTCCCACTGTAACATATATGGAGCTGCAGGCTGCAGAGTGCTGAATGGCAGAACACTGCGCTGAACATTATTGACTCGAGGGTATTCACACTCTTATGGCCGCCCTTCGACTTCCTGTCACACACATGCAGAGTTATGGCTTTGTGAGAGTGTGTGTGTGTGTGTGTGTGTGTGTGTGTGTGTGAATGTGTGTATGTCTCTCAATGGACACGGCAAAGTTATTCACAGATTCCTGTTTGAGGTTCTCTAGGGACACACATTCAGACTTTTAGCTTAACTGCTTATAGTATGTTAGGTTTGATAAACTGACTCTCAAGGGCTCATCCAGTTTTTTTTGCCTGCTATCAGTTATTTTTTAGACAGTTTTACAAACAATTTTATGAGAAAAGACACTCATCCTCGACACTAAAATGCAATCTCTTTTCTGATAATAAACACCACAACAAGTATTTAAAAATTCAAACTGCGTTTCAAAAAGATTGACGTGTCTATTTGTCTGCCTGTATTGGTCTAACTCTACAATGTGTGTGTGTGTGTGTGTATGTGTGTGTGTGAGTGTGTGAATGCATCTTTGGCAGCCTCTCATTATCATATTGAGAAATTTCTGAGCTGCACTGCAGACAAAGGAGGGGGGAGAAGAAAGAGGGGAGGGAGAAGGAGAGTATGCTTGCGTAAAAATAACAAATTGCTTCTCATTTGATTACTTGCCTATCCTGCCTCTCTCCTTCTCACTCTCCGTCTCTGTCTCTCTCTCTCTCTGTCTCTCACAGATTGCATAACTGCAGAATGTGAAGCAGCCATTCATATCCACTAGAGAGGGACACCTGCTGTTTTTGCAGCCGTTTCATCTCTTTATATTGTTTTTCTGTTTCTTTTCCTTTCTCCATCTCCTTCACCTAACGTTGCCTCTTTTCCAACAAATCACTATTTCAATTTCTTCCCATCTCTCTCTACCTGTACCTCTCCCTTCCTCCTTTGCCTTTTTCTTTCTTCATTCTATTCAGTCTTTTATCCTTTCCCTCCTCTCTCTCTATTTTTTTTCCCTGTCCATCCTACACTACCACATCTTTCATCTTCTCATTATCTTTCTCTGTCCCGTTTCTGCTTCTCCATTTTCTTCATCTTTCTATTATTCTAATTCTCCTTTGCTTTGAGTTTCTTCCTCTCTGTCTTTTACTTCGACTGCTTTATGGAGCAGAATACTGATTAGATGAACAGCCACTGCAAATGTTTTCACGCATACAGGAATAATGAGAGTAATTAAATTGCCAAATATGTTTTCAGCACACTCTTTCTGCTTTATTTGGTTTTAACAGCTAGGAATTACACCTTTCAGGCTGCCAAATGTAACGATAAAGATGATAATGATAAGTGTGATGATGATAATAATGATCTATACTTAATATATGGTAGTCTAACATTAGAAATATAGACAATGTGACCACTGTTTATTTATATTAAATTGTACTTTAATTAAATCTGAAATGCTTAAGATTTTGCAGTTTCTCTTAATATGTGTGTTCCCAAGTTTTACTTTAAGTCAACCAAATCAGTGAAGACAAATCTTTATGGCTCATTCTTGCATTTTTGTTAAATAAAAAAATCCACCTCTCACACATTTTGCTATTCTAATACATACAAAGTGGTTTTGTTCCCTGTTATAAAGGGAAAGTATTCACAGTGGGTTACAGCTCATTCCTGGTGAGCTTTTCTCAGAATGTTCTTCTGCTGTGACCGAATAATTTCGGTAGTCTTAGTTGCCAGAGGTGAAGGCAGAATTGTTGCAGTGGGCACAGTGTGGAGTCGAGGCTGAAGCAGGCAGAATACATTATCACCATGAGGAATACAGTCTCTTCAGATTGAGCCTCCACCAACTCCAGTCCAAAAAATTGCTTTTTGGGCGTGCCGTTGAGACAAGAAGCACTGTGAGTGCACGCAAACACAGGCGGAATTTGCATGCCATAACAAGTAGCAAAATTGCACAGCTCAGCCTGATCTGTATTCGGTACAGTTGGAGGCAAAAAAATGACCACAAAAAAAAAATTACAATGTAAATTACAACCACTGCGTTAGCGCCTCCACTGCTTTTGAGTGAGGAGAAAATTAGAGGCCTTACTCTGTGTTACACTGCTGGGTTCACATGACCAAACCAAATGAACTGAGTGATGAGTGGAACAGAGCTCTGAAATGTCGGCATGTTTAATACTGCATGTGAACATGATTTAGATTTCATCGGCTTTGCTGCAAAAAGAGATGCAACTCTTGACCACCTCTACCGACCCATCAGCCCTCTCCTCTGAATGAGGTAGCTGGAATTATATATACAACACAAATGCATGACAAATGCAGCAGGTAGGGATTAGTTATGCTGCAGAGGCACACTGTGATGGTTGGAGGGATTAAACTTGGGTGCTCTGTGGTCTCTTAACAAAACTTGAAGGACACTGTACCTCATTACCAACTAACCACCAAAAAACAATCAAACTCTCCACCTTTCCGATGCCTGAGACTGGGATCACTGACCTGGACACGGGTGTGACGTAGTTCCCTGGGAAGACACCCGAGGCAGCAGTTCTCAGGGAGGTGCCTTTAAACCACCCGTCTTGACACTTTTCTGTCACCCGGTACATCTCCCCTTTCCTAAGTTCAAGCTCGTCAGCCTTCTGGGGTTTGTAGGCGTATAGAGCCAAATATCTGGGGAAAGAACATAACAGAAAAAACAGTTGAGTCAAAAATTAAAAACATTATAAGCCTGTGGGAAATATTAAGAAACCATTCACTAAATACCAATTATCTCCCATGTGGATTATCCTTTTTATATATATTATGCAAAGTAAAAGCAAAGCTATTACAAAAACACAATCCAAATAAATGAATGAATAAACAAATGAAGGAACATTAGTAAACCAGCCCTTTGAAAAACAAGTAGAAATCTCTGTCAGTGTGTAAAGCAGGGAGGAGAGAATACCAGATTTCAGGGCTCTTTTATTTCAATTGGAAAGCAAATAACTCCCCTGCTAAAAATAAAATGACTCCAGAATATTCATGACACTTTCTAGTTGTCAGACAAAAGTTGAATTATATTATTTTAAGATTTTTCCACTGTTTTTTTTTACAGAATCATCTACAATACTGATCTACAACTGGATATTTGTAAAGTCAAAGAGCGGAACTGTGAAGGCCGGTCCTCCCACCATTTACCATCCATTTTTCCAGAGTGATTCAGGCCTGTTTTGTGTCAGCTTTCTTTTAAAAGGAGGATGGGAGGAGTGAGAGCAGTGAGGCAGCGACCGTAAATATTAGCATTTTGTCAGAGTTGCAACCGCCAAACTTGTCTCATATGGCTGCCTGGTCAGGACCTCTTGGCATCACTTTTTAAATCACAGGGTACCCTAGCATCTGTGAGTGATGCACTGGGCTTTTAACCAAGTCCAATGTAAACCCATCTGAGGCAATACTGGACACTAATGCAATGGATCCACTATTTAAAGACACATAGAGGACTTTCCCCCTGGAGACCAGAGTTTGAATCAGAGTGAAAGCAAACATAGTTTGAATCAGGCAGTTGTGTTGCCTAAACCTAAAGAAACAGTGAGTGTTTCACAACTTCAAACATGTGTTTTACAAGCTTAAATTTGTAATTATAGAAGAGCTTTCCGGCAAGAAGCCTTTGCATAGAGAAGCTAAAGTAATACACAGCGTGTGAGGATCCTTACCAAGCATCTGTATGTGACAATTTTGGAACAAGAATGTAGTGAAATTTGAATAACTGATTTCTTTTAACATCTAATCTAAATTCATTGTTTTCTGTATTTCACTGGTTTAGACAAGTTTATGTAAGTTAATCCGGTTTGTCATTAGAAACAATAAAGATTTTACCAAATACACTTATGTACAGCAAGATGTACTGCTAATGAATGCTTTGAGAAAACTGTGCAATAGAGCTGTAACAAATAGACTCTTAATACCTAAAATCACAGTTATTTGACTTATTTTACCAGGTAATTTATCTAAGAAAGATTTCTCTGTTTTATTTCAATAAAAAACAACGAAAAAACAAGGCTGTTACAGCCATTATAGTATTGATCTTCTTACGTATGTTCCTAGTAAACAATCTCTATTCATTTGGTGAAAAAAGTTATCCAATTTCCTACAGACATATTATCCAGGAACAAAAAAAATTGGGGGATTTGTTCTATTGCAATAAGCTATAAGCTATAACATGTATTAACTACTACAAAAAATCATGCAAAAAAAGAAAATCAGACTCAGAAAAAAGCTGACTCACGTCAAATCCAAGATGTATTGCTGTTTTAATACTGCAGTGGAGCCTGGGATTTATTGAAGTCTTTAGGGGAATTCAAGTCATTGCTCTCTGTGGTAGTAATGTGACCACAAGAGGCTGACTGAACGATTTTCCCCTCCCAAATTGTATGGCGAGCTTTGCCTGATCAATATGTCCCTGCTTATTAACAGGTACACTGATAAATGAAGTGCTTAGCAGCCTACAATATGTGACTATGTTTATGTATTGTCTATTGTGTATTGTGTATTGCATCTGTGTTAACATACAAATGAGCTTCTGGTTCTGTCGCTGCACGACATTTGTAGTATTTAGTGACAGAAGACAGTAAGAGTATACAAGCCCTGTATGTGCTGCCTCCCCGTTGCCATGGTAACAGATGTAGGGACTGTATCCCGTCCCCCATGGCAACAGCAATAGTTGCCAGGTCAAGATGGAAACGTCCGACCTCATCAGGAGAACGAACCCACACCGGACATGTGTGTGTGTGTGTGTGTGTGTGTGTGTGTGTGTATGTGCATATTAAGTGTATGTGTGTGCGTGTGTTTGTGTGTGCACCTGTGTGTTTGTGTGTGTGCATCTGTGTGTTTGTGTGTGTAAGTGCTACTTGAAAGGTGATATTATTAAAGCTGACAATGTTGCTGTATTTGACTCACATCCTGCAGGCAAGACACCAGCCACCAGCTAACAATAAACAGCACACACAAACACACTAACACACATTCACACAAACGCACCTTCTTTATGAATCTATACTTGTGAGGAACCCCTTTGTTATGCCTTTCTTTTTTAGACTATAAACCTAATTCTAACCTTGGGAGAAGTGAGGACTAACTAAATGACCCAACTATTATAAAATATCCAAAAACGTCCTTATTCTTGAGGTCTAAAACTCAAACTGGTCCACACAAAGGCAGAAGAGCAAGAGCACAAACACACACACTCACCTTGAAAACACTGGTATTTTTCTGGCAGTTACCTGGTAGATTAATTACAAAGTAAATTATAGAACAGTCCTGCTCAGCGTTGGCTTCTCACCAGCCATCTGGATGTGACCAGTGAGGTTACATTTCCACAAGAATTTAATTGTGTTTGGGAGTGTGTGTCAGGCTGTTTTGGGCTCTTAATTCATTCAAGAAATGATCAACCCGTGAAGTAATTTAAGTCAAATTCAAAGCAAGCTTCCAGCTGCAGCTTGTGTAACCTTTCTTTCTTTGTTTGTATTCACTCTGAGTCATCTTACCCATCTACTGTAATATCTGTATGTAAAACATTTCGGCATATTTTGGACAGATAAATAAAAAATAAATAAAAAAGCCTCTGGGAAGCCCGGAGGGTTTAAGATGCTGATCATGTAATCGCATGTCATCCCCATCTCTCTCTCTTGCTCCTGTCAACAGTCTTTCTGTTATCAACTAAAGCTAAAATTCCCTCAAATCCCTAAAAACCTCCAACATTAAAGCATGTAAGCATAAAAACTGCATATATTTTGAAGTAAATGTATATCCAAAGCTGAATTTGTAAGCAAGGACTAAGCACCTTATTGTATGCTATACAATAAAAAGCATAAAGTAAGCCAGGGCTGTGTTGCTCAAAGACGTGTTATGAAACACTGATGTAAGCATCACACAGCTAAGGTAAAGCTGTGCGACTGTATTTCTCCTCTTTCATTCTTGACCAGTGGAGGAGTAAATGTGGCTGCAGAGGTGGTGGAACGTGGCCAATAACTCTGGGCACAAAAGAGGAAATATTTTTAATGCTGCCAGGAGGCGGGTTCACGCTTCGATCTCAGGCACACATCCACTCTGTTGAGAAACAGAACATTGGGATGGAGGGAGGGACAAAAGAGGAAAAAAAGGAAACAGGTCGCAGGTGGGCGAGCTGACAGCACCCTGAGGTGCACTCACATGTTGAGTGGCAGCTGCACCTTGGCGTGGGCCAGCAGCTCAGAGGTTATGGATGCCACTTTGGGGGGCACCAGTACCCCTGCCGAGGAAGGAGAAGGACCCGCGTGAGATGCATCCTAGAGGCACACAGAAAGACACACACACACAGACACACATGCACAAAAAGTTGTTTTTAATTAAAAAAATTTGCTGTTTGTTTTTAAAAAAGAGGACTTAAAAATTTGACCCCAATACGCCAACATGTTGTACTGACCAGCTAATGTAAAATCAACTTAACCCTAATATTATATATGTGCAAGAAGATGAAAGTAATCAAGTACTGTACATTTGCTAATGAGGGCCCCGACACTTACACCTCATTTCCACATAGCTCTGTGTATGTATGCCAGCAAGCCAAAAGTTCAGTCATTCCTTTGAGAACATCCATGATCTTTGATAGGTTTATGAACTCCCAATTTTTTTCCCAATTTTTTTCGTGGAACTTTGCCTTGAGTACGTTTGAAAAACTAAACAGCTGCGGTGAATTTCAGGCAGACTGAAAGAAGTTATCATAAAACAAATTTGCTCACAGAAATGATAGAACATTAAGCTAACATAAGTAGCATGCTAGCTGTGTAATGATAGAGTGCATCTATGGTGGTTCAACTGTCTTATACTTTTTTGCAAGACTGGCTTCACACCTTGTGGTGGCGTTTCTATCCATCTGCAAAGAACTTCATGTCCTGGTGGTGGCATACTTGTGTTGGTGTATGTTATACACATTAATGGACACAAAACAAATCTCTGTGAAAATGAGGCATTAAGTCCAGTTTTGAGGTACTTGTACAGCACTTGAGTGTTTCCAACTTATTTGCTTTGCAGATTCAGACTTTACATGCAAATTATATAATCTATTTCTACAGTATGACACCTTGGCAATGGTTCAGCAGCTAAACATTAATGAAAATATTTTCTGTCAGCTTCATCTCTCTTGCATCAAGGTATCTTTATTTTCACTCAGTTAAAACATCTGAGTACCATCACTGCTATGTGTTACACTAACTGCACATCATGTGTGTATGTGTGTGTTCGTGTGTACCTGGATGCGCGCAGCAGCTCGGGGGTCAGAGGAGCTGATGAGGACCGGATGGGAGATCTCCATGCTGTGTCTGTTGTTGAGCTGGGCGGCTCTCTGGCTGACAGACAGTGCAGAGAACGAATGCCTCTTCTTGGCGTTTTTCTTCCCTTCGCCTCTCCGATGGCCAGAGCCGTTTCCGTTGGACGGAGAGCTGCTGGGGGAGGGTCCAGGTGCGCAGGGGCCCAATGGGGCCGGCTCAGAGCTCGGACCTGGAGCGTTAGTTGGCGTGGGCTTGTCAATTTCCATCAACTGCTTGGCTGTTTCATTTAACTGTGAAGAGAGGAGAAGAGGAGAGAAGAGGTTCAGGTATTTGATTCCAGTCCTCAGTGGTCCTCATCCATAACAACATCTCCAGCACGCACAGCAGCAAGTGTGTTTGTGTGGCCTTTCCTCGCTTGTTCCTGCTGGCAGCTTTTCAGACCAGCAGCATCATCACTTACAACAACTGGTGTAGCGAGACTCCCTTTGTGTTACACACACTCTCACTTTCTGTCTTTGTCAAACACACCTATATAACTCTCCCAAGCAAGAGCATCCTTCTCACTGCTGCATGATAATTCTCTCTTTCCTTAATTTGATACAATTTCGCTTCAGGCTTTGGTAAAATCTGATATATTTAAAGTTTTAATTTAATTTTCTTACATAAGACACAAAATGCGTCACAGGAACTTTTTTCTTACACCAGGAACAGAACAGAGTTTGATGGTTCACCTATAAGAATTTAAGGATGTGAGTAATTTACAGCATTGTCACTCCAACAAAGTTTTATGCAAAATTTAATCACCAAGTCCTTGATGTCTCCTGCGTAAACAATTCCCTTATTCCAAAACATCTCTGAGATTTTAACGAAGAAATGGTGATGACAAATCACACACACAAACACACATGCACATAAACAAGCAAAAACACACACTCAAAGCATTTTTTCAATTCAGTTCTAATACTTTAAGGAATAACACAACAAGTTTTTTTTGTAATATTTCAGTTTTAGTAGGATTATGTGTTTCTAAGTGACTGCACCTTGAGATCTGAACACCAACAGTTATGATCTCATAACACTTAAACAGTTCTGCAGAATTTAAAACACTGACTGAGCTTATAGACAGAGCAATGTGACGAGGATCCGTGCAACACACTGCACAGGCTACGAAGCTGACTGCAGAGATCTGCCATCTCATCCTTTCCTAATGAGAATCACAATGAAAATGAGCTTTTAGCTTTATTGTGTTTTCATCCTCAGCTACTTTAATTGAATGTCAGGAATGGGTGACTGTGGTCTTGTATTTACTGTTAGTGTTACCAAATAAATGCAAGAATAAAGAATTCCTCCCAGCACAGAACACATAACTGGTTGCATGTATCTGAAAGTCAAGTCTGATTACAGCTCTGAGTTTTAATAACAATAAAAAAACTGGTTAAGGGAACCACGGCTCACTCTGTTATGTCAGGTTTTTAATGAGAAATGCTGAAGTCTGTCAGGCCAAACACATAACAGAGCTTTGCTGATATTTGTTGTGTTTAGAGTTTCAGCCCTTAATTAAGATTTAATAGAAATAGCAGAGGAGAAAATTCATTAACTCTCGATTTTTTAATGAAAAAGTAAGATGGTGATTTAAACACTCAGCATGCACAAAAGTCTCTTCTAATGTTCGACTGCATCAGGTAAATCATTTTATCTCTGTTACTTCCAGCACTGATGCAGTTTTATTTGTGTGAGTGAGACAAGTAATTTGTTCCAAAACATCATTTGAGCAGGATGTCTCTGCCAAACAGTTTTAAAAGCAACTGTTAAAAACTAGACACTTGTGTTTTCACTTACATAATGTTGACTTTTATGGCAGTTATTAAGCAAAAATAAAACCGTCGCAGCCATTTGTAAAGGGGTAAAATTCTGCAGCATGTTACACTGAAGCTACATGCACACTGCAGGAACACCTGAGGGAATTTCTCCTTTTTCAAATCTGCCTCAATGAAACTAAGTATGACATGGTTTCCAAGACATTGTGGGGCATCGACCTCAGTCCTCTGAACAGCGATGTACGAATATGCACACACACATACACACACACACACCCCATATACATCTGCACACAGGGGTCAATGTGAAACAGGGAAACGCAAACTCAGACACAGACAACAACCTCAGTTTCAGTCCTCTGACCAATTTACATCGCAATCACGTCTGCTTAGCGTAACCTCAAACTCCTGAACAATCCCCAGAGAGAAAGTCGAGCATTTCTTTGCGTGTGGTTGCATGTGTGTATGTGTGTGTGTGTGTGTGTGTACAGGACCAACTCGTCTGTGCTCAGTGTTGGTGATGTCGCATTTCCATATTAATAGATATGCTAATCAAAGCCAAATCACATGCTAATGAGCATGATGGACTGATGCTGCAGATGTAACTGAGTTTGCTCTCAAGAGACAGACTAGAGGACACACACACCCACCCACACACCCATCAAACACCTACACACATGCATACACAGAGGTCAGCACACTCACTGGCAACTCACTCAAAATCATAATACACTGCAACCACTCAAGTAACTTTTACCTATTCAATTCTTTGCAAGTTGTTATTGCAAGTTTTTCTCTCCCTCTGTCTGTACCTCACACACACACACACACACACACACACTGTTCACACATACACCCTCAATTGCACCAATGACTACTATAACTACCACTGCTATAATGCCAGGTCATGCTGCAGTAAAGGTGATAAGGGAATGAGCGTGTGTGTGTGTGTGTGTGTGTGTGTGTGTGTGTGTGTGCTTGTGTGAGAGAAAGGAAAAAGAAAGAGACAGAGGAAAAGAGAGGAAGAGGGATGTTGTTGATAGAGACAATTCTTCTTTTGCTGCTTTTGGCTGAATAAAATCTCCAAGGTCATCTATTATGTGTTGAGCTATTACTCTGTGCTCTGTGTCTTTTGAAAGGTGAGTGCTCTCACCAGGTAACACTGAGACTCGAGGTGATGAGCTGGTACCTGCCCTTCGACAAGGATAAGCCAGCAAGATACATGCATGCTCATGCACATGCACACACCTAACCAGTGGCAGGTGTGTGTCTGCTACCTCTTGCTTCAGAGACAGTGGGATGTATGAGGTGGAACAAAGAAAAGAGACAGAGCTGTCCTTGATGTGGGTTATACATCCAATCCAAATTAATCCCAAAGATGCCCACAACCAACAGCACTCCTTTTACAACTTATACTTATACAGCTCCACACAAACCACGCAGCACACCACCACTTAAAGTCAAGTCGGGTACAGGACATTTTTAACAACATAAATCCACTCCAGGTGCATAAGAACTAAAAAAACACCAAAACCTTTACCTCATCAAGATAAAGATACACTTACACCCACTTGAACCCAAAGAAATCCTATTCCAAGCAGGACCATTAAATCCTGACAGCCAATATAGAACCAAACCAGCATTCAATAGTTCATTTTTGCAGTTGGCTATTGTTTTTAATCCCTGATAGCTCCCATATAAGTTTACAGTTTGATTTCAGAGACAGGCTAGTGCAGAACTCTTGCATCCGGTGGCCATAAAGAACCATGAATTAGTGTCACTGTACCATTGACTCTGTTTTCGAGATATTTTGCAAAAAGTTTAAGTACAAAACTTTGTTTAGATTCAGTAAAATGATCCAAAATAAAACCATGTGGTAGTAGTATGAATGCAGGTGTTATGCTGGTGTCCGTATGAAAAAGTTTAACTTCAAGCTTGTTTTATGACATTTCTAATAGCATAGCCTCAATAAGATTGGTCAAATTGACGTTAGCTTTGTGTCAAAAGTCACAACCGACAATTTTAATGGGGCAAATGAACCTATGCAACAGGAGTCTAAGTGCAGTAGGTTGGGTTACCATCAATTGCAAAATAAGACGCTGGCTAAATCAAAGATCTCATCAAATACACCTTATTGAGAGATTTTTGATGTTGACGGTAAAATTGAACTGTTAACCTCCTAATAATGGAGACAAAGAACAAAGTGATTGTGACTGTAAAAACTCTGCAGAGTTTCAATATCCTTCCTCATAGTATTTTAAACCACTGTAAAGGGATTTTACCTCCGATAAACCTTCAAACTCATAGGACCAGTACTAAACTGGACTTGCTGGTTGGTATTTCATCCCTTCACCAGTATCTTGAGCGACGTGCATCCACCAAGGCAGCATTTTTTTCCGCGCTATTTTTGTCTGAATATTCTCTACGGGACAGACGGCAGCACCCTCTTCAAATGTTGTGACTGCCAATCACTTCACACTCTTCTCGTGTAATTTGGACCATTTCGATGGCATCCTCATCCTCTGCAAACCCCTCATCACCAATCTAACCAATCCCAACTGCCAAATATTAACACAAGCAGTCTGCGTACACATCTGAGGAGTGGGATAACAGCTATTAAGAGGTACTTTAAATCCAGTGAGACACACATGCTCACTCACCAACACACACACACACACACACACACAGATCAACAGGAGTCCAGCTGGGCCCTTCTCATTAAGCTCTCACTGCAGACACACACAGACACATGACATGCCCCTGTACCCCAGCTGTGCCATGGTGATGGAGAGGTCTAAATTATTGATGCATCTCTATCTAATAGGAACCCCTGTGTGTCTCTTTGTGTTTGTCCTGACTTTTCTCATCCTGTGGCTTAATCATCATCACCTAAGAGAGTAGTTTGGTCAAACAGCTAATTTCAGGGACATGATTGGGCAGCCAAGAGTCCAGCCTGTGCAGGCAGCAAACCCATAGAGAGGAGGAGAGATAGATATTTTATTTGTCGCCATTGGGGAAACTCAGATGTCATGGTAGCAAGAGAATGAACTACAAAGAATTGTGCAAAAATAAGTGTCAACATAGGTCGGATAAACATACAGACGTAAAAAAAATGTATTTTTTAAATAAATGCCTGATACACAAGTATGCAAATCCCAGCAAGTTATGCAAAATGAATTTAACTACTGGATAAAAGTTAAAAAGATTAATTGCACACAACCAAATGTTCTAGAGAATGCAATTTGAAGTTCAGATGGTGAAGTAGATTGTGTTTTGAGAGGGTTGCATGTTTACATGGTAAAACAGAAACAAACATATACAGAGCAGTGATTTAATATGTGTATCTGCACACAATAATGCATGTACTTTGTTGTAAAGTTGAGTGTTTTTTATTAAACATATATTCTCTCAATAGCGGATGACAAGCAATTTAACATTCAAAAGGATAAGTCATCTTATTAGGCTCTACATGAATACACAATGCACTACAGAAACACTGGGTCTGATCTAATGAGGCTCCTTTGGTCTTCTAAAACACAGACAAAACAGTTTTTCTAAGTTTGAGTGAACCTCATAATTTTGAAGTTTCATCATTTGTTTTGTGACAGAGAAAGACACAGTGCGTTCATTCATTTTTGGTAAAAGACATAAAAAAAAGTTTTACTAGCAGCAAGAAAGAAAGACGAACACATCCTTCAGCTTCTTACCAATGGCTTTTAACACTGCTTAAAAACCTTAAATGTGATCCAGAGCAAATTGTGCCTGATATTTTTTCAGTTGCAGGAGGATTAAAGTAAACTATATTTCACTCTTGACAGGCATGGCACTATGAAAGAAGGTAAAATGTTTGGGGTGTTGTGGGTTTTATCCTTTTACCCAGAGGAAATCCTCTAAATTCCACCTCAGCCTCGTTTCAAACAGCATTGCTAATGTAATTGGCATTTCTGGGACAATTTAAGTGTTTTGGTTGTGTATTTCTACATTAGTGTATGAGTGGCCAAAACATAAATTAAATGGAAACATCATGGGGAACCTTAATGCAGCTTAGCATACATTTAACATACCGCACCAGAAAATGACAAGCACACATTATACCTGTGATATAGGAAAAACTACACCCCCCAGACCAAAATCTGACTGTGTCCATCCTTCTCTTAACCCTGGTTAGTGGAAGGGATTAAAAAGCATGTTGTATTATGCAGAGTAACTCAGTAAGATCAACTGCAAACACAATCACAAGAAAGATAATTGGAGTGTTGATGCAAACGGCTGATCAGGATCACAAAAAGTGAATCTCAGGGTTGTTTCCTTCCTTTGAATATTCTCATAACACATCGTAGCATCTGATAGTACCTTCAATGACTGGTACCAGCATCACTTAGGTGTGTACCGATGAGGAGATCAAATTATCCTTCTGTCTCATTCATTAAAAAAACATCACAGCTATTTGATTCAGGTCCCCGACCTCTGCTGCTTTACTGTGTTAATTACATCATTAATAACAAAGCAAATACTTTCAGATGCTACCACACTAGCCCCGTATATACACTTCAAAACAGATATGGGAACATAGATTCTTTTTTTTTCTTTTTGCAACATATCAATAGTTTATTTTTAAACGGCAATTAAATAAAAACAAGAACATTTTACTGTCTAAAATGATCATCCATCACAACCATCTTCTCTGTAAATTGTATTTAGGACATTATTTTTTCATTGGTGATTTCACTGATTTGTCCACTTTTCTCAAAAATGAAAATGAAAATGAATAAGCCAGCTTTCACTCATGTGAATAATGAGTAACAGCACCGATTTCCCAAGTTCTTTCATCAAAGTAATGGGAATGTTGCCACCGATTGCAGGAAAAGATTAATGTTATTTCTTGTCAAACACTGAGATAGAAGATGCTTTGTGTCTCTTCTCTCTCAGAAGTAACAGTATGATAAACGAAAATACTGTAATGCAGGTGTTTCTGGTGCAACAGCGCTGTTGCTTTCACAGTTCATTCTGTAATAACTTGATATGTGAATGTTTTGTGCTGCTGTGTATGTGTGTGTGTGTTTACCTCCACATAGAGAATGGGAAAGATGCCAATCTTGTCTCCCAGCATGCCTTCCGCCCAGTTCTCGTCCACTCGCCTGATTACAGTCAGTACCTCATCCTGGACAGAGAGGAAATGAGTGAGACACACACATTCACACACTAATGTTACACTATGTGTGTCCAAACAACTATCAACTTGTTTTTGTATCACTACAGAAAATATCAAATTGGCTGTGATTTAAAGGAAAAGGATGAATAAATTAAGCAATTCATGTCTTGTGTTTTCTGCAGCTAAAAAACACAAGCTATTGATCCAGATCTATATCCCTTTGTGAGTGGATGTTCTGCTGGATTGCTAAACAAAGGAATAATGCCAACGATCTGAAAAAAAAAAAATTTGTGCTCTTGTGTGTTGTAGCCTGTTTCATGTAGATCACTTTTTAAAAGGCAAACATCTTCTTCTCAAAATTGACAGGCAGCTACTAGTTGCTTTCATTTCAAATGTTAAGCAATCACCTGCTTTTCAGCTCCGTTCATGACAAGTTCCTGTGCTCATCCTTTCTGCACGCAGACCATCAATGTTACAGCTACTTGAATTTCTATTTCAACTGTGATGCGTCAAAGTGGTGAGTGCTTTCTTGTTTTGCAAGGGCTTCTGGCAGCAGTCTGCAGTTCTTTGAGTGTTCAAACCTTGAAATATGTGAGCAAAAACTAGTTTGATGACTATTAAACTGTGCACAAAAAACGGAAAATAAAAAAAAGCCCTTTGACAATTTTGTATGAAAACATTTGAGATGTCACAAGCACTTTCTTTAAAACAAGTTCTGATCAAAATAAAATGCAAAGACAGGGTTTCCTTATCTGTTTGAGAATATAAAATTGCAAATTATGTCAATGGAAAATTATTTTATTCTTATTAATACCAGGACAAGACAATATAGATAATATCCTATATCCAAAATCAAATATCATAATATTTTGCTTTCATTAAATATTAACACAATGATGACTATTTGTATATGTAGTATATATATGTAAAAATATGTATGTATGTATGTATGTATGTATATGTCTATCAAGATAGATAGATAGATAGAAGTAAAAATTCTATGTATCTAAATAAAGCCACACACATATTTTACAAACATAATTTTATATTTACTTCTTCAATAAAAAATATCCTTGAACACACATGCATGCACACACACACACACCCACCCACCCACACGCACACACAGACTTCACAGACTGTTCACTGACTCTGTTGCTCCTCTCCCTACATGAATATGAAGGTTGCGGTAAGACCATTAGGGGAAGAAGTGATAATGCTGGTAAATGACTGTTTCAGTCACAGTGAGTAATTACCTCACACACTGAGAAAACAATATCACACACACTGGTTCTGCATGACAACACGCACACAGCACACCACAGGGATGCAACTCGCTGCCCGAATAATTGGCTTTGTCCAATCTTTAATCTCTAACCTGTTGATTAACTTAGCCCTAAAAATGCAGATTTAATGTGAACTATGAACATCTCATCACTGTCTGGTAATCCAAGTGTAAAAAATATTGTGTTTGGGGCAGAGTTTTTACAGTATGATCAGTCCTAAAAGACCTAGAGTAAAAGTACAGTAATTTAATAAACCTTTTCACTCCATATAAACACTGAGAGCAGACAGAGTGGATGTGTTCGGTGCGAGCAAATGAGTTTGTGTAACAGCAAGAACAAAATGATAAGCTTTGCCAACACAGAATACAAATGACTGTCTACACCGAACCTAACCTGGATTCACTCCTCTGAAAGACTGAGTGTCTCCTCTCATTCCATCTCCATCTCCATCCTTTGTAGTATAAATTCAGTTATTTCTGATGTATTGGAGATGTCAACCTCTCCTGTCATACACCTAGAAATATTCTGGATTCAATTAGAAACAACCCATAAAATATCCACCCCGAGCTGACCTGATAAATTAACTTTCAAACAGTCTGACCAAACAGTAATTAGTCAAGATCTTTAATAAAGTTAATTTTTGCTCTATCTTGTACAAGACAAGACCAAATAATAACTGGGGTTACTGTTCCTTCTTACAAAATAGAAAAAAACTGAGCATAAGCAAAATATGAAGTTGAAGGAGAAAACTGAGAAAACTGCAATTCCTTTGGGAAGGCATCATGAAGAACATGTACTTTTTGCCCTGTTTGAAGTTGCTCTGGTTTACATTCTGAGAAGCAATCTGAAGTGGAGAGTCAGTCGTAATAAATTATTCGTGCCCTACAAAGAACCAGCCCGGTATAACACTCCACATTAAGTGTTTTCTTCTACTACAGTATTTATGCTGTTGTAAATTCTGAGCACAGCCATTCCTCCAAACTCTTCACTGGTGCAACCATGCAACTTGTCAGCATTTCTGTATCATCACATTTATCTTGTGTCTGATGTAAAAACAATGTCCTCAGGTGAATGTTTCTGTGTGTGTGTGTGTGTGTGTGTGTGTTACCTTGCTGAATGCCAGACAGTCTTTGTCCTGGTCTTTATCTTTGACCTCAAAGTCGTACAGTGCTTTGCCCTGGGGTGGAGTTTGGCTCAGCGGGCGCAGCAACTGGATGTAACTGGCGGGCAGGAAACCATGGCAACCGTTGAGCTCGCCATGGTACCAGTTGTCATCCACCTTGCGTCGAAGGATGATGATGTCACCCTTGGAAAACTGGAGATCGCCTGGTTCTTTTCCTTCGTAGGAGTAGAGGGCTTTACCGCAAGGCAGCGCTGGGATATTCTGAAACGCATGAACACACCGTGCACACAAACGTTACTGTGCAAACCAAGCTATTTTTTTTTTTACACACACAAAAACAAAGTAGGAAACATGTCCTTGTCTTCCTTGTGAGGAACAACTTGTTGCTCCATAAAATGCCCGACTCATTATAAGTGTCAGTGTCAAGAATCTTTATTTATGATAAATCTAGAATAATACGAAGTGCGTCTTTCTAAATAGGGTCCAAGAAAAATCAGAGTAGTCAAAAGATGTTCAAAAGAATTAAAGGGGCAAAAAAACCCAATCTGATCCACCAAATTCTTTCTTTTTTGTATCTTTGCTCTTTCTCTCTTTTTCTGGCTTTTTCTTGTGAAAAAAAAAAACCCAAAAAACAAAAAAATAAAACATGTTTTTTTCTCTTTGGTCATTTGAAATCATTCAAATTAAAAAATCACCATCGTATTTTCACTAAGACAATAACTCTCCTGATTCATAATTCCACAATAACCCGTGTGAATATGGCACAATCCAAAAAGGTTAAGAACCACTGGCTGCTGTTTTACATGCCTTTGTATTCTGCTCCTACATTTGGTTTCTGTATGGGCAGACACATGAGCAGATTACCTGCCAGTTATCTTTACCCAACACCAGAAAACAGGCCTCGGGGAAAATAGGATGTTGTACTGTACTGCAGCCCCACATGGTGATTAACATAAAAGGTTTGGTGACAGGTGTATTTTTACATAAAAATCTTGCATAGCGAGGCATTAAGTGCCCTTCTACAGGGGATTAAAAGCATTGCTGTCAAGCAGTAGAGCCACTGTGCTGAAGCGATGCCAGATAACTACACCTCGCAAACCTTGGGGGTGACAGTTTCCTGAGTTTACATGAACTGCTGTTCATTATATTCTTCCTATTAAGGAGCTGGAAAGTGGGACTTGCTTGCCATGTCTGGAACAAATCAGTTTCAAGTCTGTTATGTAACAGAATAAAATATGTAATGTGGGTCTATTTGCATTGTTCTCCTCTCTTTTCATTTTTACATTTATTGTGTCCTACATTTGAAGGATGGTGCAAATGAGGCAGTGACTCTGCAGTGATTAGTGAATTAATTTGAAAAAAAAAAATCCTGGGGGCTAAACTGGTTTTTACAGAAACTCAAAACAGTGGAAAATCCAATATGTTGCAAACTGTTAACCCCTGAGACAAATTTGTAGAGCTCGGCTGGTTGGCTATGTGCTCCAAGTTTCTTTTTATTCCCCCCAGCAGTATGTGAGATATGACCGGTTATTAAAATGTTTGCCAGGTAATTGCTGCTCCCACCTTGGGCCAAACACAGCAATTTTGAAAATGCCAGAGTGGTGTGATGCATGACTCCGTGGAGTATCATCAAAATCAAGGCTGTGATGTTATCAAATGTCAGTGACAGGACGCACACTGACCCATTCACTCCACACAAACTGATTTTTCTCACATGTTGCCATACTTTTGAAGGAATTGATGTTGCATTTAGCTCAATACACATTATTTCTCCACTAACAAGCACCTAGTTGATCATTTTTCACTTGATCTCTTCCTGAACAGCTACTCTCCATTCAAAGCTTGTATACAGGACTGTAGTAAGAGCTCTGCTCATGTCAGAGTGTGCAGCGGAGTGTAATTTCAAGCATTTTCAAAACAACAAACACAGGTCAAAGTGTAAGTAATGAAATCAACTACGTGTTTATAATGTTGAAATGGTTTGCATATCAGGCTAACTAATTAGTAGCTACAGTGGTAAACTTCCAAGACTAAGAAGCAAATCATTAACTAATTAGGTTACATTTGTTTGAGAGGTTACAAGTATATCACAAAAAGCCTTGCTTTTGCCTCTCATGTCCTCTGTGTGATTTATTCCCACTGTGTTAAAGTAGATCCTGGAAGCTATCAGAGTTTTTGGCTAACGCTCACAGTAATGTCCTGCTTTTAAATGCATTTGGGGAAGTTTACAGTCCAACAAGTGGCAGTCACACTGGGTTATGTTAGTGCAAATTAACAGTCTAATCTTACATTTTGCCTTCTCATGCTTATGTTGTAAGGACTGTTAGACTTCGAGACAAAAACAACTAGTGAGTATTCTGTTTTTTTTAGCCCAGGACCATGCAGCTTTAGCCGGAATTTTTTAGCACAGTGACATATATGTAGCTATTACATGTTTAATACAGGACTCTTGTTTTAAAACAAGTCACCTGGAAGTATTTAAAAAGTCATTGAATGAGTTCACTTATTAAGGCATTGCTCACTTATTGAGTTAGTTAGCTAAAGCTGAAAAAACATGTGATAGAGACAAAGCTGTCGGCCTAAACTGACAGCCAGATTCAATGAAAAGCCTGCTGTTGTTGTTTTCCTAAAATAAAGGACCCATTGTCTGAAAACATTACTTTGAATTTCAAATTACAAACCTGCAACTGTTGCCCAGAAATCTTAATAGCAACACTACCTGACCAACTGATCAAGTCCTGTTATATTTGATGTGGTTTGATCAGAGGATTTTTCCAAAAAATAAGGGCCAAAAGAAGAGAAGCTAACAGAGATTTAAACCTGCAGATGAAATAAAAGCTACATTTTTGAATATTTTTTTCATACGGTGACACACAAATATTCATCATCACACCTTTGTTCACCTTTTCCACCACACAAACTGAATTAAATACTTCAGCGCAGGCGTAATATACAGTGCTGAACATGATCTTAAAGGAGACGGGTGTTAAAGGGAAATAAGATCCAGGTAAACAAACAGCAGCGTACAAAAGAGAGAACGCATGAAAGAAAAACAACTTCTTTTCTTCTCAGAGAAAGTGTTTGCAGTAACACTGACACACACACACACACTTACACTTTTTTTATATACCCATACAAACTGATTCTCCCCAGATGCTACACTAAAGAGAACAGCCAGAGGCTCCACTGACTGTACTGAGATCAGTGGTGACGCAACAGGAGGAAACGTACACAAACTCATGCACACACAACAAAAAACACCCATGCAACTAATGCTACTTTTAACTATTACTGCGTCTAATGTTTCAACAGTTAGCTTGCGACTGCCACTTTAAACCATACTACAGCTGCACTAAGCTTTTACAATGCTGAAAGAGTCTTTGTTCTCCCTGCTGCTATCAGAGTACCAGTGGCTGCCATTATCACAGGGAAGAGACCCTGTAGGAGCTCCTTCTATAGACTCCTGATGTAGTTACACCTGGGGGAAGTCAAGCTTTAAGCATGTGATTTGAGGACTGATGCATTTATATCTTCTCAGAATCAAGTTGGAATAAGTGGCAAAAAACATCTAAAAGTGGTTTGAGTAATCACAGTTTAATACTGACATTGGATTCCTTTAATATTTTGATAACTCAGAGATGCATTAAGTGACTGAATGTAAATACGGTCATTGCTGTGTTGAATAAAACAGACTTTACACTTGTGGTTTTTAGGCTTTCCATAAATTTTGACACCTTGCAGTAGGATTTTGCTCCCGTTCATGCAGAAAGGTCGGGAAAAGCACTGATACTGAGCTCTTTGTTTCAACTCATCCCAAAGGTTTAGGTAGAGGTTTGGGCTCTCTCTGTGCAGTCAAGTTCTTCCACATGAAACTCAGGAAACTCTTTATTTGACTTGACTTTGTGCTCTGCAGCACTGTCATGTTGAAACAAAGAGCTTTCCACAAATGGTTGCAACAAAACTAGATGCAAACGACTGTCTAACATAAAGTTTTCCCTCATCAAAACAAAGGGGTCTAAAGCTCAGACCACAAAACCTGCAACCCGGCAAATACACAAACAGGTTTTTCAGACACTTTTGGCTATGCACTGCCATAATAACATATTTGTATCAAAGTGTTCCAGCCATTAGTTTAAGCTAATGGAGCAGTGCAGAGTCTATGCTGTATTTGGACACGAGTGTGTGCACCCCAGATGAGCTGTGTGTGTGTACGTGTGTTTTGAAGTTAAAACAAATTGCAAACGCCTTCTAGATGAGAGAGGCGGAAAGAAAAAAAAAACACTTGATGAAGGAAAAAGGGAGGATGGGAAAGAGAGTGATACAGGAGAGGTTAAGGAAAAATAAACATAAAGAAGAAAGAAGGATAAAACAGGAAATATACAGCTGATGCAAGGAAGAGAGAGAAGGGCAAGAAACACTCTTGTGACTCTGTGCACTGCAGTTCAGTCTGTTTTATAAAAATATAAATTTCTTCCTTCCAAATTACATTGCAGCAAGAACTGATATATAGTGGATTTTTTTATAACAGGAAACATTTTTTGTGAGTAAAGGGCTAAGTTTTAGTACCAAGCAGAGGTCGATGAAAGTATGTCAGGGTGTATATCAGCTGACTTTGACGCCAGAGACCAGGGTCAGGTTTAGGCCATAAAAGTACTCTAGAAAACGCTTGTTGTTCTGGGTGGAAGTTGGTGGATGCAATAAACAGGCTGCTGCTGCTCCATGATTTCTCCCTCATGTTAACCAAGTGTTATTAGTGACAAAATATAGTAATATAATAAAAACACCTTAGTTGTCTGTAAATAGCATTACCTTTCTAGTTTTTTTCCTCTCTTCTCACCTGTGCTCCTGCTCCCTCTGCTTTTCCGTCTCTGTCTCTGCCTCTTATCATCTCTACTTTTCCCTTTATTCTCACCTCTCTCTCCCAGCCTCCCTCCTCTGTCTTCCCTCTCACTTTTATTCCCTCTTTGTTCCTCCTCCCCTGCACCAACAGACTGGGGTGACCTCCCAGAGGCTGCTGGAGGGCTTCATCAAGGAACTGCTGGGTTTGATGCTCGGTGCCGGGAGGGAGGGAGGCAGCTCAGCTCTCTTTCTGCTGAGGGCATCACCTACAACTACAGGCAGGCCGCCGTCTCTCTCTGCACTAAGCCTGGGGCGGGAGGGCCACGCTGCATGAAGGAGGAAAAAGGTCCCACCTGAATCGAAACAATGGACCCATTCTGCTGTTTGATGTTGTGTTATTCTAGTTATTCTTCTGGATGGCTGATCAGACATAGTTTAGGTGCTATAATGTTACAAAACCCATCACAATTGACCTACTTCTGCAGGACAGTTCACCCCTCAAAACCACTTCTAGTTTTGCTCACTTTCAAATACTCAGGTATAGTTCAAGTTATAGTTACAGTTCATTGTTTTTCTAAATTTAATTGTAAATAAATGGATAAATTGCCACCATAGTGGGGTGTCAGATCTCCAAAAAGATCAAAATAAGACACTCAAAGATACAGAATTTCAGGGGAAATAAACGGAATCTGTTAAAACGATAAATAAACAGCTGCAGTACGCATATTTTCTGTTTCCTATCTCAATACTAGCTTTTCTTTATCCATTATTCTTTTCTCCTTTCCCTCTTTTGTTCTACCTGCTGAGCAACTCCGGTGACTTTGGTCATGTTGGTGCTTTGCTTACTGTCTTTACAGCACTGTAAAAGCCCTTTTTCTCTATAAAATGTCCTGGGAAGATTACTTGTTGGCATTAGGTTTGATAAAGATCCTGAGCCGCTGTAAAGTTCACTCTTATAATTTGCCAGGAGCTTGTAACATTTCTGTAACTCTTTCTTAACAGCTAAAGTGAGAACATAAGGCGCCAGCATAAACAGATACTGCATGCACAAGGTTGCAGTGGTGCAGATATGTAATTATCTGAATGTACATTATAGTATATACGCATACATATGCAATGTATTAATATATGATTCATAATATATTTAAATATAGTCTTGGTGCTTGCGCCACCTTCTTAAGACGGCACTGTAATAAATTTAACATTTAATTATCATTTATATGCAAAGGGTAATAAAATCTATTAAATGAACCATTCTATAAATGAGATACTGTGCATAAACCAATTCCAGCTGCAATTTGGTAGAAGTGATGTATTTTAAGCTGTCTTATCCTTAATTTTTTTTTGTTGTTGTTGTCGTTGCAGAGCAGGGTAAAAAAAATCCTTTGGAAATCCACCTTAGAAAATTGCATTCTACATACACAACATCAAAGTTACAGCTTAAATTTAACTTTGTGCAGCACAACAATTCATAAAAACTGCTTTACCTTCAGAATCAACAGCACGGTAGTATATAAGGAAATAAATTAAAGCCGGAGCTTATCTGAGATGCCTTGTTAATTTGAACTGTGGGGGATTTGTTGCTGTCTGTAATACTGCGTCAAATAACCTGACAGACATATTTATGTTTCAAATAAATGATGTAATTGAGGAGAGTATTCTGCTGCATTGTGTAGACATAGATTTGATATCTGGTTGGGGTGCTGAAGAAATGCTCAGCTATTTGCCTCTAAGTTTTATAAATCCATCACTAAAGCAGGCTGCAAAGATAACTAAGAATGCCCTTCTGTGTTTGTGCCTTTACTTTTAAACTCACCGATGTTTTCCCGCTGTGCTGCCATCTCAGTGAGAAGAGAAACTAATCCATCCAGAACAGTCGCTTTATGTGTGAAAAGAGTGGAACTGTGTGAACGGCAAAAACCAAGCCAGGATTGTTGCACCCTACATGTGTGAAAAGGGTTTCTTAGTGTTATACCTGTCGGCAGCACTATATTATAACCAGCCAGCACACACACACATGCACACACATATATACACACAGACACATTGACACAAACACACACACACACACACATTTCTTATTCAAAATGCTCTCTCACCCCTGTGGTGCAGTAATTAGTGTTTGTGGATTTCTGTAATGGACAGAAGGAGTGTGTGTGTTTATGTGTGTGTCTGACAGACAGTCCCCTGCCCTTGGGGACATACACACATACACAGAAGTCCCTCCATCAACCACTACTGAGACTCCCATCTGTTCAAGTCTGTCAGTGTGTGTGTGTGTGTCTGCTGTAACCATAAGGTACAGAGAGGTGACTTGTCCAACATGGGACTGACTGCTCCATTCACCGAGGCCCCTTTGACACACACACAAGGGTTTTTAGTGCAGAGTTGATGGATAGGTGAGTTGAACTGTGGACTTTTTAAAGTGTTTTTCAAAACTTATGAAGATCATAACCAGATCTTAAAGATCG
>JAPZDY010000005.1:15052652-15064040 GCA_029783645.1 Ctenochaetus hawaiiensis
CACACATATACACACAAGTACAGCGGGCAGCTTTCAGGAGTTCATTCATTGTCTTCACCTCTCCATCACTCCCTCCTCCTTCCTCCTCTGCATCTCCTGTCTTTCTTCACTTTCTCAACACATCACTCCACTTTAGCTAAGGTGCCAGCCACACTTCCAAACTCTCCTCATTCACCCTCCTCCTTAGCTCTCACTATTTCCTAATCTAAAAAGAAGCTCATGGAGTCTACGAAATGAAAACAGGGTCATCCTCTGGGAAGGCACTCTAAAATATTATGGAAATTTGAGATTATACCAAATTTTATCAATTTTCTTTTAAATGTCAAGACCCTGCTGGAGCAAACAGAGAGACATGCAGACTGACAGGCTGGCAGACATTAAGCTACTTCGGCCCCTGATGGGCCAAAAATATCCCTGAAGAAGAGAGGCAGAAGAAAAATCAGACAATTAACAATGAACTGACTGTGACCTTGTGCAAAGTAACAGGAAATAATACATAACAAAATGAAATCTGCAGGGATTGCTTTCTACTTCAGAGCCTGCAGTACGAGCCAACAACAACAAGAATCCCCAGTTTCACATATCAGCACATGGACCCAAACGCACACACACACGCATATGAATGTTTTTTTCTCTTTGAGTAGCATATGGCAAAAGCCACTTCAAAAAGTCTGTTTGCTTTCAGTGAAATGACTGGGTCAGCGAAGCAGTCATAAATGTAAATCTTGTATGTTTATGTTCTTGCTGACTAGATCCAAGTTGGAAAGTTTTAGTGAGGGTCAGCTTGATGTCATGTTGTTTTACACACTCTGTGATTATGTTTGAGAGAATGTTGATGTACAAACAGTACTGTGTTAGGGCAACGATAAATGAACAACATAAAAATATATAGTGATTCTTTTGTGATGCCTCACTGATAGATCAGGCCGATTATTAACCCACAAACCTCTGAAAAAAGACCAAACTGTATTCATAGCACTGAGAATTAAATCAAGTTGACTACTGAAAGTCAGTCTTCATGTTTTTTTTTTATTTGTTCAAATAATGATCAATAAATGCACAACAGCCAGAATTTCACTTTTTTAAAATAGAAAAATCCAACAAGAATTTAGCTCTCACGCTTTCACCTCTTTCACATTAGTCAGTATCACATGTACATACACACAACACACAGATCATAACTGTGGATCTTTCCTGTGTGTGGCCCTTTAGACCTTAGTGTGCACACAGATCCAAATGACTAACAGACTAAAACACATTATTATTCATTAGCTTTTCTCTTAAGTCACTCCTTTATGTAACACACCAAAATGTGATTATATGTCTCACATGCATTGCAGCATTATGTAATGAAGTTTTGACTCAGACACTCCATGATATTGTTCTTTATTCATCAATATCTGCATACAATAATATATGTGTATTAGGGCCAAGTGCAAGAATTTATGCCAAACATGTCATGCTAATTTTATGTTTAAATGGATCTGTTTAATTATTTGATCGGACTCATATTTTTATCCCAAATACACCAGAAAAAGATTAATTAATGGAGGTGGGACCAACTTAATGATAAGTGAAATAGCAGAGTCCTTAACTGGCTCAGAGAGACAGTTTGGCAATGAGCTGATTGGACAAATCCCTCAGCAGGCGTATTGGAGCTCAAGATACAGTTTGACTGTAATAACAATGTGACTGCTCAAACACAATTATAGTGGGACTCTTCCTTTGAAACCTTAATCTAATTTTGTTTTTTGACTTGTCATAATGTAGGTAATTATTGTTATGCACAGTTAATTGTTGTTGAAAATTAGAAAGCGCAGCCATGTTTCTCTTTGTCTCTTACTCTTGCTACATGGCTGCTCCTGTAGTGCCCCACACTACCAAGTGATAAAGTCATGCATAACATCTAAGACTTGAAAATGAAAACCACCTTTCATTGCCACTGATTTATTACTGCACCATGCAAAAACAAAAGATGAACAAATTACTCTACAACAATACTGCTGAAGAGCTGACAGTTATCATAGTCATTGTGTTGACTGATCTGACTGTGAAACCCTCTACTCTACAGTGACATTCCTGTATTTTAAGCGTAACGCTGTGTGAATCTGATTCTTCATGACAAAATCCCTTTTCACAGACACACTCAAAAAGCACACATATATGACACATTACAGATCATGTTACATAATATGGTATGTTTTTGAACTATGAATGCATGATCCTACAAAGGATTGAGAAGAAAAACAGAAAAAACTGCTACAGCCTCCTAGAGTGGAGACAGGCTGTCAGACTGAATCATAATGTTCATGCATGTGCGCGCGCACACACACACACAGACACAAAAACAGAGAGTAATCTTTAATCTGTCCTTAGACCTTTGAACAATGTCATATAAACTTTCATCTTTGCATTGAATATTCTTAGTGAGTATCATCCGTGATGTACTTTCATGACTTAATGTCAGGCTCCCTGTATCAAGGGTATTTGACTGAGCGAACTGCTGGGAAAGAGGCAATGACAGAAAAAGAGGAACACGGCACGAGATGGGAAGGAGTAACGACAGCAAGCTTGAGTGCAGAAAGCTCTGGGAGTGCATGCATATTCATAAGACTCATTTCCATCTGAGCTGTGAGAGAGAGCATGGATATGTAAAACAAAACAAAAAAAGAAAAAAAAGAAATGCATACACATACAGCAGAGCTTGTTAAATATGCAAGCTGTTTGGTGTCAGTGGAGTTGTGAAAAGGATGGATGTCTTACCTGATGGAGTATCCAAAACGTCGTAGCAGGTGATATCACGGATGGCAGAGCAGGGAACAGAGGAAGAGCAGAGACTTAGTATCAGTATCAACAGCCAAAGTTAATCCTCAATAAATCCTAAAATTGTATAGAAGCTATAATTCAATAACTGTAACAAATGAACTAACTCTCACAACCATAGAGCTGCACACACAATGTAATAATATGCTGTTAAATACAGCACGTGTCATAATGACTTGAAATGCTTGAAATGCTGTGTGTGCTGCATGTGATGCATAAAGTTTCACACTTGGTGAACTCGTACAGCCAGTTACACAGATAATCTTCATTTTTCTTCACATCAGTAAGCAAATCCTGCAGCTAATTAAATGATGTAACAACCAACATAAAACACGACATGCCACCTGATGATTATCATACAGCTTATGTCTTATCTACATCAGCGACACACATTCTTGATACAGTTTTAGCACCTAATGCTGCCACAGTTACAGATGCTACAGTACATCATGTTTCTGCTGCATATTGATCAAGATGAGGTATTTTATATGGAACAATCGGGCATTTGATGTACGTTTTTAATGCTTTCTCTCCTTAAAACAGGGAGCACATAAATCAATAAATCCACTGGGAAAGATGAATTTATGATAAAAAATAGATAAAATAACAATGTTTGAAACAGGCATAGAATAACTAATTTGGGAAGTGTCTAAATAAGTCAAAAAAAATTTGCTGTGACCATGAATGCCATATTTGTACCAGACGAGGCAATTTATCTGGACTGTATGATGCAAAAGTATGTCTCAGTATACTTCAGACTCCAAAAATGTAATTAAACTTAAAGATTTTTGAGTAAGAATTAAATCAATTCAGAGTTTATTCAATCAAATACGTGACACAATTCAAAATATGTCCAACCAGGCATATCAATATTGTATATAATCATTACAAATTAAACGCTTTTATTGAACTGTGAGTCAGATAAAATACACTGTAATTCATATTGATGTTAAAAGATTGGCGATTGCTATTTTTAAAGCATGAGGTCATTTTAAACAAAATTAAATAAACTTCTTTGCCCCAAAGGAAATTTACTTGGTCAAAAAGTGCTGCGCAGAGCTGCATACAAGCAACAAACACACAATGCATAATCCTCACACAACCAACAAAAACAGTCATAAACATCCTCTCTTAGGCTTTTTCTCTTTTCTACATAAGCTACACACTTTTTTTTTTGGAAATGAGACAAAATCCTCCTAGGTGTTGTCTCATATCCAAAAGTTGCCGTTTTCTAATGCGAGAATACAATTTTTATTGCTTTTTTACAAGAACATGGTGCTCTTGTGTAAAGAATAAGGGTAAAAAGAGGATGAAAATGAGCTGCTGATCCAAAAAGTCCCTCAAAGTAATGGAAAAAACTTGTGGTCTCATTTAATCTACATTTCTTTCTAGTTTCTAACTACCTGTTGTCTCTGACAAGTCACCAGTCTCCATTGTTATCAAACTCTTTGCCATTCGACCTTTTTACACAACACAGTTCAGCCCTCGGGTCAGAGGTGGAAGGCAGGAGGAGGCGGTGAACAAACCGTGCTTCGTCTCCTCCATCGCAGGACCCGGAGCTCCCACTGTGCTCTTATAATGAAGCTGCTCTTTTCTGTAGCCTCTCGCTGCGATTTAAGTAGTTGCCCTCATACTGGCAATGCTTGAGAACTGCCTAAATTACTCGCAGCCAGAAACTTTAAATGTGACTTTTTGAAGGCCAATAGAATATCATTATTGCAGGGCTTAAGGCTTGTTGAGAGTTTCTAACAGCCTGAATTCAGTCCTTGTGAAAGAGTGATAGAGGAAAATTAGATGTGAGGAGAGAAAGAGATGCAGGGGGCAGGTGAGGTTGCTACGGATGACAGGCCGTCATGGACATGCCGTTTCTATTGGTCCCCCTCGCTTCTCCAGACCCCTGTTACTGTGGCGACAGGGGACCTTGAGTGACAGATGGTTGCTGAGGCGTGTCGACGGTTGTTAAGAGTACTAAATGTGTCAATCACAGTCACAGATATAAAGAGCTTAAAGGATATACGCATGGCCAAAAGAATCACAAACCACAGCAAGTTCAAGTGGAGAATGTGGACACAAATATACATTTGACACGGTCTCAAGGATTTGAGTAACCAAAGCATGTAAGATTTCACGTGTGCTGCAAAAAGGATTCAGCAGAAGGTATTTATGTGACTTGCAAGAGTTCAATAAAATAACTGAACTACTTCTTTCATGTGTGATTTTTCTTAGGTGCTGCATGCTGAGGTAGATTCCAGCAAACTGCAACCGTGAACATTATAAGTAGCCTGGTTCACTTAGTGGATGGATGGATGTGCCTAAAGAATGAATAATTTAGCAAATGAGCACTAATAACAGTTTTATTTAACTCTTCCTGTAAAGAGACAAACCCATATGAGCACCGTGCGGCTCATTATCCGGTGTCTTGCAATAAAAGCCGACTAACACATGCTGTGAAGCAGTTTTTTGTATTTGGCTGTTCTTTTGCTTCTAAGAGATGCTTTCAATTGTTCTTTTGAAAACTGTGATAGTACTTCAGCTCATCAAAGCAGGAGGTTAATTATCTTGTAATTGTACGAATCAGACTTAAGTGTATCATAGAGAACATTTTTAATTTTCAGGGTTTTTTTTTTTTTTAATTGACTGATTCTTTAGAGTCTGGCATTGTGAGATAAGTGCCACAAGACACTAATGAATAGCCAATCACTGCTGTTGTTGGGACTAATGCCATTGTCATGCTGCTGTCAGGCTGTAGACTGGGCAAAATGTTTTTTTTTTTTTCTAGAATGGAAAGGCACATCAGTGGCAGTGTAGGTTTGTTGGTGTCTTCAGTATTTTTCCAACAATGAAAAGAAAACACTGCATAAGCCCGAACCAAGGAGGGAAGTGTAAAACCAGGAAGTGTGGATTAAAAAAAAAAAAAAAAAAAAGATTTAAGATGCAGTCAGTGCATTTCCTATTTTGCACCTCTAAACTTTTTAACAGCATATTTTATTTTACTGTTTACTGTATTATGAGGAAGTTTAATCAACAAAAATCACTTGGAGTGAGGAAAATGTCAGACAAATTCTGCCTCATATCAGGCAAATCTTAAGCCCCAACCAACATATATCACCAACTTTTTGCAAAGCTTTCTCTGGAGGCACAAAAAGCTTACACAGCTTTTTTTGCTCATGGGCATGGCGTCTCTCTAAAACCTGTGAACCAATTTGGATGAGTAAAGATCGGTGGAATTTCCCTTCAATAAGGATATTTTTCAGTACTGATATATAAAGAAAAAGAAAAAACAAGAAGCAATAAACAGACAAAAACAAAGTCCCATGTAAATTAATCAACCCAAACCATGCTCTTCAAAAAACTTCAATAACTTATTTGCTCAGTATTGATCATTTAGACAAAATGTGTGGATGAAATTCATCATATTATTATCATGGGTCCATTTAGAGTCGCTAAATAATCATTTCAAAGGTTTGTTTGGCTCATCTGCCAATACAGAAGGTGTCCACTTTCTTTCTCCTAATATTTTTCCAGAAAATTCCGAGGCCAGACAAATAATGAGGCAGTGATGGGAACATATCCGACCACAAGGCTGAAGTGGATCGAACCGTCTGGACATCTGATAGAGAATGGTTAAAATAAATGTAACCTACACAGAAAGACCAAACATATGAGCGTGATCTGATCCAGAATACTGAACTCTACAGATCAGTATTATCCAAGATTATCCAAGACCCTCACACTGCAGTGTCAACACAGGGAGATACCACAGTACTGTACACACACACACACACACATACACACACACACACTCACACACACAGGCTACAAGAGCATTTGCACACATACATGAGCAGTGAAGTCAAAGGAGCACGAACTGAGCTTCCTCCCTGTGGCTCTCTACTGAGTACTCCACTGAGAAAGGAGATTCCTCCACTATGATGTCAGTCCTTCACACAGCATACACACACACACCCACACTTGCATTGACGACAAAGATGATTGGAGGGGAAAGTGTTGGCAATGGCCAATCGGCTCACAGTAACGCGTGATGACAGCAGCGTCTATCTTCTGTCTTCTCTTCTCAACACCTCCTCCCTGTACGTCTCTATCTTTACATCCCCCACAACTCCACCTGGCATGTTTCCCGCTCTATCAAATGTTGCATCTCTCCTTCCTCCTGTCTCTCACTGTCTCCTCTGCCTTCCTTCCTTCCTCTTCTGTCTCATCCTGTTGCTTCGGGGAGTTATATGGTTTCTGTGATTTGTCTCTTTCTCTTTCTCGATTTTCTGTTTCACCTCAAAAACAAAGGCCTTTAACAGGGAAGCAAACACAACAAATGCAACCAAAATCAAAAACTATGCACTGACAATTGTGGGTCAAACAATAATTGTGCAGATATGACCTACAGCACAATGCATGTAACTTAAGACTCAAACATTGTTGGACTTAAGGCTGCCCTATAAAATGACCAGAAACTATGGCGTAATCTAACTCCTGCGTGATTTCCTACATCAGCATGAGTCAGAGTTCAGAGGCTATATTGGACATTGGAGCTTGATAAAGTTAGCCTGCTGCTACATGCTGCTGAGTGACGCTCGGCAAAAGTCATCAAACTTACTTGCAGCCGTCGTCAGTTAATGAAAAAAAACCAACTTGAAACAAAGCAGAAAACTAAGTGATGAAAGTGGAGGAGCTTGACAATAATGGAGGGCTGTGTGACTGCAGTCTGTTACCCATTCTGATGCGCTCTGCTTTGCTGATGAATGTTAGCAAAGGCAGCAAAAATACTTTCAAACCAGAGGGACGAACAACTTTCTCAATTGCCATCCCCTCTGATTGATTCTTGTAATTTATTGTGATCTGACCACATCACTTGCAGCCCAGCAGAAGCAATGCTCCTATAAGCATGACGTGCACTTTCACTTTCTCCCAGTGTTTGCAAATCTGCTGCTTTTTCCACACAGATGACTGAGAAAAGCATTAAAAGGTGAGTCCTGCAGGTTAAACTCATGTAGGCTGATATAGGAGCTCAGTGTGGCATAAACCCCACCTCTGATGTGATGAATGTGAAGCAGTCTAAGTTAAGAACAAATCTCAGCTACAATAGCTGGCCTTGGATCAACCCTCAGGCTGCACCTCTTCATCACAGTGCAAACAAGAACATGGAGAACAAATGTTTTTCTGGTGGTTGTTTTTATCTCGGTTTCTCTGCTGTGTTGTCTTGTTCTTGTTCTTGTTCTTGATGGATTAGATACCAAAGTTGCACTTAAAAAAAGATAAACTACTAAACTTAAAGCTAAATTTGTTTTTTCTTCTCTATTTAATCCCCTGAACATGCCTAATTATTTGTAGTGAAATGCTTTAAGGCTGCTTAGGTATTATACAGACTCAAATGCCATGCAGAGGGAGTAAATTTACCCCAGCAGCACAGAGGAAGACATTTACAGAGATTTAAATGTAGACTTGGGAGTCTTACATCACCGGGAAAACGCCAAGAGAGAAAAACAGAGGAAGAGAGGAAGAGAACGACTGAAAATACTCTGCTCACTGAGTAACAGTTTGTTTCATTTCTCCCCTGGTATCATTACTGTAGACAACTCCTCTTCCTCTACTGTACGACTACCTTGGTTTCTTCACATCTGTTTTTCAGGCCTCTTTAAGCCTTAAACCTATAATTACCTCACTAACTTATTAAACTGTGTGAGTTAAGTAGGCATCTCTGTGGTTTGGGGAAACCACATTGATGTAGTCATATCCACTCTGGGAGAGTTTATTTATGTAAATGCATGCAACAGCGCAGCCTCACTCAGCACGGCTGCACAGAGTCACGTGCCACTGATAAACCACTCTTGACTGACACTCACACAGGCAGCATAAAGGTATGAGCAAGACGGAATCAAACAACCCAATGGTGTAATATGTTATAACAGGTAAATGAGGCTGACAATCAAAATCCCACTTCATGAATCACTGACAGAAAGAACCTTCAGGAAAACCCACAAACCAACCACTGTTTTCAGAAACAGACCACTCTGTAGATCAGTTTATAAAATACACAAATCAAAATTCACCACTCAAAATTATTCTTTCACAATCAGTAAATATATAAAGAAGGTGCTGTGTTTTTAATTATAAACACTAGTCTATTTTTTCCTATATAATAAAGATACAGAGGACATAGTTTGATAAGATGCAAAACCCAGCTAGAGTTCAATGCAAACAATACAACACATTGCATTTCTGCTTTACTGATTTAAAAAATATCACTTTGGAAAATAACATTTACATTTTCTTTACAATTTTTGACACTTTCCACTTTCCACTAGATTTAACATATTAAACCTGCCAAAATCTACATTTTTTACTAAGAATTAAGCTGTTATCAATGCATTTAGGAAAAATTTAGTCTATGGTCGACATGTAAGCAGGTGTTTAATGCAGAGTAGATGAAAAGTGACTTTAGACTCATTTATTTTGAGGACGGCTAAGGGGACTTCTTTATGCCATTAGCTACTTGTTATTAGCTGAAGCCCTAGTTTTTGGCCTCAAAGCCACATTGCCCAAATAATAAAGCCTAAATTGTCCAGTTTCTGTGAGCACAACTGTCTTTGTCAAAGGATAAGCCAACAACTGCTTTTCTTCAGTCTTCAACCACTGGAAATTATTTCTTCAAATGACAGTAGCTGTCCTCCATGCTAGTGAACTACGCCAGCTTGCACAACCTAACTTAATTTAGTTTAAAGTGTTCAATAGTGTGCAGTAAATTTACAGCAGCATACATCCTGCAAGACACATTTCTGCTTCTTCATCTGCTTTTCACGTCAATACCAAAAAAATGAATTTTTAATGGATCCCTGGGATACATGTTTTAAAAATAGTCCTGACCATGAGCTGCACCACAGATTTATCAAAAAAGTAAGAAACAAAAATCTTGAGAATTAACTCCTTTACTAAGTAAATGAGCCAAATTTTAGTTCTGTAAGGAGAAGCTCATTGCTTTGACAAAAGTTCCCTAAAAACTCAAAGTACTCCTACTCATTATTTACTGATTATACGGCTAAACTTTCTTATACAAAGTTAACAGAACAAAAGCATGACTTCTTTGTCAGAAAATCTCACTTTACCTTGATAAGCCAGTGTGACTTGTCAAGCACAGATGTAACAAATGAGCCTTATTATAGCTGTTATTTTCACAGGAGAATAACATTCTCAATGCCATTAGTTACACTTGTGCTTTTATCGCTATGAAAACTTTAAATGCCTGCTGTGAGCAGAGGCTTTTGTAGAGTCCTGTTGACTCACTTGCCCATGCTGACTGCCTGCCATTGCAAATGGGCACCAAACCAGACTGAAGTCATTATCAGAGTCACTGCATTTGAGTTGCTCCTGCAAGTCTTAATCTCTGCTGTGGGAAAAGTATATTTCCCACCACCATTACACTGAAAGACACATCCTTCATGTACTGTATGTGTGATTAATTTATAGCATGAACTGTATAGGTTGCCTGCAGTGGTTAATTTAACACTTCATTACAGCACCTTAGAACAATGGGGAAAAAAATCTCATCAGAGACAATCAGGTAATTAATGCAGCCAATAGAAATGCTTTATCTGGAGGAGTTTATTCTATGGGGACAGGGTTGTCGAGTGTTTTAAAAAGCACAGCTTCACTCGTGAAAATACTGTGTTATTTCTCTTTGGCAAAATAATTGTAGAGCAGAGAGACATCAGTGCTGACTGAAGTACTTGGACACACTGGTGTCACTTGGTCTACTGATTTGTTGTCATTATACCTAATCTGTTTTGTAATGTGAACATCCCGTTGAGTTTAATGAACTCCATCCACTGACAGACTGCCCTGTATATCTCTTTCTCTTTCACATTAATAGACACACAAGAGATGCTTTCTTGCCTGCTGTAACAACTGAAGAAAATCTAACTTTTGCATTATACTTGGTTGCATTACATTGCACATTTTGCACCTAGAGATAGAGCTTAATGAAACTGGATCACTGCCTGCTTAAAATGTATTGTAGGTGCCCTACACAGAAGCATTGTTCCGCATGATTAGACGGATAAGTGAGGATTCTGTTTTATCTTAAATAACCAGAGAAATGTTAAAAAGCAGGGAAGTGGAAAAAAGCTAAGTACTGAAAAAATGCAATCCAAGAACAACAACAAAAAAACACTGATGTGAAAAAAGGAATAAAATACATAATTTGTTCCCCTTCCATGAAAAAGAGTGGAAAAATCATTGATCAGTCTGCTTTGAGCTCATTTTTTAACTACTTCACTGTGAGAAATGGAGGGTGAACTTGGACAGAGACACCTGAGAAAATGTGCACCAGGAAATCTTTTATTTTTGTCTTCAATCATTTTTATACACAGAACAGAAGAAAACGGATTGTATAAGGCTTCTCTATCATGCTCAAATGATTCAAATTAAAATTTACCATAGAACCAAGACCCATTATGTTTCTTGTATGAGACAATAAACAGCAATAATTTTTGGCCCCAGACTAGTTTTTCTTTGACATCTTTTATCATCTAAATAAAACTAGAATATATTGTT
>JAPZDY010000005.1:15075300-15096987 GCA_029783645.1 Ctenochaetus hawaiiensis
GATCCCAGGCGCCCTAACCGGGACGCGAACCAAGGATCTTCTAGCTGTGAGGCGCCGCTGCTAACCACCGAGCCACCGTGCAGCCCCCAGACCCAAACCACTCTCAAAAAATATGCATCAGGTAAACAGGGAAGACAAGAAAGCAAGGTGGCTCATTCATTAACTAATGTCATTCAAACCCTTCAGAACAGGTAAATGCCTCTGCATGTGAAGGGGTTGGTATGTGTGTTTTTGACAGGTGGGAAGGGATGGGTGGGTGGTCGATGTCATCGCTAGGCTGCAGCTGCCTGTTGACATCATTACCACAGGACAGCTGAGAGCAGCTGCAAGGTCCCACAGCGAGAGAGGAGAGAGAGAGGGGAGTTTAGGTCACTGAACCGAAGCTTTAAGTGTAGCTACCTTTCACTGTCTCCTCTGTTTATTTCCCTTTTGTCCCTGTGTGTCTATCTGTGGAAACCACAACCTTTTCCTGAACAAACAGAGTGAAACACAAACTTTGCAGATTTTAACTTTGGGGCCTCACACACATGCTGCCAAAAATACAGCGTGGAGGGTAAATTGAAGCCGTAATTGTGGCTCTGTCAGTCTGAGGTGCACTCAAACGACAAGGATTACTTTTTACTCTAACACACACAGACACACACACACACACATTATAGGTGGGTCTGAATCAGACTGTGGCCAGACACACTTGTGATCTAAGTAGAGAGTAGCAAAGAAAACTGAACATGAATGTGTGTTTTTGTGTTGGAGTAGTCTGGCTATAACCACAAAGCCAGGAAAGGCCACTGCTGGTACAGACGGGCACATGCAGACACACACACACACACACACCTTGCTCCATCTGTCTACTTAGCGGGTCAATCATAAGCTCATCCACCCAGAGAAAGAGAGAGAGACGCTGAGATGATGTGCGTCCTGCTGAGACCAAGAGCACATTCACATCCTCACTATGTGAACTGAGCTGGTATGAACCAGATTATACCGGACTGAAAAGGGATTGCATTGATCTGATGTGAATCATGTGGTTCCAAAACTGATTATACTGAATTAGTGGATTATACGTGACTGGATTATATGAGACGGAACAAGACTATAGTGGAGTGAATAGCAAAAGATGGCATGAATTAAAGTAGACTGACTCAGATTAGACTGAAATGAACTCAGTTTTACTGCACAGGAAAGAATATTAGTGGAATTAATGGTAATACAAATTTTAATGGGTTGAAACTGATTAGTTGAGTGTAACAAACATATATCAGCGTGAGTGTATGTCTGTCCCTTCCATTCCAGTTTATTCCATTTCACTCCGATCTTCCAATTTATACAAGCAGCAGCAAAGCCAAGATTTTAAAAATTTACTTTACTCTTGACTAATGATGACAATCAATCAGTAAATAGATTAGTCAAGCAGCAGAAAAATAATAGCCAGTCATTTTAATAATCAAATTGGTGAATTATACAATGTAGCAAGAATGTGAAAGATTTGTACAAGGATTGGCATATTTAATCTGTTTATATCATTTGTAAACTGCAGGGTTTCCCGCAGTGTTAGTATTAGTGGAGGCGAAATGCGCCTGCTGAAAAAAATCCCTTGACTAACCAGTTTCCGCTGAGAAATTTCTCTTGGTTTCGGACCGCTGGTTTCCTTAATTTGAAAACATCATCTGCAGCTCTGAAAATGTTAGGATATTTGTCATTTTTGGTATAACTATGTTAGAGCCCCCCGATTATTTGATAGAAATGATCAAACAGAAAATCATTTTGACATTTGATAAATTGTTTCAGCAATTTTTAGGCCAAACATGCCAAATATTACCTAATTCTAGCTTTATATATATATATATATATATATGGATTTGCTACTTCTCCCCACCATGAGTGGTAGTAAATTACAAACAAGGGGCTAGTTGATGCAGCACTTATTTTTCATGCACATGCAGATCAACATTTACAGTTATTATCTTTTGTTGTATTTCTGTTTTGGGTAACTAAGAACTGCATGTCAGCACTGTTGAAGGAAATAGAAAACATCAGTTTTGAGGAAATCATCTCTTTTTTGTCACAACTGAATCCAGCATCCCACTTCATCATGTTGTAAGAAAGTGCAACGTCCTACCTATGTGTCCTTCTCGACCTCTTGGACTTATGACAGAGGTGGTGGATGACTGCACCAAGACCGGTATTGTCATTTTTCTCAGGCAACAAACTTATCAATGCCCCATAAGGTTTGTTTTCCCAGCAAATCAAAGATAACACTTTTGGAAATCATAGTGGGCATTTTTCAATACTTTTAAATAATTCATAGACTAAATGATTAAACAGGAAAATAAATGGGATACTAAAAGAGTTTGTCCTGTTTAATTTCTTCAGTTTACATCTGTTAATTAGAGATAAATGAAACATTCAGTTTAATTAATTAATTTTACTTTCATGTCATTTTATTGGACAGCAGGGGGCTTGAAGGAGAAGATTTTGGATTCATTTTTCTTATTATTAATGAATCCCATGAAAAAACCAATACCAGAAATGAATTAATTCTGGCAAGTATTGTCAGGGCAGCCAGGACCTGATACAGCTTAGTCCTCTGTGCTGTAGAGTGACTGGTCTAACACTCACAACGGCGCTTAAGTGCCATGGAGCAGGACAGTAAATTCCAGGGTGCTGCTCAGTCCCTGACCTTCAGAGAGCTCAAAAGTTCCCCACAGGGATCGATAGAGGAGCATATCATTATCTGACATTAAATTGGTTTAGTTCATTATATTTCACAGTGCTCTTTCTGGGACGCTGCTGTGAAATACCTCCTTCAGATGGCAGGTCAAACAGAGGCGGCCAAGGAGACACACACACACACACACACGTTCACACATGCACACACTGGCAGCTCAGATACCACTTAAAGGGAAGTCTCAACCCTGCAGGCACAGACCGTACTCGCTCCAAATGTCACACAAACACACACACACGCACACACACACACACACACACAGATGTCTGCAGACCACCAATGGGACACCAGATGAGCCCACCTGTCCACTTTTTGACCACCAATGGCTAGTGGATCAGTGTATGTGCTGTGTGCTGAAGCAAAAAAAAGACACTTTTTGCAAACCAATAAATACCCCAAATTTTAACAGCATATGTGTGTATGTTGTCCTCTTGAGCCACGAGCTAGTCATAAGATTCAATTATGAAAAAACAAGAGATCTTTATTCACAATTGACAACAGCAACGCACATAAACATCTGCAGGGTTCAGAGCCATCTGTTGTTACAGACTGCTCAATCAGCCCCGGTGTGTGTGAGAGTCTGTGAGCGCCACATATCTTCCTGTTAGACATAAACCATTGTCTTCTGAGTGTGTGTGTGTGTGAGAGTGTGTGCGTGGTTTTTGAGAATAAGTGCAGATTGTGGCTGGGAATGTAGCCTGTCTGCAAATAGGAATGTCAGTCAGCAGATTTTTTTGCTTTATCAAAGTCAGAATATGCAGAACTACTCACACAAAAAACTCAAACTGTATACTGCCTCCACCACATGGAAAAAATATATATGTGTGTATATATATATATATATATATAAAAAATTTACCCATAAGATGTACAAAAAATTAAATGCACTGTGATAGTTATGGGAAGAACCCTGAGTGGACTTCAACAATACAGAAAGCAAAGCACGGCTCCAGTTATTGAAAAGGACAATGACTCAATCAATGTGGGGGGGTTTTGTAATCAGCCTTTCATGGATTTTACAATGCAGGACTAAAATTACAGACAACTGGAGAAAAAAGTTAGCATCTCAAAAAAAAAGACAACAACTCAACACAGTCACTGCAGAAATCTAAAATAAATGTGTGTCTTGTTAGTCTTTATCCAACATGAGCATTTCTTACAGAAACTTCAAATCAGTATCTCCTGCTTCATGGTGTTTTCCTCCACATTCTCATCCATTCTGTTGCAGTGTGGATTCTATTCTCCTTGTTGAACGTGATGGCCAGTGACATATATTTTCTGGGCCAAGTTTCAAACACCACTTGTCAAGATTATGTAATAACTTCATGTAGTGGAGCAGCTCAGTGCTAGAGGCACAACGGAGTCACACTGTACTACAGTTTACTCAGACATCAATCACAGTTCAGCTGGTAGAAGCAGGGCAGAAAGTCATTCATGCAACTCTGATGGATGTGATGCAGATTGTACAGAATTCAGACTGCAGCTAACGGCAATTGTTAACATATTTAGCAATCAGGGCTGTTACACTATCAATTATTGTCTCAAAGAAGCCAAGGTGACATTTCAAGACCTAAAACTTTACAATAAGCCATCATGATTAATAAAGCAAATCACATCTCTGTGTTCGAAACCCGAGAACATTTTACACAACTTTTCTTGGAAATTACTGAAACAATTAGTTATTATCAAAATTGTTACTCTTGCTTGACTAAAAAATTAACTGGGCGATTGTGTTTCTGCTCTACTTCTACCTCTTAAGTTAATTAAACAGTCTTTCAAAATGGTAAAAAATGCCTCTCAATTTCCAATTTGCTTATTTTGTCTGACAGTACAAAATAAAAGAGCTTAAGTTTTAAATGATAAAAGAGGCTGGAAAAAAAGAAAAAAATGTATTTTTTCTTGTAAATTGCCAATTTTAATGCATAAGAACTATATGAAGCATGTTAATAAAAAGCCCCATAAAATTTTTGCTGTTACAAGTCCAAAAACAACATTTTGCGGTGGAAACTGTCAAGACACAAGACCACACATGACAAAATCAAAACTTTTGATTTTACATATTTTTCATGCTTTAATATACAAAGAAGTAGTTTGCTGATGCTGAGAATTGTGTGGGATCATGGGATTTGTTAATTTCACTGTTTAACAGCCATCGTTGCAGAAGGCTCAGGCAGAAATGCTCACTGCCAGGATAATGTGTTAAAGTTTTAGTCAAGTTATGTTCAGTCATGTTTACGACTTCCTTCCTCACTCTCTGGCTTGTGTCACCCTGCAAGTTAACGACAGGTGACAAAAGGAGGCACACTATTATCTTGAGTAAAGGAACACTTTCTCTGATAACTGAAAATTAACATCCGTCTATCAACCAGTTTTTGGGTTACAACCTTCACTGGATTTTCTTCATGTGTTAATTAGGTGCATTACAGTTGTTCACTTTCAGAATCATAGTCTCATACTATGTCCTTCATCCAACTTCGTATTCAGACGCTGATACAAATCAGGGAGAACACTAACTACTTCTAGTTTTTGGCATGGAAACCGACTATCTGGAACACATGAAACACCAGCAGAAACACCAGCTACATAATTAGCAATTGTCAACAAAACAATAGTGTTGGCCTTACAAAGCCCACATCAGCTGGGTACTTCTTTGTGTATGTGTGTACATGAGTGTGTGTTTATATGCATGCACCGAGGGACATGAGTGACTTATCTGGGACAGGGACATCACAGGGAACAACAGGAGTAGAAATTCAATTTTCTGGTGGCGATAGAAGAGGGAGTGAGAGCGTGACTGAATAGGTGTGACTGCAGAGGTTTTCCTTTAATACAGCCAAGATCATACAATACACAGAAGAACAGGCCGCCAGGAAGAGGGTTCCTGCTGACATTGTTTTATGTCTTAAAAAGTGTGTGTGTGTGTCTAAAGCTGCAGCAGCTGAATCCAGCAGATATAAAGAAGCACTGTAGTGTCACTCAAAACCAGAGGGAGAGAAAAGAGAGAGAAAAGAGAGTGGAGAGGAAACAAAACAACGAGGCAACAGCAGAACTGGAAAGAGGACATTAGTCAATTGAAGGAGATAGCTTCTATTGTGCAGTGTTTACCAATTTTTCAATCATTTACAGGGTATATTTTAATTTAGCTTCCTCCTAGCTGTCAACTTGAAGTGTTTGACAACTCTAGCAGAATTGTTAAGCATATTAGAAGGCATCAAACTGCTGCTGGATGAAGCTTTTGAGCACCAAACCCAGTGGCATCATAGCAGCTTTTGGCCATCAGCTGCTAAAGGCTAAACACCTGTTGAAGCATCACTTTTTGGGACAGAGCCACAAGTACCTCACTCTATATCCACACCCAGGGTCAATTTACAGTTTCCATTCAGGAGGGGGCATGAGCATGGCCAACTAGCTAATTGTTGGTATATTTTGTGGCAGTGAAGCTGCCAAAGCTATTGGCCACTGTGGGCGGTAAGACTATTTTCCATAAGCTAAACTCTGCTGCAGTGTTGCATCACAACTTAAATTTAAACCACCACAGCAAAACATCCTGTTCTCAAAATAATAATAATAAAAAAAAAGGCCTTGGAGAGACAAGGCAGCGTCTCTTCCTGTGACTGTGAGACAGTGACAACTTGCTAGGTTCACAAAGATATGTAAACACACAGCAAGAGTTGCTGGAATCCAAGATCGGTACTATTGTTAACTCCCCTAAAAGATGTCATTTTTCTGTCCCAGGAGTCACTCTTCAAAGTGGATACTGAGAATATCTATTACGGGTGTTTGAAAAAGGCTGAAAAATGCAGAGTTTATGCCAAGACGTTTGTGTGGGCATACCAGCTCTCTTAAACTATTTCATGCTTTTTTACAGGAGCTTGCAGCATCTCTCAGGTTACAGTTTCAAAGCAAAACAGAGCATTATAGAAAATTAAGCAAGCACAGCCCAGTCACTAGAATAAAATGTTGGCTTAAAAATCTGCAAACCACAGATTTTACTGAATTTGTCCATTTCATAGGCATAATATCAACTGTTACATTGCTACTGATCCCGGCTCATGGTCAGGTCTAACTCTAAGCAAGTAACCTTGTGCCTATTCCAATCTGTGCTGCATTGTTAAAACAGGTGTGTCCTAATCTTCTCTGTATGGGTGTAATTTTCACTATCTGGACGTGTGTGTGTGTGTGTGTGTGTGTGTGTGTGTGTGTGCATGTGTGTGTGTGTGGATAACTCAACAGCTTTGCCAGGTCATGGTTTCGCTTCCTATATTGCAGCTGTCTCCATAGACAAGCTCAGTTAGCTGACTTTGACAGTCCAGTAAGCCAGCTCACTCTTACTGTTTACAATTGTGAGTATTTATAAGTTGTGGTGGTGGATGAATTGAAACTCAGTTTTTAGTCTCTTCACTGCTGTCTTGCACTGTTGCATCTAGCATTCCCGCACATCCAGCTCAACCCAGGAGTTGGGAGAGGCTCACAGCTCAGAGCCATAATGCAGGAGTGCCCCTTTAATAATGTCAGCAGGACCTGTTTCTCTTAGCCTGACAATTACACCTTCGCCTACAAAAGTCCCATAACATCAACATTTCAACTACACAAAATGTGATGTGAGTCATTTAACATGTATATGAAGATCATGGTGGCGTGACAGGTATACAACTTTACACAAAAACTGCTAATTCTAGTAAAGAACATGAGCTGTTCATAAAATAGTGATAACATTAAGGGATTCTTGTTTGCAGTTTAGGCAAATCTCTTTGCATTTAAAGCTTGAGGCACAAATCTTGTCAAATCTCACTTCAATCACCTGCTGGATGTATGTGTGACTCTAATCTTACTGATGATTTTTGATTGATAGAATGGCCGACTTTGCCAGATGCTGAGCTACACAGGATTTTCTGCAGTTATTATTAACAACCTGGTGCTTCTCGTAATCAAAGGAACCACAGTGGAAGGCAAAAGCCTTGGAGCTGTTGTGGAAAGAATCAAACACAGATCTTAACTCTGCTTTCCTTGCAAATTGCGAGACTGTGATAAAACTACACAAAGTTTCTGTAAAACTACATGCTTCAGCCTGGTGCCTCTGCAGTTCATTTGTTATACAAGTCACCAAAATACTGAACGGTCACAGGTAAGGACATGCTAGGTAGTTCAGATGTTCTGCAATACCCTTATAGTTCACTGTGAAAAATTTATATCATAAATTTTGCATTGCATTTTTTAGTTCATTTTTGTTTGATTTCTTTAGTATTTTTTGTTAGTAATCTCCCAACTGGCGGCTTCAATAACTTGTTTCAAAGCTGCTTCTGCCTCTGTAGGTTTCCCTCCTGTCATGGCACTGACATTGATTTTTAATATACCTGTAATTATTTAGCATTTGTTTTCTTGTCATTACCAAGAAGCACAATGGAACTGAACAGAGCTGGGACATTGGGAAGTGCAAAGGAGAAAGAGGATGCATGAAGGAAGGTAAGATAGAGAAAGAGTGTGTTGATGAGGAGAGAAATGGGGTTAATGTATGAAAGAATGTGTTTGCAGAGAGGAAAAGGGAAAGCCATGGCTGCAGGGTCTGACACTGTCCCAGTTTTACTACGGTGCCAGTATCTCCTGTGACTCTCCAGCGCATTTCCACCCAGTTGATTAATGCTGCCATCACAACCATCGCCAACATCTTTGAAGACTGAAAAAAAAGAAGTAAACTATGATGATCCACATAAAATTTCTGTTCAATGCTCCACTCAGTTTTAGCCCAGTTTTAGTCTTGATAATCTGAGACAAACAGTTCTGGGACATGGTGACGTGATGGTGGAAGTAGGCCATGACAGCACATTACAGCTCAGGTTGGTCGGTAAGAAATTAGGTTTATGGTGGAAAATGGTTTTCTAAAAGCTGAAGTTAGTACAGTTTGTACCAGTAATTTTCATTTTTATTTTTTACTCATATCTTCTTATGAGAAGAAACAATTTCTTTCTTTGGTTTGAAAAACCAAACTTTTCTCTTTTCAGCTCTCTGAGTGCCAAACTGATGAGGCAGAGGAAGTAATTGCAAAAAAAAGAACAAATTTTAACAGCATCTGTTTGACTCTAAAGGGAAACAATCTATTCCAGCACATAATAGTTTTGCTCTTCCTGCTAGAAAGCTGTGCAGGAGTAACAATTCATAAGTTCTTGATTGATTACTCTGCACAAGCAGCCGTTTGAGTTTGTCAAATAATGAACATAATGAAGGCAATTCAATTCACTGTGGATGATTCAACTTCCAGATTTATTTGAAAAGTGTACAACCAAAGATTTCTTCCTGTTCTTTATACAATGTGACAGGACTGGAAATTGGAGGCATAAGTATTGTTATTATTGCCTTCTGAAATGAATGCAAGACAAAAGGCAAAGTCATGCAGAAGTTAAAGAAAGAAAGAGTTATCATGGACTTTTTTTCACAATGTGGTTGAGATATGTATAAACACATCCACCCACTCACACAAACACACACACACACACACACACACACACACACACAAAGTTACTAATGTCTGGCTATTATCTGTGCCTCCACAGGGATTTGATACAAATTGATTCTGCTTATCAGTCACAGATAGCCTCTGCTTAGACAGAGTATCATACAAGAGAGAGACACCAGAGGCTGACATTGTAATAACCGCGAATAACCACAAAATATCACTACTTTGGTTTTACATGCAAACTGATTTCTAAAGGAACATGATTCTGCCGTTGCATAAATAAGACGATGCCAGCAAAGAAGTTATTCCTCTCGAAGCTGCTTTAGCAAACCACAAAATTGTGCTGAACCACATGACACACTGTGCACAGGCAGAGGGGAGTGAAGCAAAAACAAATTTCACATGAGTGAGAGACGGAAGATTGAAGCGGCAAAAGAATGACTCATGAGTCATAATCATGGTCAAATATTAAAACCTCTGAAAACATCACTGAATCATCTTAAAAACACACGACGGTCGAGCTGCAAAGCTGTTTTCCCACTTTCAACAAAAGTCTGATATTGGGCATTCTATGAGGTTTCCCGATGGCAGCGATACGCAGCCTGTGCCGGAGGACAGCATGATGACCTATGGTGTTTTAATAGAGCTTGGCAGGACTGGGCAAAGGCTGCTTGAGATGAGCTTGGGCCTCGGCCAGCTGTCTGAGGACGGATGAAGAGAATGAATGGAGAGCTGAGCGAAGAAGTGGCTGCACTCATTCTCAACAGAAGTCTCTCTCCAAGCGGACAAACATCACTCACAGACAGAGATGAGAGTAATGAAAGAGAGGGAGCAGAGAAAGGAGAAAATGAAACATGAAAGAGATGACAGTGATGCACAGCGGTAGAGCAAGACACTGAGGGCTTTAGTATTCAGGGAGGGATGCTAACTTCTAGTTTGAAGACTGTCAACTTTTGTGCCTGAGAGTTAAATAAAATGCCACATTATAAATACATCTACAAACACCTCCTCTTGTTAGCTGTTCCACTGCTTGTGATTCAAGTGTATAGGTTGGAGATCATACAGTAATTTGCTATGTTTATACGAATATGTAGCGTACTCATCAAATGGCCAATTAGGATTAATTTGACTAGATCTTAGACAATATAGATAAATTACAATAATTTATTTTAGTTATTACAAAACTTAATGTATCTTAAAAATATTTAAACTTACGACAATTTTGTATCATGACTTACATATTGTGATGATATTGTATGTCCCCACATTTTTCTAATAGACTTCCTGTGGGATGAACTGGGAATTTCAGGGAAGGTCTAATACAAAATGTTGCTAAGGTGCATTGTGGGAATAGTGGGATCAAGTGTTTTTGGGGGCTTGACCCATGAAACTGTTGGGATATCTCTGTCACTGCTTGTTAGATTTCAGTGGAATTTTTGTTCTGTCTCTTGCGAGTCCATCAACTTGATAGAGGTGCAAACTAAATCTGTAATGCCTCATCAAAAGTACTTAAAAGTAATTTAAAACATAAATAAATGTTATAAGGTGCACCTTTTCTTTTTAATATGTGACTTAACTTTAAGAAGTTCTCCTTTCTTACAGCCAGCAACTTAACATTTATTTCATGTTACATTTCACAATGCACTAAAGGTAAGCATGCCTCCTTATTGTCTTGTTATTGTCTTGCAATACACTACATCACAAGTACAGTACATCTTTACGGATATGGTAGCCTTATATATTTGATATTCCTTTCCCTGTATAACATACAGTGTATTGAGAAATGATAGTTAAAGCCTTCTGGCCAGCATGTCCTTCTTGTTATCAGCCGTGAGACACAAGAGGGAGAGCAGCAGAAAGTAAGATGATGAAGTGAGTGAGATTGATTCCAGCTGAGATTCACAACAGAATAATAACTGCGACAGCTCTATCTCTCTGGAAATGAGGTGTGTATTGAAGATGATGGACCTGAAGTTTCATCACAAACACAATGGCACAAAGCCTTTGACTCACACAGGATAGAGGATAGAGCCACCTACACAAATATTCCCCTACAAACAGGTTAACCCAAACAGAGTTTCTCATACAGACAAAGACAGTTTTGTTTTGTTTTTTTTTGTGGTTTGGCCATTTAAGTCAGGGCTGTTACAAGCTGTAGATAACTCCACACGTTTCCTGAGCCAAAAAGACCCTTAAAACAAACATTATCAGATAAAAGCTTCTTAATAAGCTGTTAAAGCTGTGTTCACTTCACTTCCATTAGTACCCTTTTTGGAAACTTGAAAGTAGTTACTTCACAGACATTAATTAGGGGGCACAGTGAGAACAGTGGGAACATTTTCTCAGGTTAAAAGACTAAACTGCAAACGGAGGCAGTCTCACTTTGGCTGTAATTTTGTACAAGTAAGTCTGGAGTCAGATTTGGACTTTTTTTGACCAACAGAAACTCACTAAGAAGTTACAAGGTAAAAATTACAGGTATTAGACATGTGGCAGCAACCTGAATATGCCAACATGCCTGGAAATGCATGTGTATTACCTGATTTACGCTGTTAAGTATGTAAGTAAATATATAAGTTGATACTGAATGTAAAAACACTGTGTCCAAAATTAAACATACAGAACAAAGGAATAATGATAAGTTCTATTCATTTTTAATCATACAATCCTTGGAATCATCAATGAGACACCAGAACTTAAAAGAAGAGATAACACAGTATGATAATGGCATTATGATTAAATCCCCCAGGAGATAATACTTTATAATATTAAATTTAAATAGTCCAGTGTTTTGCCTGAGTCATAATGGATAACATTAGAGGTTCAGGTTAATGAAAACTGAGTGCTATAATATAACTTTAATTTTCCACCAAGCTGTAGCTGTTGTGTATTGCATAGGTACCATTTGATGCCTGCATATAATGTTATTGATTACAAGGGCCTGTCAGCAGGTGGATGTGATAAGCACCCTACATGAAGGTAAACACATCTTCTCCTAACAAGAGGCTTCTTTTCAGAGTTTCCCATTGAGGAGCTCACACATTCACAGTCTCACATACCGGCTCCACGAGGAAATAAGTGCCAAACTGTTTCTGAAAAAGAGAGGCATCAAAAAGCATTCACTGGATGACAGACAGTATGGATTTGTTCTTTTAAAAAAAACAAAAATTGACTTTGTGTATAATTGTGTATAACTTCTGACGTGGTTCTAATAGTATAAATGTCCTACCAGTTACCTCGAACAAGTGTCACACAGCATTTTATTAACACCTATAAATCATAACCATTAAAGGTGTAATATTAGACTGCAATTAGTGTAAACAAACAATACCCTCGCCAAGGACACTGGCAGCCTTTACTAGCCCTTAGAGTGCATTTTACATGAGTGACTCATTTAAAATCCCCCATAACTTAAAGATATTACAAGAGTTTTATTATCTAGACAACATGATGTTAAAACCTTCACCACTACAAGCACAAACACAAGCTCCTACCTATTTTCCATGAAGAGAATGTATTTAAATTAGTGTTAAACAATTAATCAAAACATTATCTCAATCACAATAAGGTCAAGTGCAACGATCAAAGACACGAGCTGCAATTTTTACATAAAGCTAAAATGTGTCACTACATACTATTATACAAGAAGCATCATGATGCTACAAATAATATGGGGAAATTAAAAAAAAGAAAAAAGATAATAAAATGAGCAGTATTCTATTCTATAAAGGCCTGTAGCTCATATTCTCCAGATACAATGCTGATTCTGGTAAGTAAAAATGAAATGCAGAAATCAGCATTCCAACTCAAATCATGACTCATATTGCATCACAGTATCTGTCAAAATGATTGCGATAGTGATTTGTTTTTGCATATGGTTCAGCCCTTATTTATATCAAATTGATGTACATCTAAATTCTTGACTGGTCTGTTGAAATGCCTCATCATCTTCATCTTTTCCTTCCACTTCCTACTTTCCATGTTTCTTAACGTGACAATTAATGGCAAAAATAAACAGGTTAAAGACAGGGATTTGGTGGTTGTACAGTATCTTGTAACTTAGAGGAAGTATTCAGCTAAGTGTCTTTGGAGTGAAAACAGCTTTTTACAGGAGTTGGATTGTACCAGTGTTTCAGCTGTTCCCAGTTTAAACAGAACACAGACGGACGGAGGGTGGTATTTGACCTCACTTCTCTCTGCTTACATAATCCCTGTCCTGAGGGGAGAAAACTGCCAGATCCCTCTTATGCGCACACACACACACACATACACACACATATACACACACCAGAACCCCAAGCCAAAAATTCACAACATAACTGCCACAAGGCTTTTGTGTTTTCCTTCCAACTTTCCCTGCACACTCCCTTCTAACATACTACCATGACCAGCTACACACCCCTTAAACACACACGCACTAACCTCATTCTGCAACAAGTCCAGCATTATGAAAGGTTGGGAAATTTTGCTTGAAAACATAAAGCAGCCAAAACACACACACGCATGGGGTGATTTATACTGTACAGAATAAATGCATATCATTTCTGAGCAAACATGCAAACCACCAAATACCACACCAGCATATGCCGGTAAAAATGTGCACAAGTAGTTTCTTTGCATAAACAAAATTCACATATACATATGCACTCTACACACAACACACACAAACACATACGCACGCGCACACACACAGACACACACACAGGAGCCAGGAGTAGATGTTTGGACACAGACGTCAGAGTGGAAAGCTGATCGCAGTCGTACTGCAGCCATGAGCACTGTGGATCAGAGTGTGTCCCGAAATAACCTGAGACGTTTTAATCTGACCCCCCCAAAATTCATATGCATGAACTCTGCATATTCAGAATAAAAAACAGTACAACTATAATACCCCAACAATGTTCCCGCAGTCACAATGTGTTATGCTACACTCAAAAGGGAGATAATTGTGGCCATATGTTAGTCCACTAATGCTGCAATAATATCCCTATCCTATTATAGTTTCATCACTGACACCCATTCAAAACTGATCTTTTAATTCTGTCAGGATTTGGTTTCAATTCAATACCTCTTGTGTTATTTTCTAAATTTTAAGATGCTTGGTTTAAAGTGACACATTTCAACTCCTGAAAGGCTAATTAACGCACTTCAGAGAGCAATTTTTTTCCACATTTATCGAAAAAAATCTACCTCAAAAAGTTCAATCAGTTCTACAGGCAAAAAAGAGAGGGGGAAAGAATGGAGATCCATAAACAGTGCTGGTGAGGCATTAAAGCTGAGAGCTGTGAGAATGAACAGCAGGTCGATGGAGAGGAAGACCTGGTTTTGCTGCCATGTTTCCAAATTCTCTTCAGATGTGTCTGTGTATGTGTATCTGTGTGTGTCTGTGTATGTACACTGATCTCTCTTCTCTACTCAAGCCAAGACTCTGTTATTCCTGCCAAGTCTAAAGTGGGTGGTGGGTGCATTTCAACATCTCTCCATTACTGAGAAAGATGAGGAGGAGGAGGAGGAGGAGGAGGTGAAGGATAGAGGAGTCATTTTTTTCTGTGCAACAAGACAGGAAGGAACTGAAACGCATTAGCACACAAGCATACACTCACACACCTGCACTGTCTGACACCTGGAGAAACCACAGTGTGTTTCCACCAATGTCTTACTCAAGAGAACTGTTCCACTTCTTTAAGCTCATCACCAGTGGAACCTCATCTGTTATTACAGCAGACACACACAATACATTGCATGCTATTAGAAGAGTTAGCTGGAGCCTTGACAGCGCCTAAGAAAACCTACCTGGAGTCACAAACTCTCACTTGTAACACTTTTTTTTTCTGCATTGTAGAAGCTGCTTGGGGCAATTTTACACCCTGACAGTCCCATCTGGCAGCTGCTGACTCTGATTTGGTCTGAATGAATTAAAAACTATGTAATGTGATTCCAGTACAGAAGATTTGAATTTCCTACCAGGAAGTGGCACATGAAGGCCCACCCACGTTGAAAAGGATTCTAGATGATGCACAAGTGATGAAGCTGTTGCTTTACACAACACGGCGCACTTCTCTGCTTTATCTGTCTGCTGACTTGAAAACAGAGCTGTACTGAAAGTCGTATTTTTAGTTTTGAAACTTTGAGTACGATTTTTCAGGTGACAGATTGTGTTGTCAGATTTTATGATGATATCACCTTAAAAAACAAGTTTTCGTCTTGGGGTAAAAATTCATAACACTGACAAAACAGTGAGGGCGTGCTATAGATGCAGAAAAATAAATAAATAAACAGAACTTATATTTTGTCAGTTAAAATACAGATTTCTTTACAAATATGAGTTCTGATATCTGTGTGTAAATGTCTAAAATGTCATGTTTGAGTTTTGACCTTAAATCATGCTTCCTCTCCTCTGTCTTAAATGTTTTGGCTTGACCGCTGGCCAGTGACATCTCACCCTCATCTCCATAGTAACAATAGGACAAGCAGTGAGGGGGGTTAACCCTTAACCTCCTGTGTGTGTGTGCGTGTCCATGTGTGTATTTGTGCTACTGGGGGATGGGATTGATGGGATTCCATCCAAACACCCGTGGGAATGGCAGTCAAGCTCCAAAGCTTGTTTAGGCTTTAACACCCATTAAGCACCAACCCCCTTAAACTAAACAACACACACCATCTTATTACACCATCACCCAGGCTATAAGCTGCCCTCAAATGCCACCCCGCCTCCATCCATCAATCCATCACCTGACACAGTTCATACCATCTCCATATCTGACCAGGACAATAGCAGGGCCAAGGCTGAGAGTGATGTGAGATGACATCACCCACATTCAGGGCAACATGGACACAAACTGTTATGGCAACACTGTGAAGAAAGCACATACTGGAGAAATGCTGGCTGGTCAGATGATGGTACAGTTTTGACATAAGTGGATGGGATTAATCTGCTCACAATAAAAGGGACAAGGCTCTGCCATGTTGGCCCTTCAGGATCTTTGCATTAACATTATCAGCACAAAAGCCACTCGACTTGCACCACAGATGCATATTCTATCATTTACAGTTTTATAGCAAGCTGATATTACCAAGTCTTCAGTTGAAGAAGCAGAATGACCTGATTTTGGAAATCATCTTCCGTGCAGTTGTTTTAGCCCCAGCATCCTCAGTTTACTCCATGAATGCACTAGTTGCCAGTGACAATTTGATTTCATGTTCTTGTTTATGCAGTATTTCAGTAACCCCTGTATTTCAAAGGAGAGAAAAAAATAAATGCAGGTTCAGAGGTTTTCCTGGCGGAGGAGAGTAAAATTCTGGAGGAAACACTGACACAGTCATTTTTGGCATGAAAACGGTTTAAACTGCAAAATGTTGAATACTGACTGTGGGCAGCCTGGTTGCAAACCATTCAAAATCCAATTGTGCCTTGTGTTTACTGGAGAAAATATATAACTGGTAAACAAACATAGAAGCATGGAATTAGATGAATGCACACTATACAGTATGTTTGCAAACACAAATTTGTGCAAACCCAAGTGCACACACACATACACATACAGCATAATTTCCAGGACATCCCCGGAGACGCAGAGAGCAGTCGTCTAGTTTTAACTACCCCTTAAATGACAGTGCATGCACAAATGTGTTTGTGTGTGTGTGTGTGTCTGTGCGTATGTGCAAGCGCGTGCATGTGTGTGTGCGTGAGTGAGTGGAGGGAAGCTTCATTATGTGGTAACACTGAAATTAATTAAGTTCTCTCCACATGGACATCAGAGAAAAAGCTAGAGGAAGATGAGAAAGAATGAGTAAGGAGCGGTCCGGGAAAAAGATGTTTTTGTGTGCAAGTATGTTCATTTAACAGTCTGGGCTGAAGAAGGTTGAGATGGCAGAGTAAAATAATTCACACACACACACATACACACACACACACACACACACACACACACACTTCATCTTCTCAAGTCTGAGAAAATCTCTCAGGACACATTTCTCCCTCTATACACGTCTATTCATGTGTGTGAATGTGTATCTCTGTGTGTGTATGCCTGTTTGAGTGTCTGTGTGTGTGTGTGTGTGTGTATGCGTGTTTGTGTGTCTCTGCATGTGTGTATGTGTGTGTGTGTGTTTCTGGGTGTGTATGCATGTGTGTATACAGTGTCCTTCGTTCAGTATTTATGAAGTGAGGGGGTAATGTGGAGGTAATGACTGAGGGCTTGTTGTTTACTGCAAAAGATTGTCAGTTTATAACACTAATGAATGTGAATGAATGTGCTGTTTGTGTGCGTGCGTGTGTGGTTGTGTGTGAGATAAGAAACATAAAAAATTAGGCTTTCTCATCTTGTGTTATTGTTAATATGAGGTAGATATCAAGATGAACTACATGAATTAATGAACTTTATGAATGGAGCTTTGAGCAGGAAATGTGATGATTGAGAGTGTGTGTGTGCTTTTTATTTCTATATTTGTGAGGACCAATTTTAAGAGTGAGAACACAATAAAAAAATGAACCATTTGGCAGCAGAAGTTCAACAATGCAAGGATTAGTTGATTAGACGATTAGTTGATCCAAAGAAAAACATTTGCATACTATTTTGATAATTTAATAGTAACCTAAATCAATTTTTAAGTAGTTATATAAAAAAATGCTGCCTTTTCTTTTTTATTTATGATAGTAGATGACGAGTGTTTAAGTTTTGGACTTAAGTCAAACAAAAGAAACAATACAAGGCCTCATTAAGGGCTCTGGGAAATTCTGATAAGGATTTTTTCACTTTTTATAAACTAATCCATTATTTTGACAATAGGACAAGTAATCGTCACAATAAATGAGAAATGAATCTATAATTAAACTAATCCAAATTTGCAGCCCTACTTCAAAGTGCCATGTTCTTAAAAGGTTTCAGGGTTTAAGTTAGGATTAAAAGTTTGAGTTTAGGTTGGAACATGTTTGTGTGTGCATAATGAGTACAATATAACACAAAAGACCCAGATTTAAAGGATCATTACAAGGATTGGGAACAGACTATTTCCTTTTGGAACCCACATCTAATCCTCACACACACTGGAGAATGACAGGGTAAAGCAATGTCTCGCTCCACAGATGAAAGCAAGTGGCGTTGTCGCTGCAGCATGAGTTGCCTTAGTAACCTCTGGGCGTGATCGCAGCAACCCCAGGTAAATACAGGTAAGGGGGAAGATCAAGGGTTGGGATCATTACGACACACTACTTTGATGGGAACAGGGCAGGAGGTGTGTAAACAGAAAACTGCAAGAGGTTTTTCCTGCAGCTGAGGCAGCATTTTTTTTCTTTTATCTGACAACTGTGCACTTTTCACGATATGCAGCAGTTTTTGGAGCTGATGACATCATAAGAATCTGATATGATGGTCACTGCACAGCACTGGGCGTCTTACATGTATTTATTTCAAAATGACATTTTAGTTTTCAAAGTTTCACTGACCCATAATGTCTGTGTCCGACAAGTAGACCTGTCACTATTATCACACAGTCACAGGATCACTAATATTTTAACTGACCCCAATCATTTCGAATAACCATTTGAATCATTGCATTTCACCTGCATAAAAAAAAGCTGGATGAAACCAACAAAAATGTCACATTTTCATCATTATCTTTATAGCACTTTTCAACGTTTGAGGTTTGACTGGAGCCTTTCAAATAAATTTTACAAAATGTCTCAAAGGCAAACAGAAACATTATTTTTATTTATATGTTCCAATGCTTCCGCATAAGGAATGTGTGTATTAAACTGTAATGTTGGTACTGTAAAAGTTGCACAATATAAACAGCAAAAGACCATTTAATCTTTTAATATGTACAACAATTAATCAACAACTAAAACTTCTGAGTTGTGACAGCCTCAATGACAAGAACATAATCTTTTGTTATATTGTGGTCTTTTGTTTTATGCTTGAACTTTAATATATAAGATATTTAATACAGCTTAATAAAAAACAATGTCCTCCCAGACACTTGTAAAAATCTATCCTTGACAGATGGAGATTGAACCAGATTAATAGACAACCTTTGTAAACACCAATATGGAACCTGGGTCAGTCGCTCAGGTATAAAAGAGGTAGCATAAATAAGCGCCCACTCTCAAAGAACAATAACTCCAAGAGGACATATACCTGCCAAGACCTAAAAGCCAACACCAGTAACAATCCATGAATCAGTAAGTCATCCAACAGTCTTGTTGCTCAGTACAGATTTAATCAAGTTTCAATGCTCCAGTTATTTCAGGCTGTTTTCAAACTTTGCACGTTTTTTGTTAACTAAAAACTTTCAAAACAAATCAAAGCTAATCAATGCTTGATGGCTCAGTAAACACTAGTTGGTTGCATATCGCGCTGATATAAAGTCATGCTGATGTGTTTCTCTATTGTCTTGACTCCAGTTAATCTACAATAAGGAGATCTGGAGGCCCCTAAGAACAGAATGGGTCCTTCTAAAATAAGCTTTGACGCATGCTGCTGAAAATGAGACCATAACAGCGTTAACTCATTCCCCCCCTGCATGACTGTTCCACGTGTCCAAGGCCATGTTTTGGCAGGAAGTATGCAGAATGACATATGGCACAAAGACAGAGCTCACAACTCACTTTGAAGTTTTTTTTCTAGCAAGCACAGAAACAAAAACACAAAGTAGACAGCACTTAGAGAGTACATATCTCCAACAAGGCTAACACTTGCCCTGAATTTGTTCTGTCAATAATGAAAAAATGTTTTTAAAATCTGTTAGAATATTTTCACTGCAAATAACTTTGAGTTACTATGTGAACTCTTGCCCAGTATCCACCAAATTTAATTGAAATCTGATTTTTGAGATATCCTGCCAGCAAACAACAAAACAAACAGACCAACAGGTCTAAAAACTAACCTCTTTTCCAATGTAACAGCAACAGTTATTCTGTAAATTGATAAGGTGATCAATAGAAAATGGAGTATCAATTAAGTTGATAATGGGTTAATCTTCTCAGTGATCTCTCAGGGAAATATTTCACTCATTTGGTGGTTTCAGCTTCATAATTGTAAGGACTGGTTCCCTGTCTTAGTCATTACAGTGGTAAATGAAAAGTCTTTGGGTTCTGGACTGCTGGTTTCCCAAAGAAACAATCCAAAGATGTCACTTTTAGTTGTGGGATGTGTATCATAAAAACAATTGGCTAATTATAAATAATAAAAATAATCAGTAGCTGCAGCCCTGCTTGGTAGTACTAAAAAGTACAGTCCCGGGATGTGTGTGATTCGGCTGTTATGACATTATTAAAGACCTTAAAAAACCTGGATGATAATAATAACAACTCATGAGTGTAATGTCAGGACGTCAGATTGACTCTCCTGTACCATGCAGCACACGAATCTATTTTATCTTTTCACAGCAAAAGGACAAAATAACAGTCATGACAAATGACGGGGCGGGCCAAGTCTGCTGGAAGCAAAGTAGGTTTTTTTGCTATTATCTCTCTGAATTTTGCTTTATTTTCTGGCTCATATGCCAAGAAACTGAATAAGGAATGGCTAAAAAACAGAATTAATCAGCAATATTCTCCTTTGATATTTTCATAATATTGATAATATTATGATAATACCAAAATGTGCCATGACTGAGCCTGATCATGGGTTTAAGCAGCAACATTTGGTTGTCTGATAGACAGAACAAACTGAGACTGGTTCTTGATGAACATCTGGTCCTATTTTGAACAAAAGCAACACGCCAGTTTTCACACCAATGTATTTCAATTCTCTTATTCAGTTTACATAACACTGTTACATTGTTACAACACCTCTTCTGTCTGCATACTGTATGTGTCCACACACTGCTGTCTGTGAACGGGGGAACAAGTGGCGAGTCATCTCTGCGACAGCTGATGGACAACTCTGCAACTGAGGGACTAGTTAAAGGGTTGCCAAGCTGCTAACAGGCTTTACATTTCTGCTTTGGGGTAAAAGAGCAAAAAATAAGCGACTAAGCTTGAATGCTTGACCCAGAAAAATGAAAGTTAATTATTTGGGTAAAGGTTATTCTAAGCAGGTATTTTAATTTACCATATCTTTACAAGTTGTTCCGTAAGAATACACAGAGGTCGGAGGAAACAAGATTATTAGCCTTGATTAGCTCTTAGTGGTCACAGCACAAAGTTGGTACCAGAGGCACAAACAGCTGGGGAGAGAAAGCTGGTCTTGATGCTGACTCTGCATGTCTGCCTCCTTCTCTATTTCCATAGCAACACATTCATCCTCATCTCCAACCCTCAACACCTGATGTAGAGTGCTCAGTTTGACCCGTGTGACTCCTTCAATAACTGTGTGTGTGTGCATGTGGTGGTACTGCATTAGAGTGTCACTCAAAGATAGGTTTAACTCCATTTGCGAGACCCCTGCTCTTTGGAGGGGGTGCATGCACACACACACACACACACACACACACACACACACACACACACACACACACACACACACACCACACACACACACAGTTAAAGGAGATTAAATCACACTAT
>JAPZDY010000005.1:15105923-15138468 GCA_029783645.1 Ctenochaetus hawaiiensis
CCCCCCCCCCCCCCCCCCCCCCCCCCCCCCGCTCACACAGTATCCCAGCTTTTTGAAACTGTAAATTTTTAAGTTTTTATTGTTGTCAGACAGCATATCTGGCTTTTAAAAAACATCCATTTATGAAGCGAAGAGCTGATGGTTACTGTTAGCTAGTGCTATAAATACAACCACAAGAAGGCACCATATGCAACTTCAGTTTGTTAACACTAGAACTCAGGAGTCCAGATTCAACTGAGTCATTTTAACTACCCAGCACATATATTTTAAAATATTTTTCATGTGTTGTAAAGTTCCTGTGTTACCAGGTTAAGGAGACATTGCAGTAATGAATGACAAACTCATCTACCACAGCGCTCTTTGACTCTGAATAGGAGGCTTTCTCTCCACTCGCTGCTCAGCTAATATCTTCACTTCACTATGGCTGGAAATGCAACCTCAAACCTGTCCATTAGGAAATGATGCTTGCTTTTTCTCTATAGCTCTACATGTTGCAGGGCAAAGGGCAAAACCGCAGCAGGCCCTGCATGGTCAAAACAGCTACGGGCCCAATGAGGTCAAAACAGCTACGGGCCCAACGAGGTCAAAACAGCTATGGGCCCAACAAGGTCAAAACAGCTACAGGCCCTGCATGGGCAAACCCAAATGGGGGCCCAAGTGGGGTAAGTGTGGATCTCCCCCTTCCCACAAATGCCCACAGTAAACCCACACTTTCCTGACAGTGATCCATTTAAATTAAAAAGAAAAGCAACCCCACTTTGTTCAAATATTCTATTCCACCAAATTTTCTGCTAGAAAAAGTATATGAACGTATCAAACATATTATTTCTTGTAGCTAGTAGGTGGTGATCTAAATATGACATAATATGGACATGTTGTTGGGTTCAGGCCAAGACTCCTAAGACATTTGAAGTGTGGTGCATATCGGACATTGTATACTGAAGTTCTAATTATTTTGTTTCATGGCGAAATGCTTAAAATGGCCACACCACGACACTTTATCCGCTTGTTGTGTTTATTATGGTCAGTGTATACAGGAAGTGCAAAATGTAAGTTAATTATATCACTCTTGGTTGATGTTTTGAGTTCTGACTGGAGCTCAGCCACTGCTGTCACTGGAGCTGCAATACCAGTGCTGCCACTTCGAGGCTGTGAACACTAGATAGCGCAGTTGAGTCGTAGCCTGCAGCATGTTAATTGCCTCCGAGACTCTACCTGGGACACGCTTATCTGTTTCCCGTTCAGGGCGGAGAAAGATTCTCACTTTTTTCTCATCAAGGAGGAGCCTGCAGACACACCGACATGCTCCGCAGTGGAGGCTGACACACAGTTTAGACTGTGCGGAGTGAAAAGTTGCAGGCAGACGGTCCCTTGGCGATGCTTATCCGAAGCCACGCGAGAGATTGATCACCGATCAGCAGGACCGATCAGCCGCCAGCAGATCCCACGGAGAGAAACCAGACCTGTGTGAACTCCCACCCACCCGCGACTCTGATCTCCAGGTAAGACGTCTGAGCAGCTTCGCTCTCAGGAATGCAAGGACAGATTGCTGCAAGACTTCGGGGAAATTCCTGAGCAACACTTATTATGCCAAACAAACATGTGCTTTAATGTAATTGTACTTCTGAGAAAAAAAGGCATGGATTGTCATAATTCTTGATATAGGAAATGTAGACTGCATTAATACTGGTAATGCATGTCAAAATTTAAAAAACGCATCTACTGAAGTTTTGCGTCAAATATGCAAACACTGCTTCTCTACACTGAGATGACATCTCATTTTCTCTGAAGGCTGATTCTCACTGGCCAGAGTCTATAGGCTGTAAATGCAGATGCTTGTTTTTAAGTGCATGGGACCTGAGAAATATATTTCCATATGTTTTTCATATGCATGAGCATCATCTGTATGAAATACATATTTTAAGTGCAGTCTCTGTGTAACAAGCATAAGCTGAAGTATGTGAAAGGTACGTGTTGGTGCAAAGGTTGTAGCCTAAGGTGGAAGACAAATGGATGGTTTCTCATATCACCAAGTTCACAGTTTAGGCCTGAATTGCTTTTTGACAAAGCTCTAAGTTTTGAATCCCAAACATGCAGATGTGAACACAGGCTTTCATCTCTTGTGCTGATTTTGATCTTTGTGAGTAGAACAGGAAAGCATGCTGCAGCAAAGGGGATGAAGTAATTCATTTCTTGGTTATAAATCATGGCAGTGTAGCAATATAAGCTGTGTAACTTCTTTAGTATCTGATGAGCTGTAGAGGTTGCCTGTGACACTGTATTTTTGGCTGTGTGTTTGAGCGAGTGTGTGTGTGTTTGTAATCACACCTTTCTCCTCTGTCTGCATAATTGTTTTTTTTAATGGTGCCGCCTGACTGTCCCGGGCCCCAGGGCCCCCAGGGGAAGTCCTGCCCGCAGACAGGCAGCTCAGCCCGGCTGGGGACATGCCGGGTCCTGCCGAGCCTCTGAAGTCTGCTGGCTGGCTTTGAACTGTAGCTGCTGGAGGTGGAAATCAATCCGTCTCTACCCCCCCCCTCACCTCTCTGTCTCCCTCTTTCTATCTGTGTGTCTCTTTGCCCTTGCAGCCCCCAGCACAGCGAGTCTTTGCTGCCATTGAATCTTTCATGTTCACAGGTAGAAAGGCGAAGGAGACACAGAGAAGAAACAGGGGAGGGATTGTAACTCATCTTCAAAAGAATTTCATATGGTTTGTGAGGATTAAAGGGATGAAGGCAAGAAAACTAACAAAGCCAGGGCCTGTAGTCGTGATCATCTAGGCTGCAGTGAATGGATGATTTGTTTACTTACTTGTCACTCTGTCGCTTAACGATGCTCAGTTACAGAATTCATAGAGTGACCCTATTTATTTTGGAGTGATCTCACAGAAAGGAAATGAATTCTTGTGTTGTTTTTTGAGGTGGGGGGTAGGGGGGAGTTGTTGTTGAGATTTATGTCACAGCTGATTCCAATCCACACAGCACCCCATTTACCCCATTGAGAAATTTATAGAGCTCAGGAGGCCTGTTAGGGTTGAATGTTTCATAACGCTTCACACATCTAAGACAAAAATTCACACGTCAGAAAGAGTTAACATATGGAAGGGAACTTAGTTCAGCTCGTTGGGTTACTGCATTTAATTTATGACACAACTGTTAAGCGGAGGCTTTTATCCAAACAGTGCAGACAGCAGAGTTGGGACCATGTGCAAGAATGACAGTAATCCTTTACATTTCATTTAATGTACAGTATTGGGACATGAAAATGTAGAGCTTTTATGGCCATAGAGGTAATATAGGAATCCAATTGAAAATAATAGAGACTTTTTATCTTCTTTTGGTCATCCTCATCCAGACAAAATTTGATATATATATTTAATTTATTCATTTTGGAGTTTATAACACCTGGAAAATATACACAAAGACAATATTCAAATACTTCTGTCCTAATTTAAGAGTACTCAAATTAGGATTTTTCATACTAGTAAAACAAAAAGAGCTCACAGAATGTGCAATTAAATTTTCAACAGCAAAAAAGTGACAGTTTTATGCAGAGGAGATATGCAGAAAACATACATGAAGAAACCTAATTCATTGATAGACATAAGTATTACTAATTATTTTAACCCTATTTTATATTAATATAAAATAGCGTTATGTAGTGTCGGCCTGTGCTGAGATTACTAAGAATCATTAGAAAAGAAATGTTAATGCTTGTTGATTTGTTCAGTTTATCTGTTGGATTTTACTGTGACAGCAGCAATTTTGGAAAAAATATTTCTTCTGTATACTGCGCATCTGGTTTTGTTAAACACTGAAAGTGTGTACAAACACAGCAAGGAAGCAAAAGACTCCCTCTGACAGTATACCCAACCTTACTGAGTCCTTCATCATTTGCCTGCTTTATTTGTAATTGCTGGAAAACTCAGAGTCACCAAGACAAACAAAGTAACTCAGTTTTTACTCAGATCTTCAGAGCTCCCTGAGGGGTTTTTAAGGAGGTCCCGTTAAAAATGAGAGGTATCTGCATTTCATTATATTTAAATTTACACACACCCATTCCAGCAGAACAACATTAACGAGAAAAAAAAAACACTTCTCTAATCATAAGTTTCACTCTCACCCTTATTATTTCTCCATGCCCAGTGTAGATAGTTGAACAAGCCAATACTAAATCAACTATTGAAAACCTCCGCATGTAGGCCCCGAGGAACAAGATTAATCAAATTGGGGTTTGTGGTCTAATTTGTGTCTACTTTCTGTCTGGGAGACCTACTTCAGTTAGTCATCAGTTTCTTTCATACAGACTCTGGCACTTAATGTCTTGCAATGTGGGAAAAAAAAACAGAAATAATGAGGGTGGTCTTGAAAATTATATTTTATGTAAGACACACAAGTATTTACGCTTGTGTTTTAAGTTAAAACAGATTGGTGTGTGCTGGCAGGTGAAACAGCTCCTGGACACCATGGCAGGTTGAATCCCAGGATGTTGTGTGTCTGTGGTGTTTCTGGTGTAACTGGTCAGCCAGTCGACAGGTGGAAAGCTGATGAGGAATTGTGTTGTTTGTCTTTGTACCTGTGCAGGTAGATGTTAGATCTGGGGTGATAGTGGGATCTGTGTTACGCCCTTCTGGTTAGTGGCAGATGAAAACATGCATTGCAAGCAGAAGGCATGCTGTTGGTTTGCAACCTGCTCTGTAAGTTCTTAAATATCCCCTCCAGACCTGGTTTTAGACATATATACAAACAGTCTGCCTGGAACTAATATGTGTGTCTGTCTTCCTTTCTCTGCACAAAAACATTTTTTACCTATAATTCTTAAAATGACACCCCCACTTTCTACCTCTTAAAATGCAAATACACTGATATGCAATTATTGTTCATTTCTAAAGTTTTTCTGCTCGACACAAGATGTCTCCTTCTGCACTGTAAGGTTCATTACAGTGATTATTTGCACTGGTTGCTTCAAGTTTCCACATTAAACTGTATAAGCTGCAAATGGACCAGGATTTTACTTTCAAACTATGTGTGATATCACTAATCAGGCTTTTGAGTTAGGGTAATTAAAATCTTAAAATCTGCTTTTAAATGAGCACAGTGAAACTTTCCACTTCCTTAGATGAATGTGAAAGCAGCTTTTTACTGTCAAAGTCTGCACATACATCTTTCTGCACAGCAATGCTCCATCAACCAGCTGTTGGAACCAAAAAAAGCATTTGTTTCAGTTTAGAAGGGCTTCAAAATCTTTACTTTTTTGTTGGGCTGATGAGGATTCCCCTGACTTCACAGTCACATCCATCCATAATGAATAGCTGCTGCTGCTCTGACAAGAATGATCCACAGGCAAGAAATACTCCAAGAGCTTCTTAGATAAATGATGAAAACGTAAATCTTGTGTTCATTGTTACAATGTGGACCACTCGAGAAAACAGTAAAGAACAAAGCAAATATAATGCTAATTAATTGGACTGAAAAAACAATGTTTAAACTTAAACTCTCTTTAATAAAGATCATTATTACTTTATATTATATTTATATTATATTATATTTATATTACTTTAGATTATATACAGCTGTGGTGGCATTCTCATGTGTTAAACTCTCTGTCTTACTGCTGTGTGCTGTCCAGAAAGAAGAAATTCATCTGACAGAGGAAATACTATGAAAAGTTCACTGTAAATCCTGTTATAAAGTACTTTTATAGTTAAGAAGGTGGCATTGCTCTGCAATCCCTTTATTGTGGGTTAGTTAGCAGGAAGCAAAACTACTGTGCATACAGATGATGGCTGATTGCAGATTAGGATTCCCACCTACAGTCGCTGTAAAATAAACAGAGACAGAGACAGGGAGAGAGATGTTCTGCCCCAGCGGAGCAAAAGAAGGGAACAAGAGATCAGGGAGAAGAGATGATGAAAGACAGATCACCGGCAGGCACAGAATCAAAGAGCCTACTGACTGACTGGAGCTGGGATAGGTGTGTGTTAGGGGAGAGAGAGATTGTGTGTACGTGTGCATGTGTGGCTTCTTTTCATGTGCCCTAAGAGTTTGTTTTTCCTGCGCACCGAGTGGGAAGCTGACAGCAAGTCTGTAATTAAAGCAATCAAAAGATGAAGAGAGATGAAGAAACATCACACACATACACACACACACGCACACATTTGTGCACGAATCATTTAGTGCTCTGGCAATGTATGGAACAAAACCTTCATATCCTTAAAAGTTTCTCTTTTGCTTTTCTAAAAAATAAATCTTTCGATGAGATCTTTACTTTGGGTGACATTCGAGACATCAACACTGTGTGTCTCTGTTACGGTTGTTCTGTAGTCTGCCCGTGGAAATTCAGGTCGCTTCAAAGCGTGTTGTGACGCTCCTGTGAAAATACAGTGCACACTGGTGAACCGTGATGCTGCAGTTGGTTTCGGGGTAAATGGATTTTAAGTCCGCAGACGGGAGCCAGCTGCTGTCTGAGGTTTGCGTCTGTCTCCAAGGTTGGAAATCACTTTAATCATGGGTTTATTTTCACATCAAACTTCGGCAGTAAATTAGACTTATCTATCCCTGGCTCATTTAGTTCCTGATAGTTGAGCCTTGATGGCTACTTTTTTCAGCGAGTCCAACTTCCTTTAGCGCTGCTACTTAGAAACCTAGAGAAATGGAAGGAGAATAGAAATGTTTGCAAAACATAGCAGCGGTGCCATGTGTGAGTATGAATTGCACACTTGTGATAATAATGATTGGGTATATTGCAACTAAAGCACAATAACTTTCTTTTTAGATCATTTTTTCAATCAGTGAGATCAGTTTAAAGAAGTTTTGAGACACTTTCATGGTCTGATTAAGCTGAATGTGAAGGCGGTTGGTCTAATTTGACTGACAGTCCGGCTGCCACCCCTCTATTTACTCTCCAGCTGCCTCCAGATCATAGAAAAGAGACAAAATGCCAGCAGCACATTCCTCCTACATAATTCACCTGTGAAAAAAACAGACAGACAGGGGCACTCAATTGCTTCAAATGGATTGACAGTGGAATGGTCAAAATTCTTGAAAACACTTGGTATTATTATTGAAAGCCAGAGCAGACAATCCTGGTCTCACAGCAAAGCGTTGCATTGACCCACTGATCCAACACAGTGTACCGTTTAAGTGTGACAGTTCGTCTTGCCTTGACGTAAAAAGTATACGCAATTTATAAAGGTGCAGTATCACCAGGGGGTGGTAATATGTATGTTTGCTAACTCAAACTTGTAATTAGATCGAGTTGTTTTGACGTGCAGATGGGGGGAGACGTGACACTGGGACGATGGACTGGAGCAAGTGTTTGGCATTCTGGTGTAAAAAACGGACCACCGCAGAACATTCAGGCACAGTTCATTCCTGAAGCAAGGTGTGTTTTAAAGCCTTTCAGGCCGATTATTAGAGGCACAGTTATGATTATGGCTATTGTGTGGTATTATAGCCTGATGATTATAGGGTAGTCTAAAACGAATTTATCTTATTTTAATATCCTCATAGTTTGGTTTGTGGAGATGTATTGAACTCTTGAATCCTTAAGAAATATTCAAGATTCAAGATCTATATAATTGTCATTTTGCAGGGTTGGGTTTATTTCACAACAAATGCAGTCTCTAGTTCCTCCATGCTACAACTTAAAAAAAGAAAATGATGTGTGAATGTATTAAGAGCTAATAAGTTCATTAAAAAAAAACTATTTATACAAATGAATGACTAAAAATCTTGCAGCTTGAGCATAAAAGTTGCCTTTTATTGCTGGTAAAGGTGCGTTTACTTACACACTCCTGTTATTACAGACATACTTGACAGGGAAACCTAAACTGAAACTTAACAAAGTAAACAGAATCAGAGGCGCAGTTTTAAGATAAAAATATTTGCTAAAATTAGTCTTGTTGGGTTGAGTTTTTCACCAGAGCTTGAGAATGTTCAAATGACAGACTGCAGGAACTTGATAGAGGGGAAATCCACAGTGTCAGTGTTTTTCTGCTTCATGTTTTATCTACAAAAACACTCCGCTGAAGTTTTATTACCTGCGAGGATTCAGATCATTAATTTTGAACTCTCATTATATCCCATGATTCATGTATTTTTTCATTATAACATTTTAGCTGGCCCTCTTTATGTCTTGCTGTATTTTTTACAGTTCAAACTAGTTTTTGTTTGGTTTTGTTAGTGTCAAGTTGTGAATTTAGTTCAGACATATGCAGGCTTAATGCAATGAGAAGCTTCTTTTTTTTTGCAAAACTGTTCTAAATTTCATAAAGTTTGGAGAATTTTCTTTGGAAATACATCTGCGTTGTGTAAAGCGAAGCTAATAATGACCATCTCATCTTCTGTCAGGGGATCATAGATGATATGTGTAATAATTTTGGTGGTGGTTGAAAAACAGCAAGATTTGGGGTTTTATGTGTCAAAGCAGTAACATGTGTTTCAGATCTTGCATAAATTTGGCAGGTTGAGAATTTGGTTTGTAAAAGGATAAAATAATTGGATTTTATGGAGTAAGGTGCCTCAACACAACATTCATTTACTCTGGAACTTGTTTATGGTCTGATTATGTGTGCAAGTGTGTGAGAAGCTGATGTTCGGGGCTAAATTTCTTTTAAATGAAACAATGGACTCACAGTGTCAGTGACCAAAGCTATCAAATATTGGCAAAATCAATTATCGACTATGCTGCCATCAGCTCCAGCCAAATAACATAAGTGTAAGCAGTCTAATCCTAACACAAACACATATGTTTGTTCAAGGAACATTTAGAAAATGTTTCTGGATATCTAGATTTAAAATATATCTAAAAAAAAAGACATGTGAAGACCTTGAACAAAAATAAATAAAAGAAGAAAAGATTTCAATGGAAAACAGATTTCAGAAATACCCAAACCAGGATGACAAAGACCCCTGGAACCGCATGCCGCTGATTTAATTGTCATCAGAAATTAAGTGCCATGAAAGAACCTACAAACCATCCTCTAACCACCTTCTTAATCTTCTTCATTCTTGGAGGAGTTCCCTAACCACTGATTGGCCTATTACTTAATCAGGCAGGAAGTCATTACAGACCAGCATAATGAATATCCTTACAGGGTTAAACACAGACTGTGAAAAGCTGTTTCCAATGTAACCCACCGGTAATGGAACTGAAAGGCATTAAGGTAGAGAGACACAGAACAATACAGAAGAAAGAGACTCATTTGGCATATTTTCCAGTGAAATTAATGAACGGAATTAAACCAACGAGACGTGGAAAACAAGACCGGAAAAACAATGCTTTACACTGTGAACATTGTGGTATCAATTATATGACCTAATAAAACTTAACAACAAAAGTGCCAAAGCTGGCTTCGGTTTAGTTGCTTTAGTGCAAAGACTAGTTTAGAGTTGAACCGGTTTTTGTCTCTCATCTCATTTAATTCACAGAGGTAATGATCAGATTTTCTGAAGCCAAGCATGTTGGCTTTAGCATTCCATGTGTTTGTACATGAGGATTATCTGAAGTAGGCTAGTTTCTGTGTTTGACAAGTAAATTGGAGGTTCAATTTGGTTAATTTACATGGTGGTGACAAAGTTGGATTTATCCCAAACATTGGCTCACATCCGTAAACAAGAAATTACAACTTGTTTGATGATACTTAATGTTTTGTTATTTGAGTTGAGACCAGCTGGGTTTACAGTAATCAGGTTGTTGAGTTCACCTCGGTAGCGGTCTCCTTTTGCCTGGTTGTGCATTCCACTGAACTCTCAAATCTCAAACCCTGCAGCCCCTCTGAGACCAAAAGCAGAGTTAGCATTGATAAAGAGACAATGATTCCGCTCTAGGTAGAAAAAAAAGGATGAAATGACCTCCCACAGACTAATCATGCAGTAAAAATCTACCGCTTATTAAAGACCAAAGCATGTTCCTGAGTGTGATTATGGTGCCAGAAATTGTGACTATTACTTTCAAGTAATGACCTACAATGATGAGGCCATTTCCCATTAGAAAGTACTAATCACCTAAAGTTGAATGTTCTTAAGTTTAATGCTCTGAAAATTAAACACACGATGTGCTGACACAGTGAGTTCTGAAGCATTACAGCAAAGAAAACAAACACAAGGATGAATAACAGGCGACTGATTGGCAGTTATGGAGAAATGCCTGATACCCACTGCCAAAAAACTCGAGTCGAGAGAATTAACAGGAGTTCATGTCAAACCAATGTATGTGCATTTGTTGTGAGCTGATCTATGGGAATTTCCATAAAGCAGCCCCTCCCTCTCCTACAGCGTCCAAACATCTCCATATAACGAGTTCTCGCTAAATCTGTCACATTTGGCTGTCATATTTAGCTGCAGACCATATCAATACAAACAAACTTCTGCTTTGAAGTTTTGTGCTTGATTTTTTAATGATATCAAAGAACTATACTTGTCACTGTGGGCCTGGGATATTTCATGAAAGATGTCTCTTTTTTTAGGGCTAACTGAATTGCGTTATACACATTTTTGAGGTCAAAGTGTTTGTTATTGTGCATTTTTTTTAATGAAGCAGAGTAAGCGGTCTTTCCATAGTTATGTGGAATTTTTAGATTGGATTTCCTCTGCTCACATAAAGAGCAATCAACTCCAACCGAATGAAAAACAGAGATGAAGACAGACTTAATGAAGTCCAACAAACACTGCAAAATAATAAGGCTTTGAAAAAAGACTTTTTTTTTTGCCTGTTCTTGCTCAGCAGCTCCATGCTTCAGATTTGCAAAATCATACTAGAAGCTTCCCATTACGATTGCTGTGTTTTACTGGTACCAAAAGATCTGCACAGACTCTACCTGTTAATGACACAGCTAAAGCTAGAAGGGTTATTTATTAGAGATTATGTGGTCGTTAGAAGATTAATACCTTCAGGGGGCAAAAGACTTGGGCTGACTTTCATGTCAGACCTGCCCAGACAGAGAGATGGAGAGAGTGAGGGTTAGAGAGACAGTGAGGGTAGGAAGAGGTAGAAAAGAGCGTCATGAGATACAGAGAGTCTTCAAACACACCGGTGTGTGTGTGTGTGTGTGTGTGTGTGTCTGTGCATCACTTTAACCCCATAATGAGTAGCCTTGAGGGGGTCCAAAGCCATTTGGCAGTTCTTCATTTCCTGATGTTAAAAAAATGCACTATCTACCCTTTTATCTCTTCAGCAATGACACACAATTTTGCACGTACACATGTGCGTGCACACACACACATGCACACACACACACACACACACACACACACACACACACACACACACACACACACCGGTTGTGGTCTTACCACAAGGACTTAAGCAATTAAGCGTTTTTTTACCCTAAGAAGCCAACTTTATGTGTATTTATAGGGCAAATATCTATCTGGCAATGTGTGTTTGTGTGTGTGTATGAGTCTGTGTGTGTATGTTTCCATAAGCTGTAATTAAACCAGATCAAACCCTCAGGGTTGGGGAATTAGCCATCATTGAAGATCAGAAGGTTTTCAATCTAGTCTGCAACATGGAAGAGTAAAATCTGAGGTTCGGAGCCAGACAGACAGATTTTGACCTGTGATGGCAGAAATAATGGGAACTTCTTCCTCTCTGTCTCTCACACATACGCACAAACACAGTTTGATGCTTCCGACAGCTTCAGGTGGATTTAAGTTCAGCATTGTTGGGTGGAACTGCTCTGACCTCAGGGCACATCTATACAAACAACATCATGCTTTTCTGGCAAAACTATAGAGCCAGTGCATTTGTTTCTGGTCTGTCACTCCTTTGGTTAAGAGGTATAGTCAGGTTAAAGCAGCTTAAACTACTTGGCAAAGGAGTGATTGCCTTCATGGTAAATGGAGACAAGTACTCTTGGTTGTTACAAAGAAGTCAAGTAAGACAGCAAAACTGCCTCTGTGCCGTTAAAGTAGATCATTAATTATCAGGATTCAACATAAATGTTTGTTTTTTTTTCACAGTGGATGTCATGCAGGTGTGTTATCAGCTGGGTTTAAGGTCTCACGGCATATCATATAAAGTCAGAAATCCAGACATTTATTTTTCATGGCTTCAGATCCAAGAAAAGTATGTATTTACACCTTCATACATCTACCTGCATCTGTCTTTCATATCTAGTAATTAACTGTCAAAGAGACTCCATGAGAAATGTACTTAATAACAGTAATTAAAGGTGTGTTTGTGTCTACATGCACTGTGTGTGTGTGTGTGTGTGTGTGCGCTTGTCATCTTCTCTTAACCAACATGCATGAATATGACTTTAAATCTTATCTAGCTGTGAAAATAATTAACACCTTTGTAGGTGGGAAAGAAACAGATTTAGATACAGGCTTTTGTATGAAATCTTTTAGACAACATTTTGTTTTCTTTCATGTTTTTCTGGTGTGGCTGATCATATCCGTTCTCATTTTCATGTCTCACATTCATTACAAAACGGGCCGGAACATTGACTTGAAGTTTTCTGTTTGATCTTAATGGCCAGAAAATTAATTTTCCCTGCTCACTGAGCTGATCAAATGATTGTGCTTTTGATTATTTCGCCCTTATCGGCACTGATACGGTGGAGTTTGTTAGTATATTGAATGCAACATTGTAATTACTTGTAGATTAGAAGCAAATTATAATTGGAGAAAGTAATTTAACACCCGGCAGCTCCATCGTATTTGTTAAAGCTGACAGGAGCAGCAAAAAGTCAGCATGCTTTTATCTGAGCTGCCACCAGATCAGAGACCACACACACACACACACACACACACAGAAACATACACACACACACACAGAGACATAAACATGCACACGCACACGCACACAAACCCAAATACACATACACATGTTCTGTGCTCGATGCAGACCAATGCAGGTCTTAACAAACAGTTAAGTACATTAAATTGACCTTGATCTTGAAAACACATAAAGAAATAAATTAACAAGCAATTACTCATTATCACACAGGCACCAAACTAAACACTAACTAACACTAACTAAAACACAAAAACAGACATATGTCAGTGTGAACCTTGCCAAGTGAAAAGCTCACAGACTTTACAAAGTGTTGCTTTCAACAGCATTAAAAGTACATCCAACCATCAGACATCATTTCACAAGCAACAAGCCGAGCAAGGCATTCCTCTCTTAGTTGGAGGTTTTGGGGCTTTTACACCTTTCAGCCTGTTCATTTTCAGGCCAGAATTGTTCATACTTTTTTTCAGTAGGGACAGAGAATAATTCAGCTTAAGTTAAAAAAACAAACAATGTCCTTATGACTGTATAGCCAACCTTCACTTCAGTATCCCAGCCTTTTCCTAAATGCTTTTTAATTTTAAAAGTCCAGTGTATTTTTTTTAAGAGTGATCTTTTGGCGAAAAAGAGTAACTGTGTTTTCATTATTTTAGAATGAGCCTACATATCAACAGAGGGAGCAGGTCCTCCTCCATGGAGTCCACCATGTTGTACGGCCATGTTTAGTCCTAAAAGGACAAACCAAGTCTTTTCTCTACAGACAGCTTTTTGAGTTTTTCTCTAGTTTTGTGGCCCCATAGATCCTTGTATGTGCTTAGAGAGGTATGCCGAGGGGTTTTCAGTTGGTTGCAGTCTGCAGCCTCACCACTAGGTGCCACCGAGTAAATTGGACCTTTAACTTCATTTGAATAGAGTTGTGGATTCAAATAGAAATGTTCAACATCTTTGCAATACAAATCTACCATGTGTAGTACAAGTGAGAAAGTGCATGTGCTAACAAACTTACTTCCTTAAAGAGGTACTAATTACAACACTCACATGTGTGAAACCAGGAACGAAAGCAGTTGTTTTTATAGTGTTTCCAGAAAGTTTTGGTTTTTGACAAGATCTTCAACCTCAGTGTGGGAGAGAAGGGAGAGAAACAGGCAGATATTTGAATGTTACTAGGTGATATCACCTTCCTTTACTGAAGCAGAGATTTGCTGATGGTGGTGTGCGCCTGCAGTTATGAGCCAGAGGAATGCCACGGGTTGTTCTTTTGCTATTACATGTTTATGGGCAATGACGTGATGGTAACGGGACAGTGAACTCATCTGGGCCACACACACACGCACACACTCTGTGCCCGCTGCACTACTGTTGGCTTAGACTAATGTCTGTGTTGTTTTGTGAGTAAAATTTAGAGGATTGCATGAGAGTCAATGACCATTTTTCTTTGTCTTTCTCTCCAGACTCCAGAAAGAAGACGCAAACATGTCAGAGAGGAGAGGCCAGAAGAAGTCCGTCTTTCTGTCCTCTTTATTGGTAAGGGTTTTTCATTATTTCTCTTTTTCCCCTGACTTTTACCGTACTTTTCCGACTATAAGCCACACCTGAATATAAGCCGCACCCACTAAATTTAACAACTAAAACCACTTAAGTTGTCTTCTTCAGTGTCGGAATTTAACAGCCTCAGAATTACTTCGTCACAATCTTTCTCGTTTGTTTTCGTCCATAAATTAGCCACATCGTAGTTTAAGCCGCAGGGTTCAAAGCGTGTGAAAAAAGTAGCGGCTTATAGTCCTGAAATTACGGTACTTTTCAATCTCCTCTTTCTTCCTTCTTTAATTCTTTACTTAATTTTCCCACCTGAATCCCTTTTTTCATTCAGCTCTTATCCAAAACTAACTTAAAGTTCCCTTGGTCCTTCTTCTTCTTTCCATCTTTTACGCCTTTCTTTGTTTTCAATTTTTCAGCTTAAACTTAAATCTTTCTGCTTAAACTCCTTTATCCTCTTACTTCTCCTTGCTGTCTTTAAAATACTGTCAAGCAGTATTGCACGGTTCATCCAAAACCTTCATCATATTCCTGGTATCCAAAGAAACTTTTTTTGGTCAGTCAGAATCGCTCTCAGCCATAATCGAGCATACAGCTGGCACTGTGTTGTCAAGGCTCTGTTGTTGTGCCAGCAGCTTGCACAACTTTGCAGCACTTGTACCAGTTAGTGAACCCTAGAGTTTTACAGGGGACATATATCTTTATAATCTGACTGTGAATCTCAAGATCCTCTGCTTGTTTTGATGTTGAAACCCACTGGCAGTCTTCCCAATAGACTCCTACAGTGTGCCCTCTCTCCTCTGCTTCCCTCTGATCAGTCACTGTGTGCACATGCAGGTTTACAAAGGAGCACTTTAGTCAAGAGGAAAGAGATACCTGGATTAAGTCATTGGTGTCAGTTTACCACACCACCAAAAGGTGTCATTAGGAATGATTTGCCACTAATTCTGAAACCACTTATGTAAGCTACATTTCTGGAGAAAGTGAAGCACGATAACAATGACTGGCAGAAGTTCACAGAAGTATCTCAAAGAAAAAGATTGCACTATAAATAGAGGCATTGATGTGTTTCACTTACAACAATGAGCCCCAGTCAGAAATACACTCAATGTACTTTTATTGTACTGAGGTATTTTCCTTTAAAGATGCTTCCCACTTCTAGTCCTCTATATCTAAGATGGAAGTATCCAACCTGTTTTGCACTTTGTCTGACCACCACAGAAGGTGGTTATTTTGCAAAGAAAAGATATTAAATACAATAATATGAAGAAAGAATTTGCTCGCTACCAGTTAATAACATTTCAACTTAACTAATTCACCCTTTAGAAGTAAATAATTAGAAAATCAATTGCCATTTGTAAGGTTTTAAATGGATAAAACAAGACATCTGCTGGTGTCAGCATTTCTCACTATGATATTGCATTTAACAAATCAGTAAATCAGTAGTAGTAATAAGTAACAATGATCTGGTGATGTATTATACAACAGCAACAATGGAAGAACAATGGTATAACATACTTTTACTCATTACAGACTTTTGGTTGTAATGGAGTATTTTCACAGTGTGGTATTTGTACTTTTGGAAGTCAATGATCTGAATACTTCTTGCATCATTAGTAAACATTCTTGATTGGTTACAGTTTAACAACAGTTGTGTGGAAGTGTGAAAGACAACAACAGGGCCACACTGGATGTGTCGTGAATGTGCAGAGCTGTGATGTTTTAAAGACTTGACTGTAATTTTCCCCCAGAGCATTGTGCGAAAGCCAGTTTTGTGGAATCGGCCTGCAGAGATCACTGGTGTGACAGGAAGTTTGTTTTTTATTCCAGCTGTGGAAAAAAAGTGGATAAGATGATCATCACAGAAGTTTCTTCAAAGACAAACAAAGTGTGCGAGCGTACAAACACAGTGCTTGCTGACAATTGTTTGCTAAATACCAGCAATGACCCAGAAGTGTGTGACATTGAGGAAGAGGAGCGGCGGAGGATGTGTTGCACAGTTGATTGCTCTCAGTGGGTGGTCTTAGGATTGTAAAGGTTAAATAAAGACGTAAAAAAAAGGAGGCTTGTCTTGTTAGTTACAAACTAAGTGCCTGGAAGTGTTTAAGGGGCATTCCACCAATTTTTACATAAAGATGTGTTAACTTATCACATTAAATCACAGGTCATTTGGCTTTGAAGTGCTCTGAAAGTGCTCTTAAACATCAAGTCTGCATTACAAACTAGAGGTGTGAGGTTTGAGATGTTTGTGCATTCAGGAGACAAGAGAGGTCTTATTAAAGAGACCTTTGAGTTGCATTGTGGGAAATGTAGGGGTCTCATCATCTACTGATAAGCTTTTTTTTTCCATTCTCTATGAATCAGTCCATCATGTAAGCTTTTTCTTTCAAAAAAGAGACTTGAAAGACATGAACTGACCAGAGAAAACAATGAACCATCATGTCCAATGCCTTAAATTCCCTTTTTTCTTTCTGCATTAGGGTATTTTATGACTTTTTTTTTACAACTTAGACTATATTAAAGGTTTTAAAATCATTGTCTGTGAAACTACTGAGGAGAACATGGCTGCACACTCTGTCTTCTTTAAAATAGCTTTTGAAAAATCTCTTTTTAAATATTGCATTTTATTGATTGTATCTGTTTTAGGACTTTTTAGTCTGTTTTCTTCTTTTGTGCTTTGAATGCAATCTTTTTTTGTTTTGAAGCCCTTTGTAGATGTGTTGTTTGAAAGGTGCTATGTAAAAAAGCATATTATTATCTCATTTAAACATATTACCTGGCCTGTGATGATTGTGCACTATACATGCATACATGCATACACATACACTTAAGTAGTATACGTGTGCATGTTTACTCAGTATCTTGTGTTTGCTGTCATGAGATGGTAATGAGGAAGAGGAAAAATGGGGAGATGTTATTAAAACAATAGAGAGAAGATGGAGGGAGTTAGTCATGCACTCGCTTGCTTTGCCTTCATCGTTTTCTGGACTGCAGATGATTTTTAAAAGTCAGTTAGTGTGTTTGGAAAAGAACAAAGTGTGCTGGTAAAGCTATAAATACCAGCTGCTACGTATTACAGTGAGCCACAATGACACAATACCACACACACACACACACACAAACAAACAAATACTGGTATTGTGCAAACTCTCTTACACACACACACACACACACACACACATTCGTACACACACATTTAACAATGATCTTAACAATCTGAGCCTCTCAGATGAAGAAGTCAGGATACAATGTTTTTGATGTTGATTCACTGCCAGTTGTTTCTAATAAATAAATCAACCATCATTCACTGCAGTTGTTTGTCTCTAGTGCTGATGGAGATACTAAGTGAGAATCATAATAGACTTTTAAATATCTTAAACAGACAAGCAAATGTGCAAGATGGTGTGTGTTTTGTAGCTGAAAGAGTAGAAAACTGTCAGATTGAAAATATGATCAATCAGACAGAGTACTCAGCTGCCTTCATGTGACGTGCTGGACATGATGCTGTTTGTTTGATAACAAAAAAAATCTATTGAGGAACCAATCAATACTATCTGACCCCCTATGGGAAGACCGGCTTATTCTTAAAAGACATTTTCATCCAGCTTGACATTGCAAATGAACAAAATAGTTTGTCAACTTCATTGTTAAATTGCTATCTACTGCTACATTGCTAAATACAGTAAATCAGTTGTTTTTATACATGTATATAAAAATCTGTAGCGGTACAAGTACTTTTCATACATTGCATATGCAGAAACAACTGATAATTATTTCAAATTCTGGAAAAATAATTAAACACACAACGAAATTGTTTTCAAGATTTGCTCCCTGCAAGACTTATGACTCCAATGTTCTTAAGTGATGACAGTTACCTAAACAGTTTATAACTTTTGTGACTTTTTTTATCGTGTAAATTGTCTCTGCTTAACAGTGATGACATCCAACATGTTACTGACATGTCTTGACTCATTTTTATGTAATTTCTCTCTCTCTCTCTCTCTCTCTCTCTCTCTCTCTCTCTCTCTCCTTCCAGGTGTGTTGCATGTTTGCTAGTGCAGAGTATTCCAGCTGTGGAGAGTATGAATTCTTCAACCAGACCAGTAACAGCTGCCAGGCCTGCCCTCAGTGCCAACCAGGACAAGAGCCACATATGGTGAGATTTGAGACTATTTATCCAGGACATAATCCCATTTGTCACTGTAATTATAGCTTTCTTGTTTTGTCATGTACTCACTGGGTACAATTTAATGTCTTTGCAATGCATTAAGGGAAAGTAGTGGAACAAAGCTGCCAATTCATCATAGATTTCAAACCATCTGAAACTGATAAATAGCCTGAGAGCTGACCTCGTGAACCTGCATGTCAGTTTTTGTTCAGACCACCCACAGCTCCCAGAGGTGCACACATAGCTGCACAGTGAAGAGTGCCCAAATTCAGATGAACAATATCTTATGGTTTATTGCTCTCATTGACATCTCTGTGAAGGCACGCATTACAGTGACTGAATTGCAGTAGTCACACACTGATTTGGCCTCCATCAGTCAGTGTGCTGACAGTCAAAGCACACAGAGCCAAGGTAAATGCTTCACCTGGCACCCCGGGGTGCCACACCTTCTTCAGAAAGACAGCCACACTTGAGGATGAATTGAATGAATTATAGTCCCTGTAATTTTTTTGGGTGCTTCAAACATGCCATAGTTTTAATTTTTTGTTTTTTTATTTTTGCAGTTCTCCTTTTATACAGTTGTGTGATTTGAGTACAACACTGCATGACGCCGTTTTTGGATAAACTAGAACCGTCTTGCATAACTTAGCATAAAAATCTCATAACTGTACTAACTGTGTGTTTTTTCCTTCCTGTTCTGCTTTCCTCCCCCCTGCCTTGTGTTCATTAAGCTACCATGTGCTTTTAGTAAGGATCCTCGACAAAGCGCTGTGTTTGAATTTGTAAAATCAAGTGATCCGTCCGAAACGGAGACGGCAATGAGAGGATCAGTCGATAAGCCCAGAGCTCTGTCAAAAACAGTCATTTGCAAGTGATAGATACATAAGAGAGGAAAGTCATTTAAGTGTGATGAGAGCCCTCTTTGCACTTTCTCCTGCCTGTCTGATCCTCAGTGCCACAGTCTGTAATTCATGTGTGATGTTGTTCCCCTGAGCTTTCCCTGCATGTGTGTGTTTCTTGACACCCTTTTAATCATGGGATAACCATAGGGTTCCTCCTCAAAGCAGAGACTTCAGAAAGAATGCGCTCCCGCTCACTTCCACACGTGCAGGCACTGCTTGATGCATCACACAATGATATAGACATCCAAGGTCACTCTGGAAATGCATCTTGTATCCAGATTGTGAGGGATTATGCTGGAGTTGCAGATGTAACACTGAAGTTGGACTTAAATTTTCTACTGCATTTACTTCATTCCTCCTTACAAACACCTCTCAAAGTAAAAGCAGTATTGCTAAAGAAAGTCTCTGTTGTCATTTCTAGTTGTTTTTCCACCTCCCTACCTATTAGAAGAGTTCAGTCTAAAGGAAGGTGGCATGAATGAACAGAAGCTCAGCCATTATGATCATATGAACAAAAGATCCAAAGTGAGCTTTGGGCTAAAGCATCAAGATTTTGCTGATAGCCCTGCACAGTTTTATATCAGCCAATCACACTGAAACTTATCGACTTCAAACAGAAGAGAAACATATCAGATTTCTCAGAGTCCCTGTATGTAGCCCAGAGCTCAGAGGCACTGGCTTCTTTTAATAGACAGATGAAAGGAAGAGGAAGATGGAGGATGAAAGAAAGGAAGCACAAAAGAGAGAGAGAATGTTTTTAAATGTGTGTGTCTTTATGTGAGTGTGTGTGGCCTGTGTGGCATTCCCACTGTGAGGAATTAACATGCGAAGATGGGAGGAGATCGATTGTAGGAGACAGATTGATGAGTTGGTCATCTTAAACACTAACAGGCATAAAAAACTGCAAACACACAAACACACAGGCTCACACACACACAGACACACACTAACACACAGTTGTGTGACTTACATCTTTTTTCTGGAGATTAACCATAACCTTTGTTAAAACTTGCCCAACCCAAACGTCTATTCCCTAAAATTTATTTATGTCATGTTATGAGGACCTATATTTTGTCTTCATAAGGACAATAGGTCTCCAGGATGTGATTAATACATTTCTACACAAACACACGCACGCACAAAGGGGCCTCTGTGAGTAATCAATTTTTTTTTCATGTCATCTCAAAACAGTACTGCCAAATTTTTAAGGACTAGGACAGAAACAGATGTGTGTTTGTGAGTTTGTGTGTGGTGTGTTGTTTTTGATTGTGTGTGTCACAGTGGTAAATCATCTCATTGATCTTAAGCCTGCTGACTTAATTTACAATTGCTCACAGTAAAAGTGAAGTAGGAGAAATAATATCAACCACACCGTAAAATATATGCATGTATGTGTGTGTTTTGCAGACCTGTGGCTACGGTGTGAAGGATGAGGACTTCGCCTGTGTGCCGTGTCCACAGGGGAAATACTCCAAAGGGAAATATGAGATCTGCAGGCGGCATAAAGACTGTGATGCCCTCTACAAAGCCACCGTACGCGTAGCAGGAACTCCGGACAGCGACGCTGAGTGTGGACCGTGTTTACCGGGGTAAATGACACAAACACATAAAAAACAAGATTTGAAATCTGTTTGCTTCAGTACACTGTGAAAACAAAGGGAAAGCAGGCATTACAACACCGAACACACTACATTCACAATACTGAACTTAACATACATTAAACTGTTCTTTGCGTAGATTCTCTTCACACCCAAGATATTAACCAACCAAGTGAAACTCTTCTAGCATAGAAGAGCTCATGAGATGAGTTCAGAGGGGGGAGTTTTATTACTTATCTTTTTTAGATGATAGCCTAGTTATCTTAATAACAAAATATTGACTTTGACCTATCCCACATGAGAAAAACTCTCTTTTACATAAAACATTACTGAGGGCTGTTGATATGGATACTAGTGCCAAGTTAAATGCAGCTTAAAACACATTTTAACCCCAAGTAAAGGCAAAAATTCTAGACATTTTAAACTTGCGTAGTTTAAATCCATGTTTATATGTTACTGTAAAAGTCTTCATCCTTTTTGCTTTTTCTGAGTACATTTACCTCTGTGTGTGCATATGAATAATTTTTTGTGTATAGAGGATATACCAAACAGGGGTGCACTCATTAAAAAAATAAAATAAAATAAAAAGCTCTGCAGTGAAAATGCTCAAAAGAAACCTTAACATGAGCTTCAGCTGCATGAAAATTATAAGTGTTGATTCCTACAGAATTCCTGATTACACACTTTAATTAAAGTCATCAGCAAGATACGTTTTGACTTGCACACCAACAACAACACAGCACATCATAAGCAAATTTTTGGAAAAGTTTTGGCACCCGTCTTGACTGAAAATCTTCTGCAAACTTTTCCATTAAAGAAACACATAAGAGTAGCAGAAGGCATGTGTAAATGACAAATAACAGATGAGAAAACAGTGTTGTATATGTCCTCTGATATTGCAGAGATAGTGTGTTTTCATGGAGAGTTAAAGATATTTTAAATATCTGAATATCTGTTTTTGTTATCCGTAACACAGATATCCACCGGTTCCACAGAAGCCCCAAAACATTAGCCATTGCCCATAGAAGCTAAATCATTGGATGCAAACCCCCCATCACTGACAAATATTAAGTCAATAAAGGACATTTAAATATTACCAGACCTTCCTCTCCTCCTCTTCTCCTTTTTCCCATCATCCATCACTTACAGCCTTTGGCATGTTAAGTGACTGTTTTGGATCCCCCACTGTGCGTTTGATATTTTACCCATAAATGTTTGCTAAGAGAAAGCATGATTATTTTTTTGCCTCATATTTCATCTGAAATCTATGACTGAAAGTGGGCAGTATATAATTGAGAAAGTCTTGAAGGAATTGGCATAAATATGACAGATTAATGATTTGAGATGATTGGCTAACCCTTCCTCTCTAACAGAAAAAGTTTAATGTTGAAATCTCTTGTCAGTGCTCCGGATGCCGTCCATCCGCCTTTTTACTTTTCTTGGCTCTCGGTCTGCTTTCACCGGATGTTTTTGCTTTTGATTAGTGTGCAGCAACCAGTGCGTTCAGGAACACTGAGTCTGGTCACGTCTACTGTTCGTCTGTATCTGTGTGGTTTGTATGGGTCTTTGTACGCTGCAGTTAGCAGAGCCCGCACATGTTCACAAAGAACAAAGACAGGTCTGAACGGTTGTATTAAAGTTTAATTAAAACTTGTATTTCAGCATAGAAAAAGACATGCAAGAATATGCGAATGAGTCCGTTATGAGTCTTATTTATCTGCTGGTTTCTCTGTGAGAAACTTTAGTAGCACAATAAAATACTTAATTTTTATGAGCCATTATTAAGCAATGAATCATGTGGACTTAATTCAGACTATTTATCATCAATATATCTATGATGTCCTAATAATATGTTACAGTAGCTCAGTAATAAATGTGATAAGTTACATAATTGCTAACATATTGGCTGCAGCTTTTTATTAATAATATATTTAAAGACACATTTTATCTGAACTTACAACAATTTATGAGCTCTGACTCAAACTTCTTGGATTTTTAGTCATAATACTGTTTCTCTTTTAGCTAACTGATAAAACCTGAGAGTTTTTTGTGTCCAAGCATCCAAAGAGTTAGCAAAATTTGTGTATGGGTTAATGTAACTTTAGACTAAGGTAAAACATTTTATTAAACATATAAATGTATTTTTTGTGTATGAGTGTATCATATTATAAGCACAATACAAAGTCAATGCTATGTGGAACCTTTACATGTAGTCTTGAACAAATAATTTGTCTCTTATAACCAAATAATGTCTGCTGCTCCTCATGTTAAACGTTAAAATTTGTAACTATGCAATTGTAGTTTAAGTACAGTGACTAATGTTTAACAGCAACAATTTAAAATCAATCCCCTTAAAACAAGTCAGATGTTCCTTCAGTTTTTTGGTCCATGATGATACTTAGAAAACCCTAAATGACAGGTTGGTTCTCATCATGCACAAGATTGAACCAGTTGCCCTGACTACTGTATATCCACATATATGAAAGGCATCTGTTCTTCATCTACATGCTGCATACATTGTGTTCATAATGTTCATGTCATCAAACCTAAATGATTTTATCACACGCTTAGTTATTTAAAGACTCTTTGCTGCCTGATCGTCTCCTTTTTTTTCATAGATGCTTCATGACTCAGGGCAATAATATGTACCAGTCATGTTTACGGCCCTCAGGGCGTCAATTATGTACATTTCTTCTCAAAGTCAAACTTTTCACCTCAGCTACTTCCTGATGTCTGAAAGGGGGAGGTCACAAAAACATTTTCTCACCTTTAAACAGTTTTTTATCCCAAAGTCTTTTTTTCCTGTTATTCGTCTTCTGTTATTCCTATGGCAGGAATCTTTGTTAAATTAACAGTAAGTCTTACCACTTCTGGTGTTGCTTAATTATATAGTCTAACAAGTTCCTGGTTTATAACCATGTATTTTATCTCTCTCAGGTATTACATGCTTGAAAACAGACCCAGAAACCTCTATGGGATGGTTTGCCACTCCTGCCAGAACGCACCGCGCAACACCAAAGAATGTAAGACCAACCTCTTCACTGCCTCTTTCTCTCCCTACGCTTATTTTCTTGCAAGCTTTCTTCCCAATACCCTCTTTTTCTTTTCAAAATGTGTTTTAACCGCTCTCTCTGCCCAAACAATACAATTATACAAAACATGAAGTTTTCTGTCTGAAACGACACAAAATAAAAGAGGACAGGCTGTGTAAAAGCTGATGTTGAAAGCCTGGATGTGGTTTGAGGGAACATTTGGAGGTTCGGCTGAACTCTCCCAGACCTCTGGTAGGTGTCCACCCCTGTCAGCAGGCCTCATTGATGGACACAAATGAGTGAGACACCCCACTCTGCTTCTCTGGCTCCAGCTGGGTGTTTGGATGCTGGTCCATAACCTCACTGCCTCACTGATTACCCTGCATACCTGACACTATGTCTACATGCATCTGTTTGTGTGTGTGAGTGTGCATGCATGGCGCCAGCTGTTGTTGCAAACACATCCCTGGACAATAATATTTACCAGAGGTTGCCTCCATTTTTCCGTTACACATTCGCTATCAGCCTCGGCGGTTTCGTAAACGTTTCTTTGCACTTGCAATACAAAGCTTTCGATGTTTGAAATGACAACTCTTAGTCTGATTGATTTTGTCACATGGATCCTCAGTAAGTCAAAGCATTTGTCTTTGATTTGGAAATGCTTTTCAAAACCCCAGCAGATGGCAGTCAAGCAAAAAGTTTCTGATATATTGCAGATTTTATGTTTTTATTTGACAGCGGTGGTCATGCATGCGGGAATATTGCAACCATATGATACAGTGTGTAAGCAGGTTTGTGCTGTATCTCAGAAAGCTTCAGAGAGCTTAATGATTACAACCCATTCATGGACAGATTTTGAGACAAAGGGCCCCTGTGTATCTCTTCTTTATAGGAGCACACCCAGAGTGGAAGAGACAGTACTCTTTGTGGATGTGTTGTGCCTCTTTGTGGCAGTTTTGCGATCCTTTGTAGTTAATTCATGTTACTCTTTGGTAATTTTGTGTGTCTCAGTAAATTTTGTCTTTCTGTGATAATTTTATGTCTCTTTGCGATTGGATTGGGTCTTTGCAATTGTGTTGGGTCTTGTGTTTCTATTTTTTGTCATATGACTGACCTAAAGAAATGTTCAGTCACTTCATATTTATGCACAGGGTACACAGGGTCCATGTGACACCTTAGGTCTTGGGCTCTTGTGCCAAGTAGCCTTTGTGATTTGTAGAAATACGCTGCCTAATGACAGATCCCCATTTCGCTTAATTATGAAATATTTTTCATTTCCTCACATTTCAATTTTATTTATTTTTCAGTCACCTCAATTGTGTAAGCTTGATTACAAAACAACCTTCAAACAGTTTTTAATTGTAGATGACGTTCATAACTTTAAGAGTACATTCATCAGTTTTAAAAGAAAATCTCCTTTTATTGTATTCATCGTTCACAGCAAAATTTCAGTCATTTTTATTTCAGCAATCTTCTCTCTCTTTCAACAGAGCTTGTAGGATTGACTGATGTGATTGTACTCTAAACTTATCCTGTTTTAAATTTTCTCTCACTTTGAGAAAGAGAAAGATAAATGTTTAAATGCAAAATTAATTTATTCTCATCTTTTGTCCTCCTTTTAAGATAAAAGGCATCAGATACAGTTAATAACACCATGACAATGATTTAAACCAGACTCTATCCATTAGAGCATAATGAGATGCTGAGATAACTTTCTCTGCAGCCAGAAAAGTCCATGTTATCAAACTATTAAATTGTAGAATCTGTCTAAAAAATTTAATCTTCATTAAAGTAAAGTAAAATTGAAAAATAATCTTTCAGTGGTGAAGAGATTAATAGACTTCCAGTGTAATTTCACATTTTAATTCATTTTCTGTGAGATGGTATGTTTAAAACAAGTCTGAAAATAAGGACAAGACAACTATGTAATGAAAAGAGTATTTATTAGAGAGCATAAGCCAGACATTTTTACCCTCCTGCTGTGCCCTCTGAGGGATTTTACCCAGATGTGTCTAAAAGATCAATCACATTGATCCCCCAATGAGAGAATGTCAACAGGGTCTCGGCAGTGTTTTTTTGATCCTCAGCATTACAAACTGGCATGGTAATAATATTTATGGGCCAATAATTGCTCGAAACCCCTTTTAGCATAATTGAAGGAGCTGAAAATGAATGTTATTGTCATTGTGTCATATTTAATTAGCATGTTTTGAAAGATGAAAACCCCAAAAAGAAGCCCAGGCCTGCAGAGGAGAGGGTGTGAGGTAGGAGCTAGACTTTGTGTTTGTGTGTGTGTGTATGCATGTGTATGGATAAACACTTGCCTTTCAACAGTACCTTAATTGTTTCTCCAAGGCACTGAAAATAAATGATTTAATGATGCTGTGAATAAGTGCAAATAAGGAGACACAATGAAAGAACAGCAAAAAACGGCCTGCCAGTGTGTCAAGTAATTTAATCTTGTAAAGGGATTTTTTTTAGACTGATGGATGATTAAATTATAATTATCAGTATTTTTTCATCAAATGTACTTTTTGAAGTGTTACTTTAGATGTTCTGATGGTTGGATTTTGTTACTGCTTCAGACTAGCTGTTTTTTGTATGTGTTTCAAGTATTTATGCTAAACTTTGCTAAATTAACCTGCTGTAGCTACATGTAGCTTTATATTGTATTTACACTACAGACATGGTTGGAATCATTTCTGTCACCTAATCCTCAGCAAGACAGCAAATAAATGGTAACAAGTTAACAAGATATTTTTTGCTTCTTTTAAAATTTGACAGAAGACAGAACATGACAAAAAACATGAAATAGACCTCTTCTGATTTTTATAGGACTTTTTACTTGAGAATTACCTTTGTACCCTTTATTGAAGGGGATATAGTATAATTAATATGTTATATTAATCAGTGGCAAAGGGATGAAAAACAGACAACAAGACCTATAAAAACCTTTCTAACTATAATTGAAAATTCATCAAAGCAAGCTGTTAATGTATTATTGGGTCTCTGAAAAGTATCATTAGCCTGGGTACGATAAAAATCACACAGAGGATTTTCTATTAATCCATATTTGTTAGGTCAGGCTGTGGTACATTTTAATTAAACAATCTTCATAATATACCCCCAACAGTAAATACAAAAAGAGCTGAAAGCTGGGAGTTCTACTTGCTCAGGGTGAAGGCAGGCTGACACTCGCCATATAATCTGTAAATTACCCTGGCTCCTGCCTAGCTCTGTGTGTGTGATAATTAAAACTTCAGTGGGTATGAGAAAGAAAGATGATTAGCAAGTTAGTGCTTGCGCTGAATGATGTTCCTCTATCGCAGGCAGATGCTATGAGCCTGTGCATCGCTCCATTTCCACTGTCACTGGTTTTTACTGACTTTCATTGCCAGTTTATAATCAGCCACAAATACACCGAAATACTTTTAAAAAGGCATTTTCACTAACACAGATTATAAACTGTATTTGCTGTGAGACAAATTTGAGCCTTTTTTGTCTTTGATCTACCTACAGAGATCAACACACATGTGGCTTGATATCACACTTTCACATAGAGGTATTATCGGAAGTTAACCTTCACTTTATCCCTGCCTTAAGAGGTAATTCCTTTGTCAAACAAAAAGCACTTTGATTTTTCTGTTTGTCTCCTGATCTTTAATTCTGTGCCTCTGGGTTTGTGTGGACTTGAGTACTCAGATTGCCCTGCAGAATTATCATTTTGCACTGTGTTTTCAGCCTGCGAGACATTAAGAGATGAAACCACAAGACTCTAAACAGAATTCCAGTTCAGGCTCATATCCTTATCCAGAGAGTGTAAACACATACCCCAAGTTAATGTCTGCAGCCACAGGGCACTGATATGTGCATGTGTGTGTGTGTGCATGTGTGTGTGTGTCTGGGTATGTGTGTGATGACATGAGGCCCTGAGATCACGGGAAGTGGCAGAGCACATGCCAAAGAGATCCACATAACACCAACTTGGTGAAATAAAAGGCTGATTAAAAGAGCTGATTTATGAGCTGCCAAGAGTTTACAGCTCCATTAAGCAAAAAAAAAAAAAACAGTTGATGGATAACCTAGGGAGACAGAGGTGGGGGGATGTGGATTAGGATTGGAGGAAATGGAAAGTGAACAAAGAGAAAGACAGACATTTGGATAGAGAGGTGCCTTCCTGTATCCACACCTCTCAGAACAACAGATTGCTCACTGTGGCAAGACAAAGCCTGAGTTAATGACTGACTGTTGTAGTGCTTGCAAAATAATGTCTTGCAACACTCTTCAGGAAAAAAGTAAAAAAAAAAAAAAAAAAAAGCAAGACAAAAGCTATTACGCCCAAGCCAAGCAACATTTCTGGTGCTTTCTTCCATAAAGTTGTGTAATTGCAGAAAGAAAGTGATAAATATGTCATTCAATTTTAAAGAAAAACAATTCAACACTTTGTAAAATATGCTTACTCACCTTCTGGAAATTTGATGAGAACATTTATACTACAGTCACGTAGGCACAGTAGATGTTAAGCGATAGCAAGCAGTCCGCTAGCTTAGCTCAGTGTAGCACAAAGACCGGAAATGAGGGGGAAACAGGTAAGCTGGCTCTGTCCCAACAAAACTGACCTATTAGCAACTCCAAAGCTTAGATATTTAAATTCTATTTACTTTATTTAAACAATACTTTGGACAGAGGCTGGCCATTCCCCTTGTTTCCAGTCCATGATTTGTTAAAATAGGTTAAGCTAACTTCATACCTAACACATAGACACAAGGCTGGCATCAGTCTTCCTGTGGTAATCTTAGCAAGACAGCAAATAAGATAATACCCCAAAATTGCAAAGTATCTTTAACCAAAATTGGTGCAGTTGAAAGTTGGTCAGTTCAACCCAAAGACATGCATATGAAGTGAATTGATTACTCTGGTTTAATTACAGGTACAAATATTTGTGTGTTATTCAAGTGTGCAGCTAAACTTTGCTTTGCGTGTGTATATGAGACAGATAAAATATTTTCACTTAGACAACCACAGTTAATAAATCTGAATTAAAAGTATGTGTATGTGTTTCACAGGTATGTCAACCAGCGGGCCAAGAGAAAAACCTCCAATCGATCCTGGCAGCACAACAGTGTTCCCTCATCCACATAAAGGTATACACAGACACACACACTGGCAAATCTATACAGACAAGATTCATTTAGCTCCCATTACCATCCATTCCAAACTTGTCGTCTTTGTTCTTTGTGTCTCTCTCTCGCACACATACAGAAATCATTAATGTGTCCTTACATCTTTGCCTCAATATTGTAGATTCCACTGGGCAGGGTCACCTTGCAACAGCTCTCATTATCGCCATGTCAACCATTTTCATCATGGCCATCGCCATTGTCCTCATCATCATGTTCTACATCCTGAAGGCCAAACCAAGTGGCCAGGGTGAGATACACACGCACACACACGCACACCCACACCCACACACACACGCACACCCACTCAACCATTCTTCTCATCCTGCAGCTCGGTATTAATGTTTTATGACATTCTTTGTGTTTGTTGTGTGTCTGCAGCATGTTGTTCTGGACAAGTTGTGAAAGCAGTTGAAGCTCAGGCCAACAAACAGGAAGACAAGAAAGATGTCCCTGGTGAGAAATCACACACACACACACAAACACAAAGTGAATGATTAATAAGCTCATACTACATCTAAGCTTCTTACTGGCTTCCTGTTTGGTGTCTGATACAAAACTGACTTAACTCCAGTCTGTGTCCTAGCCTCATAATTGAGGGTCTCTAGCATTAAAAACAATGGCTTTGCTTACATACACACTAGTATCCTGGTTAGAGCTTATCCGGGTTTTGAGTATGTTCCGGATATGATATTTACATGAAACATTTAGTAAACTTGTTATTTATATCCTCATTGTAATAATATACATGTTTTGATTATATACAGGCCTTTTTCTCAAATCTCTAATAAGCATATGAAAGATTCCCCCAACTGAGAATAAGGGCTCTGATGCTTTTGCATATTAGCTGTGAGATTTAAATGTAAGGCACATAGGTTGATTTTTTAAAAATCTGTTTAACAGCTATCATGCTTGTGAGCAGGTGAGGAACTCACAAAACAAACCCAAGGTTGTACAACTAAATGAAAGTTTGTCTTCCTTTACACATAAAACATAACCAGAGACTATTGTAGGTTTAAAAAAAGAGCGATATACAGTATAAATATAAATATAAATATAAATATAAATATAAATATAAATATAAATATAAATATATAAACATATGTTTATCCTATAAACGTATAGGAAACAATGCTGATCTCTTTTGAGTACCAAGCATCCCTAATGAAAAACACAGAGTCCTCGCTGTGGGGAAGAAAGGTGTATGCACAATTATGAAAACAAGAGTCCCTGATTTTCTGCAAGAAGCAGTCCCAAGTCCAAGCTGGGCTTGTAGCCCTTCCAGGCTCCCTCTCCTCTCCTCCTGAAGCAGTCTTGCTGGTTAGGCTTATTGGGCAGGTGCATCTCTCAAGGAAAGGTGTATCCCTCTCATAGATAATAAATGCTTTGGCGATGAGCCAAAAACAAAACAAAAACAAAAACAAAATTAAAACAGAAAAAGAAGAACGTTTGAAGGCTGTATCTACATGTACTGCCACTGTCTTGTGCAATAGAATAAGTTACTGTGTAGTTGCTGCACTGTATAACTATGCATTCCCATCCCATTCCCAGTGCATTATAGAGAATGCATACTGTCAAAAAATGTATTTACTTTTCTATTAAAAAGTAAAGAGGATAGACTGAAGTAGTATTTTAAAACCTGAGCAGAAAAACAATAATAAAATGCAGAAACAAGGAAAGCATGAACTTTCGATGTTTAAAAATTAGTGACATTAGAAACAGTTCGGTGTACAGTGGGGACCATCTGTCTTTACTCCTCTAACATTCTTGTGTCGTGTTTTTCATATTGTGTTTTCATATCTGTAAAAATAAACAGACCAGCAGTGACCAACTGATCATTTCCATACTTCCATAAAACTTCACTTGCACACTGCACAGTTCCCAAACGAGAACTTACAAAATATAAACTGAATAACAGATGCACTTGAAACTCAAACTACATAAAAAAACACACTCTGAATAGAATAGAGACACACAAAGCTACATAATTATAGTCGTAACAAGACAAACTATAATTACTTTTTTTTCACCCTGAGTTTTAAGAACTATAATAGCGACTCCAAAATAGTCTCAGGGACACAGCACACAATTTGCTTATGCAGTAAAGGCATGCACACATACCACCCAGCAGTGATTAGACCAACACTGTATGTAATTCTGCTCAATCCTACTGCAAAATCCTTTCCAGGTAAGTGTATGTTTGGTGTATTTGTGAAACACAAACAGTGTATGTTGTATGCAGATGGGATGCAGATTTTTTTTTATTTTAGATTTTTAATTTTAGATTTTTTTTTTTATTATTTCACACACTCACAAATAAAATGCTTCTTCACAACTGAACTTAGGGCAGAAGAGCTTCCAGAGTGGCACGTAGGCTATTTTTGAATTATGTCACACTTAACGTCCTAGTTCATGTTACAATCGGCTCTTCAAAAAAACGGTAAAATGCTAAAATATGTTATCTTATCTTATCAGATCTGACTGAATCACATATAATGTTACTACAGTGTTGACTGTGTTTGACAGTCCAGTTTGCATGTGCATATTTATGACCTGTAGCATAATGCATGCTAATGCCAGTGCACGTTTGTGTGTTTTGTGTCAGTGTGTGTGTGTGTGTGTGTGTGAGTGTGTGAAGACCGACAGACCTGCAGTGTGATGAGTGCATCATGGTGGAATGTGAGGCTTTCAAAGCTAAAGCCATACGTTGCTCTAGGCGCCATTTCTCCTGACAATGATGCTCTGTTCAATTTCACTCCCAGACTGACTGACTAACCACTTACATGTGGTGTGAATCAGAAAACTCACCCACACACACACACACACACACCTACTGTATCTGTGGCCACAGACACATTATATGTTACAGCGGAGGTGAATGACTTTATAATATATTAGCTTAAGAAAATGATAAAGTCGTTAAAGTATGATTAAAAAATTCATTTCAGCATTAATGCTCGGCTACCAAGACTGGGTGTGTTTGTGGGAAAGAAGCCCATAGCTCTGAGCTGTACTAGCTGTCACTCTTGTAGACACCAACTTAATAAGGTTGTGAGATGAAAGACAAAGATGCTTAAACACACACAAACTCTCTCTCCCAAACACACACAGAATTTGTTTCACTCAGGTATTCGCTCATTACACTGTGTATCCCTATCACTATCCATGATGTAGGTGTAATTTGACATAAGAGTCATTGTAATCCATTGCACCCTATTCCGGCTCCAGTTGTTTTGCTCAGTATGTACATCCTTTTAGCCTCAGGAATCTGTTCTTTTTTGAGTACTCCAACTCATGCCAACATCTAGTGGAACAAGTACAATAGGTGTGATTCGCTCGTGCTTAGCGATTAAAGATTAGAGTTCACATCTTGATCTGTGCCTGACGCTGC
>JAPZDY010000005.1:15138794-15151911 GCA_029783645.1 Ctenochaetus hawaiiensis
CACAATGCTGTGATTGCATTATCAATAAAGCACACTTTGTGTGTTTAAGTGGAAGATGTTTGGAAGTTTGTTATTTTTGTTTGTTTTTTTGCATGTGCCAAATTTAGGTGTGTACATTCAATAATAATTAAATGGACAATATGTCTCCTTCAGTGGCCTCTTATTGCTCAGTGGCTGCTGTTTAGCAAAAGTGTCAACATCATCTGACTCTTGTTTTATTTTTCTTTCCTTACACCAAATCACATTTATTCAACTTTGATTTACTCCATGTTTTCCCCTGGTCATTAACGGTTTACCTGCAGTGGCTTCATGCCATGAAATGACGTGTCAAACCAACATCCTTTGGAGTTTTAGTATATTTTATGACTTTTCTCGTTTTTATATTTGTTAAAAAATTAAAACTTCAAATCTCCATATTTTCTCTTTTTCTCTCATAGATAATGTGGTGATCTACTCAGAGAAAGATGAGTTTGACAAGCTAAAGGCTCCTCCTCAGAAGACAGTGAAAAGGTGAGAGACACGTCTGATTTATAGACAACTTGAACACGTATACGCTTTGGTTCCTAAAACAAGCTCTGCGTGCTTTAAGAATCATGTATGAGAAAGATCAATGGTTCATATATGTAAGACTGTGTCCTTATGTCTGAGTGTGCACTAAAAATGTGTGGGTGTATGTGGGTGTGTGCGTGTATGTATTTGTATGTGGTGTCACAGAGACTTTGCACAACAGAAAGAAACCTCTGTAATTTTTTCAGCATCCTCCCGTAATTACGCCACCACAGAACAAGTCACTGCAGTCATAATATCATTGCTGCTGGTCTTTTTTGTTGGCTGTATCCAACTATATGTATGTGTATGCGTGCGTTTGTTTATATGTGTGTGTGTGTGTGTGTGCGTAAGGCATGTAAAATGCATCTTTAGTTGCCTTTTTTTAATGAAGAAGAGAGCCATTATGTGGCATTTTAGCAGTTAGGGAGGTGGGTTTTACAGGGTTGTGAGGTATTATAAATGAGCCCTGGAGCCAAACAAACCCAGAGACACTGACAGAGAGGGCAGTTGTCATAGATAGGGGTATTTATTCCAGGCTGCTCCTAGAAACCACTGCCAGGTGAAAGAACGTCCTGGCAGACAACAAAAGAATGATAGTTTTCTCACCCTTCTCTTTCTGCGTACAACTCATCCCCTATGTGCAGACAATGCTGCTTTATGGGTGCTAGTGGCTAATGTGCAGAGAGAAGTGTGGGAATGCATGACAGCACACTGCGTTGCATACAAACATACAGTGACCCATTGTGCTCAAATGTTACAGTGCCTGCAGTGAACATGCTTAAATCCATTTGCTCTCCCAAAATATGGGATGGGTTGTAAATTAGAGAAGAGATGAGATGATATATAATAGATGATATACATGCACATACGCATACTCCTCAGCATCAATAGCTGTAAACAGTGTGGTATAGCAGCATGCCAGAGGATGTGCTAACTCACTGCTTTAGCTGCCAGAGTGGGTGTTAGATGTCCGGGAAACAATGCCATTTTGTATGTGTGTTCAGGAAAAGAGTGTGGGACTGCGAAACAATGGCATTTTGTGAGCATCTCTGTCAACAAGGTGCTTTTGGGAGAAAACCCAGAGCAGGCAAAGGGAGGAAGAGGATAGGTAATAAAATGATATTACATAGTATCATGTGGTAAAACGCAGGGCTATTTCAGTCAATCACAAAAATGGCTTAGAAACATCAGCAGCTATGGCAACAACAAAAACAACAACAGCAACATTCCTCTGCTGCTCGTTTTCATCTGTCAAAGTTTCTGATAAGCCTGCAAAGACACAAGTCTTTCTGTGTCCATTAGCGGTCATAAATTATGTAATACAGCAAAACAATGAATGCTGCAGGGTGAGTGAGCCGGGATAAGTAAGCACATGCAGTGTTATGAATAAACATGCTAGTGTTCAAAAGTACATAAAACAAGTTAAATCCAAGGGTATGTGCTGCTTTGACAGGTTATTACACTCGTCCAGATAAAACTAATGCAGTTTAATAGTAGTAATAATAGTTTAAGTTTTTATTGAAAGTGTTTAAGAGAATAGGATGGGATTTTATGGCATTTGTAATAGGCTATTTACTGTTGACTTGAAATCAATTTTACAGAGAGATGTTTCCAATATGTAGCCAACCCCACTGATAAGAATAAATGAAGAATAAAGAATGTTTGGCAAACATAAAGGCACAACCTGCTGTCTGTAGGCTTAGCTTAGCATAAGGAGGAAGAAATGGCTATCTTTGCTCTTTCTAAAGCTAATCATACCCACTTGCCAGTACCTTACAAAGGCTCATGACAGTCAGTTAACTTGTACAAATATGGTGTATCACAATTCCCCCTCATAACAACACAGTTTGTTGTTTGTTCAGTTTGTTTTAACACCTACGTTTTTGTACAAATTATTGTACAAATTAAATTATATGTATTAATTCAAAAGCTGTAGAGGTGCTGGAAGAGGTTTTTATCATTCTTTTAGGGCCATTTCAATGTTTAAGTTCTTTATTAACTAGTGATGACAATGTGTACATGTACAGACTTGCGTGTTTCCTTTGTTTGCAGTGAAAATGATGCATCATCCGAGAACGAGCAGCTGTTGAGCCGTAGCATCGACAGCGACGAAGAGGCCTCTGAGAAGCAAGGATCAGCCGAGACCAACAACCCCAACCTCTGCCTCGTCAACCTGGGAAACAAGCCCGACCTCTGCTTGCTCTCTCTGGGGCTCTTGGACCGCGATAGAGCCTGTGATGGCACACCCATCAATGCAACGGGCCAGGCCAATAACATCCCGAGTCCCAACCACATAAATGATATCAACCACATCAGCACTGTGAACGCTATCAACAACAACAATAAAACTCCAGGGGTAGGACGATGAAGCTTTTCAAGATGTTACCGGAGTGAAAACATGACTATGAATAAATCAGTTCAGCTTCATCTAGAATTCAATTTTTTTCTTTTCTTTTCTTTTCTCTTCTTTTCATTTCATTTATTTATTTCACACAGATGCTTCAGAGTCGAAGGAAAAAGATCCTGGATCTTTATGCTAGAGCCTGCAATGTGACAGAGGGTAAGTATGGATGAAAAAAAACATTTTACCGGGTTTTTTTTGTCAAGAACGGATTTTTGCCAAGACTATGGTGAGGGGTGGAAGGCATTTTGTCCTTTTTTTGGTGTAGATGCCTTTTTTTGTCTATTCTAAATTGAGTTCTAAACATTTCTCTATTGAAAGGCTTTCAGGAATAGTGCAGGTGATTTTTTCAAGTATTTAGTCATAAACCAAAGCATCAGACAGGGGCTCATCAGGTTTTGACAGTATCCTCTGGGGACCTCATGTTTGTGGAAAAATTTGACTGTAATCTAACTAATACCTCCTCAGCCAAGATAAAATTATTCAAGTGACAGACTAACCGACACTGCCGTCCATACAGCTATGAACTAGCATAGCTAAAAATGAAAATGTATTGAAATCTTTATTTAACTGCATCACTGCAAAGTATTTAGTTCTCACACTCCTGTCCCTCTTCAGGCCTGAGCCCCACAGAGCTTCCCTTTGACTGCCTGGAGAAGGCGAGCCGCATGCTGAGCTCCTCCTACAGCAGCGAGGCGGCCGTGGTGAAGACGTGGAGACACCTTGCTGAGAGCTTTGGGCTGAAGCGGGATGAGATTGGCGGCATGAGTGATGGCCTGCAGCTCTTTGAGAGGGTGAGCACAGCGGGCTACAGCATTCCCGACCTCCTGACCCGCCTGGTACAGATCGAGAGGCTGGACGCCGTGGAGTCGCTCTGCTCGGACGTTTTGGGAACCAATGAGATGGGGGCAGCTGCCGGACGGCAGGGCATCAGCAGTTTTCACAGCCAGTTGGTCTGTCCATCCCCATGCTCATCCCCATCCCAGCGCTGTGCCAGTGTCTAAATATGCGGTGGAGCAGAGACTTCAGAGACTCGGGTGTTTTACAGTATGCATGTAATGTAGGGAGAGACACTGCTCTGGCAAAGAGGACAGCACGTATGCAGTGTACACTTTACACCAATCACATGAAGAATGTCAGTGGATCTCCCTGTGCACAATCATCTTAAATCATAACAGATTTTCTCTGTTAAGAAGCTAGTAATCCAAAATACTCTGTGTGGCCTTAATTTTCTGTCTTCTACATAGTTAAGGACAAAAATCCTAGAGTAAAAATAAGGACTATTTTCTAGTTTGCTAGTTTAGATAATTTGTTCTGTGTAAGAATAAAATTAGAATTAGATTTTTGCCTTCTTCAAATGCTAAAGAGCTTTAGTAAGAAGTAGCTTGATTACCTTTGCGCTGGGCGCAATTCAGTAAAAGCTATCAGTCTTTTTGAAAGTTTTGATGAAAGAAAATTACTACGCAGTTCAGAAAAATCTAATAAAAAGATGCAATGATGTTTTGATGAAAATGGCCACTAGATGGGAGGAGTAATGATGCCTTCTTAGTTGTCCTCTGAACCTTCTGATCAGAACTAAAACCTTCTTGTTAATCATCTAGCTGACACAACTAGATTTTGCTTGCTGGTGTTTAGAGAAAGCAGGCCAGTTTGACCACAGCATCAGCTAACATTCAGAGTTTTGGGCTGCAACATCATCAGGCAAGACAGCAAATATGAGCTCCTTAGGTAAAATGCAATCATTATGCCCTGCTGGAAATGATCAAAATTCATACAGAGCAGCTTTCATCAATAAATTTTGCTCAGGTAAATGAAAACCATCTTCGTGATATTACTGGCACACACACACAACTGCTGTGTACATTGAAGCTAGTTTCTGCCTGACATATCACTAAGCTCAGATTTGGCCAGAACCAGTTTGTCATCCATTTCCATGGCTAACAAGGTTACAGGTGCAACCCAGCCAAAATTATGATTGTTTCCCAAAAAGGAAGAACGGTAAAGACTCTTGCACCTTTCTAAAAAGTTCAAGCTTAGCTAAGCTTAGCTTTTGAGCTTGAAGAAAGTCAGAAGGCTACAGAAAAGTTTAACCAATCAACCTTAAATCACATTACAGCATCACAGTTGATGTTCCATTCAGTGTTAATCCTCCACAGTACGTGAATACACCATTACCCTGCTACTTGCTTTCTGCTAAACACAGATGTGAATCCTCTTTCCCAAACTTTAACACGCACACAAACCAACACACTCTCTTACAACAACTACTTCCTCAGCAGTGACCCCGTCTGTGACCCCCCCACCATAATTCTTCCCTTCCCCGCTTGTTCCCCTTTTACCCCAATGCTGCGGTCTAGTGCTGCCGCCAGCCCTAATTATTTGGCGTGTGGCTCCCTGGGCCCCTAATAGGCTGAAGTGTTGTGGTTTACTGTGCGGGTGCAAAGTGCCTGTGATTTCAAGCACCCAATTAAGCATTTAGGGCCATTTAACCACTGAAAGCCCAGTGGAAAAGCTGTAAAACCCTGCATTAAAAAGAGAGATGCCACAGCAGAGGCATGACTAACTTCCCCTGGGGTTGCTCCACTGTGTACGGTGCAAGAATGCAGTCGGTCATGGTGGAAGCAGCGCTACGGTCGTTCGACAACGTCTGACCTTACTCGGCTTTTGTGGTTGGCTCAGTCATGCTCAGACAGGATTTAAGCTCCCCGCTCCCCTATGGGACCAATATGGCAAATGAGAACAATATGCAGTTGTGTGGGTTGTCCTCTTCTAAAAGCAGCTGAAGCTGGTTAAGTGTTATATATGTGGAAACTGAGGGGGGGGGGTTCCTAAACGCATCAAGTTGAACCTTGGGTAGAGTTTCACGCTAATGCTCATTTTAGCTACATTAATATGTTAACAGATAAGATGCTGTAGGTCAGCGTCCTGCTTTCTCTAGACAAGTTTCAAAACTCAGCAGTGAGCTAAAAAAGGCAGACTTTTGCAAGACTTTGATGTCATTTCTAGGGAACAGGACTGATCTTTCTCTTATGTCTGATGTTGTCAGTGTAGAGTCCTGTAACTGCTCTATGCAAAATCAAACACACCACCCGCTGCCAAGATCTTTTTCTAGTGTTTTTTTGTTCATATTTTACATTGCAAACTCTGGGGCTGGACTCCAGAACTCTAACTTAATTAATGTGCATGTTTCAAAACATGTATTCCAATTTTGTTTTTTTATTCCTTGCAAATAAAAAGCTGACATTTAAACAAAGTGCATTTTTAGAGCAGGGTTGCCTCCATCAAATCCAAGTCTATTCAAAACAGGTTTAACTCTTTTTTTATGTTTTTGCTGTTGAACTTTTGTAAATAGTGTATTTGGCGTTTTAATTTTAAAATGAGAAGGCCATGTTTTCCAACAAGGTGAATTCTTTCCTGTCGTATATCATGCTCATAGGATGATACAGAAGCCAAACCTGAATTACTTACCTCAAGAGCACACAGTATAGTAGAACATGTAGAAACACACACACACTCATCACAGAACCAAAGTATAACTGTATATATAACTTATTATTGTACATAATGTATACATTAATAAAGATGTATGAAAAAAAAGCTTGGTATTTGAGTTTTATGTGGTAACTGACTAATAATGAACAAAATCTTTACAGTTTTACTTGGCTAATTCCAAATGAAAGGAATTAGCACAAATGACCTTGGATTAAACTATCAGAACCCACAGAGTGTAAAACAAACTGCTTAAAGGTCTTAGAAGAACAAACAGATTAACAGAACCTTCACAATACCTACACTGCAAGTGAACTTTATAGACTTGCTTTGATATAGTTATTTTGTCCACTTTGTGTTGGTATAAATTAAGAAGACTGTAGCAATTATAGTGGTTCCATGAGCCTGTGCATGAAGGCACAGTAGTGCTTTTAGCCAAATGCTTACAGGCTTAAGTTTAGCAAGAATAATGTTTATCATGTTTAACATCTTAGTTTAGCCTGTTAATATGCTAACATTTGCTAATAAGGAGGAAACAAAGTACAGCTTGAGGATGCAGTGCTGGACAAATAAAGTATTTGATCAGATGTTGTCCCTATGTGAGAAAAGGGCATTACTAGAGTGTTTACAATACATCCCAACAATGGCATCAAAATCACAGCCAAACTTAATGGAACTCTGCAAAAAATTACCAACACCTTTGACTCAGAATCACAAACGTCAGTCTTATAATTTGCTGTACAGGAAAGTCAGGTTGTCAGAATTTGTTCATGATCCTCAAAGCTGGACTGTTGATGAAATTCACCTTTAAAGCAATTTTTTTTCAAGACCAAAGTAGAGGACTGACTAACTTTCAAAATGGAGCAAATGGACCCAGCTCGAGGTCAGTATAGCAGCTGGGTAAATTAAACCCAGCACTACGTCAGTGCTTTGTTGACCTTACCTGACGCACCAGATGGTTGTTGCACAGAACCATCTGAGAAATCATCCTTGGAAGCTGGAAAAGGGCAGGCACTTTCAATAAATACTTGGCAGGTGAAAGGATAAATGATGTTTATCACTGTCTGTCATGTATATCATACTTCATCCCCAATTCAGTCAATCAGATCACCATATCCATATGTTCAAGAATAAGGACGCTACCTGTCATGCTAAATCAAACTCTCAGAATCCAGTCAAGAGAACAAAAACAGCTTTTCCCGCAGGAAAAGTCTTCGGGGCGTATTTTGCTCTTCCTTTACAGCAGAAATATTCCAGTTCTTATAGAAATGGTAGCATCTATGCTGATCTCTCCACAAGTTGACATTGTTGTTTAGGAACAAACACTTCTATCTGTTGCAAAGCCATATGTTGCTGCTAGCAGTTCCTCACAGAGCACTAACTGGTCTGAAACACCACACTTCAGCCATGAGAGCACAGCTTGTAGCCTAAAGGTCTCAATATCTACAGGATCCAGCTGTCTTACAAGGTTTCAGGGTGAAAAAAAAAACGCATTTGAGTGGATAAATCTATGTATACTCTTTTAAAAAAATATTTGAATGTTTTAGAGACATGCACCAACCAATAAAGTTCTGATTAAACATTCAGGAAAAAGTAATAAAACATTTACTTTGTGTCAAAGGTGAATGGCACTGGTATACAGTACAGTAAGCGATCCCATGCAGTGGTCTGTACCACAGTGTTGTTTGCCAGCCATTACAGCAGGCACTGGCAAAGTCTGTAAATAGTTCAGAGACACCAAATGGAAAATAGCTAACCGCATTTTCCAGCTCATTCAAAACTCCCAGCAGTTAATTGTAGATTATTAAATGTGACATTAACTACATGGTTCATCAAATGAATGATGATTATTTGAAAAAGACTATAGGACACGATTAGCAGACCTCAGTTTCATTCAGTCATTAATTCCCAACCCTCACATGCACTTTTAGCCCTTTCATTGGCTTGCTACTGCAAGTTGAGAAGTCAAACCATTCCTGTCCTGTCAAGGAAAATGACTTATTCATGCTTCATTTATTGCAATACTTATTTGGGGGAGTCTACATAGATATTTTTTATTATTTACTGTAAACAACCACTAAGAATAATACATAACTTGTAGGCTTAATTATTCTAGTTTTTTCTAATTTCAGAGGATTTTTAAGGAATGCAACTTGACCTGCACCATCACAAAAACAGTTTTCTTAATCTGGAGGAATTTGGTTTGGGACAGTACATCGCTGTGCTGCACTCACTCATGCTTTTAATTTTTTTTTCTCCACCATCAAGACATTAGCTACTGCATTGGCAACTCTTATCTCTGCGCATCACTCTGTCATCCGGTTTACACTGTGTGTGTGGGTGTGTTTTATGTGCCAAAGATTCCACAGGCCTCAGCCAAACACTTAGGTGTGCAGTGTGGGTTTGGGATCTTCAGAGAGGGTCATAGAAGGTCTGCCTGGCAGTGGAAATGCAATTGATGGTGCTGGGGAGCATCAGAGCGGCACCGAGGTCTTTCATCATGTTTCAAACACTCAAAATTGCAATCCATTTCATGTGAAGAGCCTGATAATACACTCACACATCGCGAAGAGACACACGTATGTATATGTAGAAGCATTTGTGTCTGCAAGGTCTGTTTTTTTTTTTTTTTTTTCATCTGAAGTGTTTGGCTCAACTTTAAATGATAAGGATGAATAGAGAGCCACTTCAGGGCAAGGAGTGCCAACCATGAGACTAATTAAACCCCTGCCAGTCAGTAACTCCTTCACCCACACATCAGCTACATGCACGCACTCATCCCCTTCAATCACCTGCAAACACATCAAATAAGCAGGAACACAATTACTGTCCAGACCTAATTTAGGTGTAATTTCTACATCTTGTTTGGATCAGAACTCATGTCTGTCTGGAGAGCAGGATGAACTGTGTTTGCCCTCTTGGTAATTGAATTGCTTCCAACACAGAAGTGCAGTAGAGTTGTGCAAACTATCACTTGAAACACTGTCACACTTATTAATTCCAGTTAGCAATGCAACGCACAGCTGCTTTCAGAAAGATCCCATTGTCCATTGACTTAGAAAGTCATAAGGAGAAAGTCTTTTTGTAGTGGAAGAGTAAGGAGAGTGTATTCTCCTAAAAATGGAGGAGCAGGAGGCATGCACAGAGGCAACACAGTTTAGCTTATTTAGGTGAAAATCTGAATGTTAAGACCTCCTGTGACACGTTTACAGACAGCAAAATAAAAAAAAAAAATTCTGAGGTGGCGGTTTAAAAAATGTCTATGATGAACCTCCAAGCTGATTTAGGGAGATTCACTGTTTCCTTCAAGCAGCAACTTTTTAAGTCTGAAGTTGGTGAATCTATATTTTTGATTGAGCAGCTGCCCTAAATATTTCCATATTTTTTAAATGCCTCCAATGCCTCCATGGTTCATGTCCTGGCATCTTGAGTGCTTGAAAAACATACAATTAAAAACAAAAAAAGAAAAATGAAAGAAAAAAGATAAATCAGTAAGTCCTTTACTAGCAGCCCTAACAGACTGGGCGGTTTTGGAAAGATTAAGTAAAGTATTGGGAGCAAATAGGATGTTGGAGACAGAGAGACGCACTATGTTTGACAAAAATACTGCAGGCAGAAATGAATGGGCAACATGTCTGAAAATGCTGAATCAGGAGTGACACTTTATTTTTACCAAATAAAATCGTTTTCAGATGCAAGCCAGAACAAAATACAGAGAATTTAAAAACAAATGAATGTGGAGCCCGGTGTGACCGTAGCCTGTCGACCATAAATAACTCCGGACAGCTGCTTCCACTCACAGGTCCCTCACATACTAACTCTTTTACAGTCAGGTATAATACCAGAGCCGCCATGTGCTTATTGCATTACTCAAGCAGCATATTTATGCATTGTGCGGCTTGTGGAAATAATATACATTTGGTGGTCCGCCATGTCAAATCCCTGATTGACTCGACTTTATGGTTGTGCTGAAGTGGAACCGCTAATGTTTCCCGCTGCCAGCCTCCCTCCACCTACTAAATAACATTTTAATGAGGGTTAGCCGCCAGATCGGTGCAGGGCGACTCTTCAGGGTAATTTTCAGAATTTTTGCTCCACTGAAAAAAACACAAACATAAATCAAGACCAGTGTATAAAGTGGTGTGGGTGATGCTGTGCAGGGCAGGTTGGCAGAGTTAAGTGTGTTAGGTAACATGGACCAGACAGCGCTATGCTGACTGCAGTGCAGACCAGACTTAAATGAAGTCATGAAAGTAAATAAATCAGCTGTTGACGGTTCCTGGAGTAGGCGTGTGGCAATAAGACCTTTTTTAAAGTGATACGCCACCCAAAATCACTTTATAATTAACATTTATGATTGAAAAGCTGCTGTAATAAGTTGTGGATTCAGCATTTGCGACACTAAGACTAAATTCCTCCAAAAATGGTCTCTGTGTTTCACTCATATCTTTTGCATTTAAGTATCTTCTCTTTATCCTTTAACTATGCAAAAAGGCAGTGTACAACTTGTACATTTGTGTAATTTAAAGTTTTTGATATCGAAATGTTAATTCAGCCATCTGTTGAATGTTTTAAACTTGTAGGCAAACAAGAACATCAATACTGAGGAATAAAATTATCTCTTTCCAGTACGTCTTTGCATGGAAACCATGGTATGATCAGGTTTAGGGAAAGAATGATGTTATGGATGATAAACTATGGTTAAAGTATGATAAAGATCATTCTGACTACTAATAAAAAGGTGAAAAACAAAGAGGAAAAATCCTCTAAATTGGATGGAATATGAAGAGGTGCTGAGCTGGAGGTTAAGTCTTGATATAACACGAACGTGTGAGTCATAAATACAGCAGCAAAGGTTTCTTTAAATGAAGAAAATTACAAACCGTCTGTCAAAAGCCCCCATATTTCAAGCCAGCAGACTGTGAAAATGCAGTGTGTCATTTATTATCTCCAATCAGTGCTCAGCTGGGATCTATTTATAAGGAAAGTGTGGACCAAATGGATTTATTTGGTAGGTCTGTCACACAGAGATGAGCCCCCAAGGCTTACACCCTCTGTGTCCACAAGTGATCACAACATGGCCTGATTGGTAATTGACATTATTATGTTCAACATTATTATATTCATTTGTAGAGCCAGTAAACAGTCCTGTTCTGATCAGCTGTCATGTGTAACCATGCTGCTCAACAGCTCCAAATAAAAGCACAAGTACAAGATGAGTTGGTAGAGAAAGAAACTGATTGGCTGCATAGCGAGCTCCAGTTTTTTTAATTATTTTTTTTTCCCAATCTAGAGAGCAGACACAATCAAAGGAGAAAAGGATAGATGCTGAAGAAACGGTTAATGAGAAAAAATTATGATCCTAACAGAGTGATTTCACTTACCATGCTGCTCTCATCTTGACTGAAAGAGACAAACAGATGTCCAAGTCAAACCTTTGCATGGCTCAAGTGGCTTGGCGAAGAAGGGTGGTCACAGGATGAGTGTTTACATGGCTACTGTGTGCAGATCATAAAGCCTGAAACCTGCTGAAGCAACAGAAATACCTTTTCTCATCTGATACTGCCAGTAAAATATGACCGCTTTTATCATTAATATAATCTTCTCTGCTTGTGGCCGTTGACAGTTGAAGTAGTAAAAGTGTAAGCAAGAAAAGAATTTAAGGTAGGATAAGATTTAATTACTGTGATTTGCTCAGTAGGATTTAGGGGGATTTTACCTTCCTGGGCTCTGTTTCTGTGACCCAGCTATTTAGTTTCACCCCCAGTAAAAGGGCAATAAAAAGAAATTGTTTTCCAGTCATTTAATCCATAAAGAGAAATTTTGACATTGCTCTTGCATGTGTTTTGGTGCCAGCTATGTACTAAAGTGGTTAGAAACCAAAATTGTTCAGGGTAATAACATTCCGCATCATTAAATTGGCTAAACTGTAAGCTACAGCTCACTCCTGAACCTCTATCACAGCTGAACATAGCATGTAAGATCCAGAAGCTTTCAAACAGATTACACGAAAAAACCTGGTTTAAAAATACTGAAAATTAAATACAGTGAATAAACCGCACAGATTCAGCTGATATTCAGGATGTATTACTTCCAAAACTGTAATTTTCTTTGCACTTTGACTGAAAAATATTTTTTTTACATTTAACTCCAATATCACCACGTCTCCTTTTTCATCAATTGAGTAACCACAACTGCAAAGCTTACTGTAGAGTTTTCAAGTGTTTGCATTCTCACAAGGCTTTATTTAAACTCAGATTTCAAAAACAGGTTGCATTCATTGTTGCATGACCTTTCATTTCAAACATCTCTGCTCTGGAACATTCTCTATAGCAATTTTGGCCTCTGATATACTGTGACAATGTTGTCTTGCATAAAACACTGACGTTGATTGATTTTTTTATAAGGCTGGATGCTATTTATATATTTATTTTTTAACATTTTATAAAAATGAACCCTTTATTGATAAATCAAAGCTTATGATGGCAGATTACTTGAACATAAAAAAGCACTCAAGTAAACGTTACTGAAAATGGATAAAATTACAAATTAAAATCATGAAAAACTTTGTATATTCTACTCTATTTAAATGTTGTACCATAGTACCGTAATTTTCGGACTATTGAGCGCACCTGAATATAAGCCGCACCCACTAAATTTAAAAAGAAAAAAGATTTT
>JAPZDY010000005.1:15159803-15174367 GCA_029783645.1 Ctenochaetus hawaiiensis
CGCATCACTGTTTAAGCCGCAGGGTTCAAAGCGTGTGAAAAAAGTAGCGGCTTATAGTCCGGAAATTACGGTATATAAAAAATGATCTGAGGACACATATTCAGAAAATTTTTTGTCTGACCAATCATTAACTCTTGACATGATCATGTTTTTCACACAAAGCTAACATGCAATTAATTCAAGAATTCAGATGCTGAATTTGGAATATTGGGTGCAAATTCAGACTAGTGGAGCAATTCCAAGTAGGTTATAAATATATGTTTGCCATCAAGCTGCACCACCAGTGTTTCCCATACTGACACCATTACTTCCATCAACCCATCCATGCATTGTAACACACGAATAAGACACATTTATATAAAACATATGGATTCCACCATTTCATATGCAGTCAAATCCGAAAGTCCTTTAGTTTCTTTTGTTTATTTTTATTTAAAACCTTCACAGTCACAGCTTCTTTTCCTCTGAGCACATCAGACACCCATTAAGGCCACTTGGAAAGCATTACACTCAAAAAAAATCAAGAAACCAAGAGTCATCACAGGGGTCGGGGGGAAGGGGGTGTCATCGCAGAGAAAACAGAGGACAAGACATCAAATTAACATTTTTTGTACTTACATACATACAGATAGATCACATAAACAAAACATACAAAATTTTAAAAAAAGTACCTCTGACAGTTAATGCTTGAAAAACATCTCAGTAAATAAATAAAGAATGTGTGTTTGCACGTCTTTTTTTATGTAGGAGGCAGCCTTGAGGTACTTTACAGCCAAAAACATGGCAATTGAAGTTTGAGCACACATTGAAGACTCAGCAACATACTGAAGTACTAAACTACAAGTCAAGCCATCCTCATACTGACTGGAAATCAGATTTTTGAGACATTGAACCCAGCAAGAGTTCGAGAAACAAATAAGAGTCGGTGTTACTTAAGATTGTGCAGGATGTATCTGACGTTGAGACAGAGGAAGGTGTGTGTGTGATTGGTGTTATGATAGAGTTCTTGTATCTGGAGGTGGAGGGAGGACAGTTCAAACAGACGGCGGTTCTTCCTGGAGGAAAATCAAAGAAATGAAACACAACAGCTCGTCAGTCCTTAGACATTCAATAAAACACGTGCAGTGTTTCCACTGCACTGTACAGCTCGGCTCAACTTGATGCACTTTTAGTACCAGTTATCTTCCTCAGTGTTTTTCCTTGCTGCAATTTTTATAAATCAGAGTCAAGTTGATAAAAAAAACTTGATCTAGTTCTTGTGGCAATTTATCTCAGAACCATGTGTGGTCCGCAGTGTTTTCACTCAACCGATTAGTTTAGCTTAAAATCTTGACTGAAGTGATCCCAAAAATGTACCAGGAAGCAGGAAGCATCCACAACTTTTGATAACAGAAAACCAAAAACAAGTGAGTTCAGCCAGGCCGTAACATCAAGTAAAAACATGACTATATTCCCATGAGACAGTTGCACTCTAATACCTGTCTATTGTACTACAGGTGCGTAGATGGTTATCTTTGCTTGATTTACAATGGTTGGGTGAGGACCATAAAAATAAAGTTAATTGTCGATGTAGTCAAACAGTGGCTATAATAATAATAATAATAATGATCCTAATTATAGTTCCCAGGCTGGGATTTGAGACACTTCCAAAGGGCCACAAGCTACAACTGAGGGCTCACAAGATAATCAACAGGATAAGATATAAGACAAACACATTCATGCAACACAAAAGTTTATTTTATTTTTATTAAGACATTCTTTTAGTCTTTGTCTTTACTGTGTATGAGTGAAAATACAGCTACCATACAATCATAAAAGACATACAAAAAGCATGATAAGAGTGCACAAGCTTGTGGTTGTTTATGCCTAAGCCTGCATGTACTTCCTAACCATGATCATGGCGACATGTTAATCCTTGTTTAGTGTTTGATTTAATAAGCAAGAAGATGACTGTGTCTACCTGATACTGGAGAGCTTCTGAAGAAGAATGGAGAGCTTCTCCAGCGACGGGAGCTCCAGACGAGGGTTTTTAAGGAGCTGAGAGACTGTATGGAAAAACTCCTCACAGCTACATGCATCCAGGAAAGCATTTAGGTAGCCTACAAGCACAAAAATACAAGAAAAACAAAGAAAGCAGGACATCAGCAAAAACCCTAATGAACAAAACATTTTTATTTCATTTTAAAGCATGAACACGTATGACAGAATAACTGAGTTAAGCAGTGTTGTCACAGTAAACAATAATCTCCCCTTCATGAAACCATTAACACACAAACATATGCACGCACGCACACACACACACCAAGCAGAAAAAGGAAAAGAGCATCAATCCGCACTGATTTTTAAATGGGTAAAACCAAGTGTGTCCTAAAAACAGTCCTAAAATTTGTTAACAAACATATGTTTCTGCTTAAGATAGATTCCTACTCCTTCAAAAACCTGCCACTGTCTAGACCAAGCACAAGGTTGATGGAATACAATCTGATTCACAGAGGGACCTTTTTGGCTGGTACAGAAGTTCTGCTGGCATCAAATCATAGCAGAAGATTGGATGGGTAGGAACGGGATCAGGTTCAGATAGGAAAGGTTAAGGTGGGTAGAATTTAAAAATATGAGAAGGATAAAGTAGAAAAGGGCTGCATGATTGATTTTTTTCCAGCAATAACATCACCTCCCTGAAGGTTAAAAAAATTTACTCTAAATAATTGATGTTACTGATGTGACCTTGAACAATTTCTATGCATTTCACTATTTCCACTAACATTTTGCATGTTTTCAAGCACAAGTGTTTTTTAAACTTAAACTTCCTGATAGGTGAACATTTAGTGTAATGTCAGCTGACAGCAGCTGGATAATACTGCTGTTATTTTTCTGATTAACTGATTCATGATTAGAACTGTAAAATGTGCAAAAAACACAGTACAATAGTATGATGACAAGGTATAATCACATGGAGGGATGTTTTTAAAGGTTGCTTTGTTTGACCCATCATCCAAAACACAAAGATGTTCTCATTACAGTGATATAAACAGATAAGAGCAGCAAATCCTCACAAAAAGCTCTGGTGTTATTTTGATTACGTATTTATACTTCAGTTCTTGCATTTGACTCAGTTTCTATCAACTGACTCACAATTTCATTATAAAAGCTGTGATCATTTTTTACTTTTATATTACAATCATATTAACATTGTTTTTTACATTTTCATTGATATCAGTCAAGTGGTTTTTATTAAGACCAGGACCTGAACAGATCTGTGAAATCCCCTGCTCACATCAATCATCTGATAGGTCTATATCCCGTATGTGGCCATATGTACGCAGATGGAGAAATGCAAACATTTCTAATCTCTTATGGCTGAAACTTAGGCACTGTGGAACAAATGAAACAGTAAGCAGTGGGGTAAACAGTCCTTGCATAAAGTAATTTAACCAGGTCCATCAAAACATAAAACAACAAACACTTCTATACTGTGGTGGGCATGGAAGAATGCAAACACACATAATCCATGCAGGCCCACGTGTGATCAGAGAAGTTAAATATACTGTATGGTGCAGTTTGGTATTTACTGCACCCAGTATTTACCAGACATCAGTCAGTAAAACTGAGAATGAGTGTGTTTATGTGTACTGGAGTGGCCAAGTGGGTTTTTGAGATCTGTGAATATGCTATTCACAAGATGTGTTGCGTAACTGTTAACTGGAGCATGTAACTTTATAAAAGCAGTCAAGTTGTCTCTGTATGACCACATAGGTACTGCATGCATTGGTGTTTTTGGTGTACAACTTACAACTTTAGTACTGTTTCATTTTATTGGCAACCTTGGGGTGTAAACCTTTATACCCCTCTTCCTCACCCTGTTCCCGTCTCCCCTCATTACTGCTTGTAAAACAAAATAATTAGCAAGTCTTGCTAGATTTACAGTCACCTTGAAACACACAACTGTTTGTGCACACACATACACACACACACTCTGGCCATAGTTGCCTCTGGCATATGGTTCTGCTGTGTATTAACACACACAGTCTTAAATGATATGGCTCATAACCCTGCTGGACGTGCCCTTCCAATTAAACACACTGCAGCTGCTCTCTTCTTTCCTCGTCCACCTTTATCAAGTCTTATGTCCTTCTATAAAAAGAGCCAGGAGGAGGTAAATGTCCAGGTTTTACACCAGTATCCAAATCTCTTGTCTGACCAGTGCTAATGATCGAGCTGAGACAAACTATTACTTTTCATGTGGGTTTTTATATTTGGGATGACATGGAGTTGCACTGCATGTTTGTGTTTGTATGTGTGTTTATGTGTGTGTGTTGGGGGTCCTCATGCGCAGTGAGGTCTACTGTTTCACCACGGTATCATAACAACTTATGAATAATGACATTTTACCCAAAATACAGCTTATTCTGTGTTGTCAATATCCCAATTTGATGCCTGCTGTCCAAGTAATGTACATAAGACCACAGACTTGTTTTTTGTATTAAATAGCAAAATTAATGGTAATGCACAATCAATTTTTAATGTTTCAATCCTGAACATTAAAAACTACATTTTGGTTTATTTTTAATACATAAAACCACGTATAGAATACGTATAGAATAAATTGTTTTATTTTAAACATCAGCCTACTTACGTGACTGTTCAGTTAGCTGCATCAGGATCTCTACTGGTGTTTGCAGACCTCCCCGGCCAGCCCGAAGCATTGACAGCAGCACACACACTCCTTCGTAGTGGATGAATAGGCCTCGGCTCTCCTCAGACATCAGCCCGGTGTGAAGACTGTCCAGAGCCTGGGCCAACACATCAGCTACAGACAGGACAGACAGAGACATTTATTTCTTACAGTAGTTTCCGGACTATAAGCCACTACTTTTTTCCAACGCTACTTTTTTCCATTTATTTCTTACCATAATTTCCGGACTATAAGCCGCTACTTTTTTCCGAAGCTTTGAACCTTGCGGCTTGCCGCATTCAAAACTATGATGCAGCTAATTTTTGGACGAATATAAACGAGAAAGTGTGTGATGAAGTAATTCTGAGGGTGTTAAATTCCGACACTGAAGAAGACAACTTTAGTTGTTAAATTTAGTGGGTGCGGCTTATACACAGGTGCTTTTTTCCCCACCTCTTAATTATGTTGCCCGTTCTACAAAACATCAGAGTGAAAAAATGGCTATCACAGTATATTCTCCAGTACAAAGTGACATTATTAAATTTATAATTAATAAATGTATAATTCTACACTAGTCAAAAACCCCCACATTTTTAACTTATTAAACTGTCAGAACAGTTCTCACTGTTTATTACCTGAAATTAGAGGTTGACTGATTCTGCAATTTGGCCTATTGATTGGTGCCTATAGGACTTTTCACAAACTATCATTAATAGTGGAGCTTGACTCTGATGGTGTCTGACAGCTGCACAGCCTCCACCATTCAAACAGGGATGTACATCACCATATTGCATGCAGGCTCCACAAAGAAAAGTTCAGTCCATTTGTACCTGAGATGATTAACATTAAAATGTAAACTAATTTTATATAAAATTATCACCTGATAAACCTGTTTATTCCCTCTCAAAACTATCATTTTGAGTATTTGCTGTTAAAAATCTAAGAGGAGGATGAACCACTAATATTTGGCATTTTAATTATAAAATGTTGTACATATCAAAAAAGTTGTTGATTAATTTTTCTTTGATGAATCAACTGATTTATCAACAACTCCACAAAGCTCTGATCTCATGGTTTAACTACATATTCTTTTTGGTGTTTTGCCTGTTTTAACTGACAAAAACTTGTACACGCTCTACTCTTTCGCATATGACCCCCTCATATCACCCTCTGCACTTAGGCCCTAATGCTTACCATTCTCCTGCAGTTGCTTGTCAAGACTAATACCCACTGTGTTTGACATTTTCAAACATTTGATCTGTGATGATATTCAAGTAGTCCTGACAGAATTTTTTAAATTCTGAGAAAATGCTTTTCAAATGTCCAAAAGTGCTGGATTTATACAACCTGACAAGGGATAAAAGCTTTCGTGTTTCTTTGGACTGAGTTTGGTTAGTCTGTCTCAGAATGGTATCTATTATGTGTAAAATTCAAGCAAACATGAAAAAGAAGAAATATATCCCCATTATATCCAATCTGGTTTCATGTCAATCCATAAAAAGAGAGAGAGTGAACTTAGTAAGCGGACTGACGGGAAACAGTCTATATGGAGTCATACTGAGGCAGACGCCCTACAGCATAATGACCAGATGGGAGGTCAGTTCAGGGGAGAGTTTCATAAAGCATGTCAGGATAAGTAGGCTGAACCCACTGAGTGCACCAAAATTTACAGTGCGGAAGACCAGGGAGCAAAATCGGGATGAAGCTTAGAACTACTTGGCCTTCTCAAATGTTTGTCTCAAAACAAGACTAAGAGCCTAAAGCCACACTAGAGGATGTGTGAGGCTAATGCTCTATGTAAAGAAAAACAAAGTTCTAAGACAGACAGACAAATGTAAGAGTCCAAAGATCTGCAGTGCAGCAGTGAGCTCTTTACCGGAAACACTAGATCATAAATGTAAGTGATAAGCTCTTTTTTCCAAAATGATAAAAACTTTTTCCCCAAAATTGAAGCCTGTTTCTCTGATTTATTACTGTAAAACTCATGAAACATCACATCATCTAGTTGCTGGATGATGGTTAAAAGAACTGCATCACTTATTAAATATCTGGTCTTTGCTGTGGGATGTAGCTCTAATGCAAAATAAGTGTGTAGCAAGTATGTAGCATGCTTAGCATGTGTGAGAACATAACACTCAGCTACATGTTTTATCACCATGCTGTTTCTGTGGATTCACACCTTCACAGGTGGGCTGCAAGAACAGTGAGGAAGTGATAAGTTACAACAGATGTCATGCTAAAATAATATTATGATTCTGACGGAAAAACTTCAATAAGGCTGTTGTCTTGCTACCAGCAGGGCAGGTCACAACAACTACAGTGAGCACCTTTCCTTTGTTAAAATTTGGTTTTGTTTTTCTTACTGGAAAACTCTAATCAGAATGAAAAATGAATCATAAATAAGTACTTTTTATTTAAAACAATTAAAATGTTTCATCATTACTCAGAATAACTTCCATCTTTGATCTTCTCCCATTCTGAAGTCAGTTTCGATCAGGTAACAGAGTGGAGTGACACATTCAAATTGTTACCAACAATTCTGTTTTTCCCCCCTTTTTCAAAAACCAAATTTATACACGTTAAACACTATTTAACAAACATTAGTATAGTGCTTAGGATACAGTGTATACAGTATGTTCAGTATTATTACCTTGTGTGACTGTGCGAAGGATAATGAGGATGGAGAGGATGCGTGTGTGAGGACAGGGGCTGCGGTAAAGGGGCCCTCTTCTGCAGGCGCCCCCTGCTGCCCCACTGCAGGACTTGGGCAGGTCTGGCTCTTCACACTGAGGAACTGTAAAGTGGGATGGGGCCTTTGATACCCCCTCTCCTATCCGCCGCAGAGTGGCAGAAAGTGCCACATGCTGAATAAATACACAAATACAAACACACTAGTCATTGTACTCTTTTGTATAAAAAATAGAAATGATAAGCCTACAATGATCCAACACCGGTTTGACAAGAGAGCCAGCAGGCTTCTTCTATGACTTTAAATAATTGATGGGGACAATAAATCAGATCATTAAACTATGGCTAATAACCAAAATCTATGTATCTCTAAAGCAGTGAAAAGTTTCAGACTCACTCAATACCTCCCACCCCCCACTGTGTGTCTACTATTCCCTCTCCCAGAAGTCCTCCTCAGCACCCTGGATTTTGAGCTATCCCCCCTCTACCATTCATGCATTGTGGCACAGCAGTTGTTGTTTTTTGTCTTGCAGCAGCACTATGGCAGAATATGATTCCAGCTGAGCGTCAAGCATGTGACTGAACAGATATGACACAGCCTGACAAAAAAATGATGGTTGGGGGGAACCTTGTGGTAAGAGTGGAGAAGAGGACTGAAACTTGGAGGCTGGAGGCTATGAGTGGAGAAAGAGAGGATTTGGAGGCTGTGGACAGTGAGTGAAAGCTGAAGAATACTTCATAATCAGGACAGACAGGTTAGGCAATTAGCTAAAGGTATTTTGCCTTCACAAAAAGACAGGCTTTCAAAGTGAGATTGGGCAATACAGCAAATCCGTCCTATTGCCAATCTCCAGTTCAACCAGAGAACAGCTGATCTGCAGTATTTGTCATGGGGGGCTGTCAAGAGACTCACGGACATGTGGTCATATAATGTAAACATTGAGTGGGACACACATTCTTATCAAAGCCACAAAGACAGGGACAGCCTGTACTGAAGCCTCGACTCTGTTCAACACACAGAGGCAGGCCAGGGACTTGACTTCAGATAACCACACTTCTCATCTGAGCACAAGATGGAACTTGACAGGACCTCCAAACATTAAAGCCTGCTGTGCTGTGAAGGGAGATGTAGCGATAAAGTGGATATCCCCTGCTTGAAGTGGATGTGTACTTCTCTGATGTGTACCTCTGAGGGAAAGCAGTGTGTCGCGTTAGATTTCTGCTGCAGGATGTTGTGAAAGTGACTCAACAGCTTTCTGTAGAATAACACTTGTCCCTTGCAAGGCCAAACAACAGTAATTAGGAGGATGCAAACCACAGAATTAACAACATTTTGTTGAGAATATAATCTTACCCCACCATGGTATTACTTTTTGCCAGCATAAAAAATAGACTAAGAAACAAGGCGGATACTTCTAAAAGGGGTACATATCTTAAAAGAGCTCTAACAGGGATAAACAAGATTTATTTTTCCTTGATTAATGGTTGATCTGCTTTCTGATGAAACAGTTGGTCATGCATTTGAAGGAATAGTATGTAAACAGATTTTCTATTGATTAGTGCTGTGGTTTATTCATAGTGGCTACTCTCCAATGGCCTGACTGTGATATGGGTCACCTGAAGATTTTATATACATTGCATACACTACTTACTGAATTCTACACAGCTCAGCTCTTAGCCTTAGTCCTAATTTCCAAATATTCTTTAATGAAAATCTGCAAAAAATGAAAACAATGAGGCTAAATGCCATCAAACTACAACTGTTCTGTTGCAGTAATAGTTCATGGTCCTTGATGAATCCTATAATATGCATCAGTCACTATATCTCCTCCTCAGCTCCACTCACTCATCCAAATATGGACTCTTCTGGCCCCAAAATCCCAGATTTTGTAGCCATAATGAAGCTTGAAGACAGTACTCCAAAAAGCAATGGGTCACATTGAGGAGGCTCCCTCCACCAAATAAACTGTCCATGTGCAGTTATATGTTATCTTTACCTGCAAACTGCTGTCCAGGTGTCTCAAAGCCCAGTGAATGAGGCAAAGAAGGTTAAGGAGGAGGTCGGGCTCTGACACAGAAGTGTGATGAAGCTGATCTGCTAATAACGGCAGCACCTTAGGGACACAAAATTATTTATTTGTGACTTTTATAACAACACAGAATGTGCCGCTTCTTGATTTATTGTTCCTTGTGGTTTTGATATTAAAATATGCACTAAAATACAGCTGCAATAAAACCCAGAGAATGCAGTGAAACTACAGCGAACATCCCACCTTAAGGCATCTCTCGTTGAGAATGACCTCCGGAGGCAGACAGGGGCTGATGCCTTTACTTTCCTTTCCTGTGACTAATGAGAATGCCTGTCCATCAAGTATCCAGTCCAGGAGAAGGGCCAGGAGCTTTAGTGGAGGGGGGCTGGAGCTGCCCTAAAAGAAGAAAAAAAGGGGAAACAAATAAGTGGAGCAATTATGTTGTTTAAGATGCGGTTAGTTTAGTTAGACCATCATCATCTGTCAGGTCCACATCTTAGTCTGATTTCGTGCATGAAGTCAAAATGAGCACCTCAGTAATGAAAAGTCCTCCAGATTTATATAAATGTGACTAGGATTCAAAAGTACATCTATTTGGGGTTCAGCCGTGGGGCATACAAGCATATGCAGAACATCAAGATTGTGATTTCACTGGGGAGCCTAAAGGTGTTAATTCAACTGTGGAATAAGTATGATAATAAAAGAAGTGAAATGAAAGTTTGGCTCCTGCAATGTTCTCTGACTGAGGAGGGGAAGAAAAAAAATAATCCTTGAAAATGACAAGTTCAGCTCTATCCACTGAGCTCAGAGCTCAAATCCATCCTCTGATCATTTATCTTCATCAACAGCAGCCATGATAACATAACAAAATCACAAACTATGATTTATCGTGTCAGCCGACAGCATGAGTGTGGTCTGTGGAGAAAGACCGCTGCAGTGTTTGCAGTTTGGACATGAGTGAGTGTGTTAGGGTGTGTATAAGTATGCTAAATGATGTGCACAGGGTTTTTCAATAACACACAACAATAAATGAAGCAATGCAGCCTTAATTAAGGCACATTCTACTGACTGGTAAAAAAAAGTAACTGTAAATCAAGCAGACAAACACAGTCACATACAGAGGTTTTTGAAGTACCTTGGTGCTGGGTTTTGTAGATGGAGCAGTTTCCTCCTTTTTAGATGGTTTAATACATTCAATGCTCTTAACACATCGTCTCGATGCTATGCTTTGTTCATATTTCCTCTGAAAACAAACGATAATGAATGAATTTATGAAAGAACATTCCAATTAATCTTAAACAAAGAGAACAGACAAAAAAAAAAAAAATTTCTACATGATAAGAAATTAGTTTTATGGTTGTCAGACTGAATGTCAGAACTTTAGTGCTTTTCACAGAAAACTGAAATGGCTCCAGTTATAATAGAATGACCATATGTACACTGATTAAACGATCCTACCTGCATGTTCTCAAGCCGAGCCTGCACCCTCTTCGACTGGCTCTCCAACTTCTTATTCTGTTCGCTGATCTCATTCAACTGTGTTTAAAAACAATGAATGGCAATCTGCTTTTCAAAACCACTGTTTATCAAAACATTCCCACAATCACACAAACAAAATTACCCACTTTCTTGGGTGGAAATTTTTTTGTACATTTTGAAACAAAAAGGGTTGCATTTCAAAGCATGAAAACACTGTAAGTTCCAAAAAGACAACTTAAACAAAAAAAGCAGACCAAGATGCACCTAACTTCAGATGCAAACCAAAGCAGATTCAGTGATTTTACATGTCTGTTCTAATATTTATTGTCCACATAAAAGAGAGTTATGTCATAGCGCCCTCCTGTGGTCCACGGAACTAACTGTTTGGTGTGAGCCTTAAACTTCTCCAACCTTAATGGAGTGAAGATTTTATCATTTATCATTAAAAGAAAGTTCATTCCAGGTAAAAACTGGCTGGTTCTCGGCGCATTGAGGGGTTGTCAGGATTGGTCCCTTTGGATATTATTTTCAAAGCAAAACATACAAGAAACTAGATGCAAGATTAGTTTATTAAGATTTTGCAACAAGGATCGCTATGACCTCAGGTAGCCATTTGAGTGGGTCCTCAACAAAATAAGTCTTTTCTAACAGACTAATATTTAACTTATGTGGTTGGCTGTCTTTTTCTTAAAGTTCTTGTTTATCTGTACACTGCAGCATTCAACCCTTGTGCAAATGTAGTTCCAGAGTGTTGAAGGGCTTTATCTAACCTTAGAGAAACCAATAAAATAAAAGAGGCAATCACAGCTTGCATGTCCACACACTTCCAACCTGTTTCTTCATGTTGTCATTTAGCTCCTTGACGGTGTTGAAGCTTGACTTGAGTCTCCTGTTCTCTTTGCTCTGCTCTCGAAGGAGATCCTGCAGCTGGCTCACCTCCTGCTGGTATCTCTGGTGACACACACACACACACACACAACGACACTAATGACACTAATGACACTCGTACCACAACAATGTTTAAATGCTTCAGCAAGATATGATCAATAACTTGAGTTCATTTTTGAAATTCTATAGTATTAAGTTCACTGCATCCTCCCTTCATGTGATGAGACGGATTAACTGATTGACTGCTTTATTAGTAGCTTAATTTGCAGTTTTCCTCCTTCTCTTTTAGACTTAACAAAAATTATATTTCCTTATTTGATCTGAACAGCATCTTTGATTAAAACTAAAAGGCAAATGGACCAAGCCAGTTGCTACATTGCAAAATATTGTATTCTCCAAAAAACACGTCTCGGGGTAATTTAAACAACCCCAAATGTCGAAATACTTAACACATGTAGGCAAACTAATTTACACAGTCTGCATGTGTCTGACCTCCTCTAACACTCGTATCTGAGTGTGAAGCATCTCCTCCAGCTCAGTGAGCCTCCCAAATGCGTCCTCCTGTTGCTTTAGTCTCCTCTCTCTCTCTTGCAGCTCTTTCTCCCACTGCTGTTGGCCTTGTCTCTCTGTCTACAGACACACGTAAACAGAGACACATAAATCATCTTACTACACTAAAATGTACACCATTCAGTGACCCTGTCATTGACTCTGACACTTATACTGCTCTTCACAGTCACAAAAATTCAGAGCTAAACGTATCATACACAAATCAAAATTTTCTCTGCATTTAAGTGTGTTTAATCTTAGCCATACATCTGCAAATATTTTTCAAGGACACACATGGAACTACACATCTAGTCGCTTTTCTCTTTTTTCATTTTCTCCATCTGCTTTTCCTGATAAACCATCATTAAAATGGTTCTGCTTTCTCACCTTTAATTGTTCACAGATGGTCATCATCTCCTCATAAACCTTTGCTAGTACTGAGGAGGACGAATGGCACGAGTCAGGGATTTGGCGAGCTCTCTGCAAATTCCTGTCAATCTCAGTTTCTGGGGAACCCGAGCTACCATCCAGACAAGAAGGCAAGGTCACATCTGGACAAATATATGTATAACAGAAGTAAGTCCAAAGCCAGCTCATTACCTACCTATAACAAAAAGTGGTATGAAGTCAGAAATTTCAGCAATAAACAGAAATTAAGTAAATAAATTACAAGAACTCTGGTGAAATTCAAGGACTAATCACTGAGGCCTGTTTTATTATCCATGATCTTGTCATTCATTTGAAAAGGGCTTCAAATAAATTTCCTCAGGAAGTAGAAACCCTGAAATTATATCAGCATCTTGCTTTAAGGTGGTCAGATCTGAATTCTTCTGCCTCAAAAAACACTAGAGACTGGCTCTTCATCTGAAACACACACCTGTTTCTGTGTACAGCACCTGAGAGTCCTGAAGAGGGACAGCTGTAGAGTCTCCACTCAGCTCCTCATTATTGCCATGTAGACTATGATCACTGCCAAACCTTAAAAAAAAAAAGACAAAAACATGTTTTGATCAAGGCATCATACCCAGCGCAAACAGAGAAAAAAATGTTAAAGTAATTTTATTGGACTTACTGGTCAGGATGGTTGGTAACTGCTTTAAACAGCTCATGTAAAGCCTTGTTATAGCACATCAACTTATTGCTTGCCCGTTTGGATCTGTTGGCCATAATAAGCCTTTGTATGGCCTCTAAAATAGTCAACATAAAGCAATGTCAGGCATATCAGCTTATGGTGTATTTTAATACATTTTAGGAAAGGGAACGGAAGAGAGCAAAGCTATAATTAATACAGTCATTAGCTGAACCCACCCTCACAGGTCCCTGAGGTAATGCTTCTTGACGGTGTTAACTAAAAAACAGAAATACAAAGGTCAACACGAAGATACTACTAATAAGGCGTGCATATCACTTTTAACTAACCCTACGAGAACAGACTCATTTTCCGGAGTTAACAGAGCGTAAAATACTGTAACGATGTACAGTACGGCTTTATTCAAGTTTACAAAGGCTACAGGTTAAACAGACATTAAGACCTTATTCATGACAGCAAAGCAGGAGCTGTTATTTCTCTTACTAAATTAAAAGAGAATGCTAAGTTGGCATTGAGACTACAGAGGGATGGGCATACTAAGTAGCTAACTTAACTTCTATGTTGCTTCAACAGGTTAGCATAAACATCATCGAACAAGCTGACAAGCTTTGTCTTACAATAAGCTACTTTGCGTTGTCAGTAAACTCATACCTGTTTTCTCTCCGAGTATTTCTGCTTGAGCTTTTCAATTTTATCGGCCACTTTGGTGTCTTTAAGTTCTTGGTTCATAATTAACTGGAACCTGTAAGTAACTGGAAGAATTTACCCCAAGCTTACTTTGCTCATTTAGCTACTACTAGAGTCAAGACTAACAAAACAATAGCAACTTCCGGTCAAAACTTTCGAGTTAAATAACTTTGTCATGAATATGGGTCGCGTTCTGCAGATTTGGCTTACATTATTTTGAAATTCCAATCTCTCCACTTCCGATATCACTATACTGAGCTGTGAATTGACTAAGCGGACGCAACCAGTCTCGTTTCTCTGCTGGGTAGATACAAAACACAATCCAAACTTGGCGGACAAGTGATCATGTGACGTTAAAGCCTTTTCTTTCAGCGCCCTCTAGCAGAAACACAGCGATGAACTTGTTTTGCAATTATTTCGACAATGGTTCAATTCATTTTTCATGCATATACAGGGTATGGTTTCGGCCTCTAAATCGTGA
>JAPZDY010000005.1:15177089-15191179 GCA_029783645.1 Ctenochaetus hawaiiensis
AGAGACTGTTACAGGCAAACTCCACTGATTTTATAAGTTTCTTTGGAAAACTTATAAAATCAGTAAAGTGTGCCTTAATAGAAATTTTCCATGATCACTATGATTCAAAATAAAAAATCCTGGGTAAATGACTTGATTTAACCCCTGAAATGCCAAAATTAGCTTAAAACAAGCTTAATCTAAAATTGAATGGCAATATTTATATTAAGTTAGGAAATCGACACATTTAAGAAAATTAAGTATATACACAGATTCTACTGTATTGATTAAAAAATGACAAAAATAAGCTTGACACACCAAGCTAATACATGTACTATGTCATACAAATATCGTGGGGCATGTGAACAGCTGACATCTAGCTTACAAAAATAAATTATAAACAACAATAATTTTGTATGCCTAAAGAAATCACAGAAACTACCTAGTTTTTAAATTGAAGTGTTCTAATAACACTTTTAATCAGTGAATTGTGAAATACAGTAACATTCTGAGTAGTGACAGTGATTCAATAAAGATACTGAAGTGATTCTTTAAGTCTCATCCACAGATTAACCTTGTTGCACCCTGTGTCCCTTTCTAGCCCACAGCATAGCCACTGAATTGGCATTTAGCCTTTATGTTTGGAAAGCGGTGCCAAGTTTGCTGTACGTTTGAATAGTCTACAACTATGCTTTAAGATTAATGTCCTCTTTCTCTGTTTGGCTAATTAGCAGCTAATGCCATTAATTCTCCTGATTCAATCATTTTGTCCCTGCAGGCTCTTGCTGATGTTGAGAGAAATTAGCCAGCAAGTACACTAACACTGATCTTCATTAGAGAGCTATTTGCTTTGTCCACTTTATATGGAAATTACTGTTCTGTTAAGTTAATTGATCATATATGTCCCTCAGTCAGGGTGTTGCTGTCCATTTGTGCCAAAAGAAGACAGCATTAGTGTGAGTATGTGCATGTGTGTAAAGGTTTTGTAATTATGCTCAGGTCAGCAGTTATGGCAAGGGTTAATTTGACAGGCAGGGTTAAAGTTAAAGGCCATGTATCACTAGTGTAGTAATACACAACTGTTTTTGCGCACAAGATAAGATAAACCCTTGCTGATTTAAGCGGGAGAAATTTGCTTGTAGCAGCAGCAGCAAGAAAAAAATATATATAAAAGTGAAAAATAAATATCAAAGGCATGAAAAACTAAACTAAAAAATAAAATAAAATGAAAAATAGACACTATACATGAGCATCTGAAGACAAACATTTGGCCATCAAGGTAAAGTGACAAAGGTTTGACTAATAGAAGCAGATACAATGACTTTAGGTCAACAGTGTACATCAGATCAATATAAGATGTGACAAGTAATGGCAGTGAGTATTTGTCTATAATAATATGGATTGCAATATAAATACAGAGCATGATTCAAAAATAAATACACATTAAATTCTCATAATAAAGTATGATATAGCAATTTATTATACTGTATGGTGGATATAGTGAGAGTGAAAGGTAACATTGTATAACAAAATATAAAATACAGTACAGCAAAACAAAATATATATCATAATAGATAATTAAATATAACACAGAATAGGAAGGAACAGTGGCGCTGACTTGACAAATGCCAAAGGATTCGACTGGGACTTTCACACCTATGACTCGTGACTTCACTTTGACATGAGCCTTTTTGACTTTAAAAAGTCCTTGATACCTCCCCTAAAACCCAAAGATTACAAGGTATGGTGTTTCATGAGTGCAACATCCCAAAGCATTAAGCATTAAATAAGTTATTGAACATGACTACAACAGAGTTTCTATAAGAGTAAAGAACCTTGTGGGTAAGGAAGATGATGGCATCCCCTACTCTAAAATTTGGTTAGTATGCAAGCTGCAGTGAGACTGGAAGAGTAGTTAGCAGAGTGTTCAGGTGATGGAGGACTAGCTTCTCAAAGGTCTTTGTGATATGTATAGGTGTAAAGGTGTAACATCTGTAGCTTCATACTACTTCCTTTGATCTCTAACCTGTGGTTCTTCAACTCCATTCTGTAACTAAAACAACGCTCAGGGACTGTAAAGATATAAAGAGCAGACAGGGCATTGTTTGAATCCAAAACCCAGCCATGTCTGGTTTCCCATTTTGTAATTAGACAAAAGCAATCAACATGTAATGATGAGATAATTGGGACTGGTTGTCACTGAACAGTGGGAAAGTCATATTATGGGTAAATCTCTTCTTTATTGTTGCAGAGTTTATGCATCCTGTTTTCATCATGCAGCTAAAATGATTTTTGCTGTTTGTGTGTGTAACGGTGTGTGTGTGTGTCTGCGTAGAGACTGCTGCAGATGTAACACAGACAGTCTAAAGGGATGTGGCCAGCAGTTATCGTCTGCACCTTCTGTTTTTTGACAAACATCACAAACACATGAGCCCGCCCAGGGGATCCAACTAGACAAAAGCAATCAAGTCCCATCATTGAATTAACAACATATTGCTTGTTGTATTGCAAAAGCAATTATCCCCTGTCTCATGATACAAAGCACATACACATGCTAGCAGTCTCACACTCAATTAAAGTGGTGATTGCGGTGATCTGCTGTGAAAATGATTGCATTTCAATTGGCATGACTCTCTCGGTCCTCAGAGCAGTATTATGTATGCTAATGCAAGCTGTAAAGATGGATCTGGGGTTCAGGGGGGGCCCCCTGAGCAATTATACTGCTTCAGAGCCCGGACAAGACAGTGAGTCCCAGGGCAAGAGGAGGCACTTTTACAGGCTTTTCCATATTAAAAATATATTTTTCAAACATTATAGGGGCAAGTCCGTAAAATTTGAAGCCTTAGATACCTTAGGGTTCAATTGATGCATAAGTTAGATGGAGCAAAATTTGCCTTTTTATGAAACTTTTTGTGAATTAGGAATGAGGCTCTTGTTTCATTCTGTGACAGTTCTATGTTCACATTTTCCTACATGTCAGGGGTCAGGTTATGGTTAGACTGATAAATGAGCATAGTAGGTACTGTAACAATATTATAGCAGACAAGTCCACAAAAAAAACAAGACCTGAAAAAAACATTTGAAGACATCATCATTATCAAAATGTGAATTTTGTGAGCTGTCCCATCTCTACATTCAGGATCAGTTCACTCAAAAGTAAACTAAACTAAACTAAAAAAACAAAACAAAACCCAAACATGTTGTCCATGTAGCATATTATTCAGCTTTTTTCAGTTTTACTAGCCAGTGTTTTTGACATACCTGTGAAAATAGTGCTACAATCTCAGTACACTGGTTGCAAAAGAATCTAGTTTGCAAAAGTGATCAAAAATGCTGAAATGCCATGGTTATTTAACATAACTCAAGGACCTTGCTGTCAACAACATAGAAAGTAGTTCTACTTTCTTCCAATACCTGTATTTCACCTGCAAATGAAATAAAAGGCCTTAAAATTTGCTCAGACATTTTGATATAATCTTACAGCGGCATTAATACAAATTTTGATTAGTCTCCAGTGATGCTCCTGATGAATTAAGGTATCATAAGATGAGTGAAAAAAGCTCCTAGAGGTTATTACTGTAATTAAAACAAAATGCACAGAACACAAAGGTTGAGGATCAGTACTTAATAGTACATCTGTATAGTAGTTAATAACAATAGTTCAAATGCTTATGTTGTTTCTAATTGAGTTTATAATCTGCTTACGCTAAAATCAGTCACAAAGCACTTCACTTAAAAAGTTAGTGGTACTAGTTCCTCAGTCCAACACTCTAGATTTGTAATAGTCAGAATTACTCATGCAATCAGCGCTGCCACCAAAGCCCTGCAGGATTTATCCCTATAATAACTTCTCATGTGTAAGACCCCGTAATAGCTTTGTCAGGTTATATTTATTAGATTAATTTCTACAGATTTAATTGATACATGAATATTTTAATGTTTATCCCTAACATACTGTACAAGGCCTTTGGGGAAACTGGGAACTGGGAGGAGAAGGAGGAGTAAGTAAATCCTGTTCCTGGGAACCCCCTTGAAACTCACTTTTTTAATGGAAATGTATGAAAATGTTTTAATTATTCAATGGATTATAGTTTAATCAGACTTTAAGATTAGTCTAATTGCTCTGGTGCTGAAATATGAATGGGATTTACTGATTGTAGTAAAGTGAGTGAGAATAACATGAGATAAGGTGTGGCAGAGCTGCGAGAAAGGGTTGCATTGCAGAGTGATTGCCTTGTGTTATTCTCCTGATAATACGCTGCTAGAAGTTACATGCTGTTGTGAAAAGCACATCAGATTTTTCATTCATTAACTCTTGTTTTGGGGTTTTTTTTTGGCTTTGCTTTGTTATTTCCTTTAATTTTTCTTTTTTCACTCAGGTTCTTCGGAGGTTAGATGCAAAGGTTTCAGAATATGATCAATCAAATATACCTGTGGCACAACTAAAACCTGATCATATAAATGAATTCTTGAATGTCTCCATTTACCCAAATTTCCGATTCAAAATCTCTTCTTCTTCTTCCCCACATTTCTCCCATATGATAAAATATGCAGAAGGCCTGAAATACATTTCACATCTCATTTAAAATATGTTTTAAATCTTGAGATTGGCCAAAATTATACTGATATTCCATGACATTCTTGCCGGATTTATGGTTCATGTACAAAATATTATGGGCAGTTTCTCTCTTTCTAATTTAGTCCACTGATGGGGTCAATCGGGATAAAGGCCGTTATGCCTTATTAATGTTTGCCTTGATAAATCCAGATCACATAAAGAAAGACATATTGCAGATAAATTGTAGATAAAGGAAAGCAGATGAGTCATTCAATGCAATTGGATATTAAGAAAACAATAATAATGCAAGAATCTAATAAAAGTATAAAACCATTGTATAAAATGGAAGTTTTTTCCCTAGCACATTTTTAAGCCCTTTTCAGCCTAATGCAGTGTATTACCTTGTAAGTACAGACAAGCCAAGGGTACTAAGTCTCATTGAGACAGACATCAGCATTTACCACACAAACAGCGTCTAACAAAACTAGGTATTTTATCATTCTCTTTTTATCCTACCTCCTGCATGCTGCCTACTTAAAAGGACTGTCCTTTGAATACAATCAATACAATCACTTTAATGGTTTTTGATGCTTTATACCAAAAAACCCACAATTTTTTGACAAAAAGTAAAGCTGTCTTGTTTTGATCTAACATGATTGACTATATTGTGTCTTGATTTCTTTTTAGAAATGATCATTAGTGACTGTGTATGTAAAGACTATTTACCACCTGGGATATATCCAAAGGTCTAGTATATATATTAAAAAAAAAAAAAAAACCCAACAAACAAACAAATAAAAAAAACACTCCCCTACTACTGTTATGACTGCATTTTTTAAAATCATGGTACTTGTTACGAATTTACTGCAAAGTGCACCAACCGGACATGACTGGAAGTTGATCAACCCCTTTGAAACTTTGACACAGTCACTTGAGTTGTGTCAAAGCTTCCATTATTGATGCTAGTGACCCCCTTTGCTGGAGGGATGAATTGACTCACTATGAAGCAGCCAGCGGCCTGACTCAGCCTCTATAGGAGCTGAATACATTAACACAGTCCACGATAGCGATGTTTGACCTCAACTCCCACTCACAATACATACAACATTCCTCTTGCTGTGTTTGCATATGCGTGTGTGCGTGTGTGCATGTGTGCATTTGTATGTGTGTGCGTGTGTGTGTGTGTGTGTGTGTGTGTTTTCGTGTGCACACTAGGGGTTTTTGAAGGCTGATCTGAATGCCAGTATTCCTCATATGCTGATATAAAATGCTTTTCAATTGGACCATTTTCATGCCATTGCAACAGTCCAGTTATTTTATGCGTTTAATCTAGACTTTAAAGGAGCCACTAGTTATCGCAGTAAAACATGTTTTTCTACATTCTGTTCAGAGTTAGGTTTTCTCATACTTTACAATAGATAATCCAATGCATCGTATATGTTATATGCAGTTTAACCTAATTCACACATTTGGTCATGTGTTAGTCTTTGCATTTGTATGTTACGGCAGTGGCCTGAAGGTTAGGCAACTAGAATAATCTGGGTTGGGAGGTGAAAGGTCAACACTCGCCTCTTCCTCAGTACCACTTTTGAGGTGCCCTTGAGCAAGTTTCTTGAGCCCCAACCAAAACCAGAGATATTTCAATTATCTAATGTTTTCGAGACTTGATGACAGAGAGGCAGAAGGGCAGAAAAAGAGAGAGAAGGGTAATAGAGAGACTATATCTATTAGAGGACCTTCATCGTGGACCCTGGCGGTACTGTCATTCCTGCAGGGTTGAGTCATGTGGGATGTTTCTTGGTAGTCTCTGGGCCCAGCAGCCCTTTTTTGGGAATGTCATGTTTTAACAACTCCAATGCCTTTTAATTCCCGCTTCTGAAAGTCTGTCTGGAAGTACTGGAATGTGTGTGAGGCAGCAGGCCAGACGCTAGTGTTTGGAAATAAACTGTCTGTCTAATCTGATTGGCCTCATTCTCAGGGACGTGGGAGCAGCGAGCCTGCAAATACACAACACACTCACACTTGCACGCACAAACATGGACGGGCTCGCTTCCAAACGCACCTTATAAAACATGCTCTTTATTTTCATTGCATTCCAATTGTTTTTACACCCTTAAATACGCACTTGTAGCCTACAAATGAATGTTGACGAAATGTTTGGAATTATACTAAAAACACATGCTGAACAGAGACAAACTAAAACATGGTCACAGGCACACAAGCAACACATGTACAGTACAGATGCAAGCAAGTACTCTATATGTTACACACTGAGCAGATTTGTTGTGCATGCATGTGTGTGTATTATAGAGAAAGAGGCCAATGGAACGGCTAATTCTTTTTTGCTAATATTATTCCCACAGCAGTGCTGATGAGTCTGATGGAATGGCTTCGATTCAACTGCAGGAGGCTCCTGGGAGACTGTTCGAGTTAATGGACCATGTGTGCTCATATTATCATCTGTTTGTGTGCAAGTGCGCATTCCTGTGTTTGTGTGTGCGAGTATATTTCAGTCAGAAAAGGAGGACCAATGGAGAAGTGTGATGAAATAAGCTTCAGCAACATAAAAGGAACCTAATTGTTCCCTAAAGGCACAGTGTTAGGGAAGTGACAAGAATAACTCAAACCTCCCACATCCCAGCTGAAGACTGGATACAACTGGCTCTAGATTGAAGATTTCCTTCTTTTCTATGTTTGATAAAACAAAGGGAAATGCAGAAAAATGGTTTGGGGAAAAGGACGTTTGGGAGAGAGACATCTGTTGTATAAAAATCAGCTGGTGAACTGTGATATTTGAAATGAACATTGTATGACCACAAAACATGCCTTGCTCTTGGGGATTTTAGAATCAGATGAGAAATGAAAGAAATTCCTGACATTTTTTATGTCAGGACTAAAATAACAACAATAAATATCTTTGATTCCATTCTGCATGGTCTTGCAAATGCACCCATTTCTTTTACACTGTAACACTAATTCTTTTCATTTTAACAGTTTGAATAAGCAGCCATTGACTCGAAACAACTGGTCTCTGTTTTGTAAAGTTAAATATCCTTTAATGCGGCATTTGTACAACTTGTCCGTTGCCAAATTGCAGGTTACCACAATAAAGACTTAAAATAAATGACTGGTCGTCAACTAGAGCTCTTGTGGAAAATATATGCCCTCATGTAAATATACGATGCATTATTGCTATTCTTTATATTAAAGCAGTTTATTGTGAAAACGCCAACCAATTACAAGGAATTAATCCTGTAATTATACATTTCTTCACATCACAGATATAAGTTGAAACTTAACATTTCATTATGTTTTTATATTTCGGCTTTACATTTCTGTGGTTAAGGCATCAATTATTTACTAAGGATTAGGAAAAAAATCATGTATTGGATTAAAATACTTGGCTTTTAAGGTTTGTTTAATATTAGGCATGAAAATGGTTGATTGGGATTAGGAAAGGATTATGTTTTGGCTAACTTGCCCTGTTTTTTGCCAGAATAATAGCAAAGCAATTTGCCAGCATTCATAAAAACACCCTGTTCTGTCACCAAAAACAAGGCGGCTACTTGTCCCTTTGTCTCGATTACAGCACCAGTTTTGATTTGCAAGAAAAATGACTGGACGCTCATTAAAATGACCCATTTTTAAACTATCAACCTTTTAGTAAGCTTGACACCAGTCTCCTGCTTAGTGTTATCTCAGTCAACCCCACTCCCCCCCACCCCCCCAGTCTATAAGAACTACATCATGGTAACAAATGTACTACTCCAGTGATCAGTAAAACAAATGTTCAGACCAACATCAACATAACATCAAAAAATATAGTACCCACCTTATTTTAAAAGAGTGGGGATATTTTTAGGTTCCTAATGCAAAAGGTTGAAAAAGGCTCATGTGTTTCTACAATGGCAGATCACCTGGTAACACACTGTGTTGGCCAATTAAATTTGTGCTAGTGCTCATTCCTGGTATAATTGTGATGTCAATAATAGACTTCTGCTGTCTACTTTCCCATTGAACAGACAAAGAATACAATGATTATTGCCGTGGTTGTTATCTCATCAGCTTTATTATTATTTTGTTGCTTTTTTTGTCAGTTTTTCTGGCCTGCTAGTCTCCAACATTCTCTGTCATCTCAGACATCGTCATTTCTTCTCCGTCCAGCTGTAGTTGTTCAGTCAATTCCTGTAATCTAAACATCATCTATCAAAACTTTTCCAGCAATGATGCTTCAGAGCTGTAAAATCCTGTGTCATAAAATGTGTCATAAAAGATAATTGAAAACAGTGTCCTGGATTGTAATGCATCTGTACTACTTGTAAGCAACATACCCAGACCGCTGCAGCCCCTTGCATTTTATAATGCTGTTCTATTTTTGGTCTGAACTCCTGCTAACATGAAGATGGACTCCCAACAATCTTCCATCCCACTGTTTGCCAAGTTCATGAAACATGTTATTTGACTTCATGAGTTTCTCAAAGTGCTTCTTCAGCGCCCTAACAACATCCTAAGCAAGGTCAGCCTTTTCCTTTAAGAACAGCTGGGGTGACGTCCTACAAATTCTCTCACTTGGTTTGCATAAACTTTTACAAATTGAAACCATAACCTTTTCTAATTCCTGTTGTCTTTTCTGTACATCTGAAACACCACAATCCAGAGGACTTATTCTTTATCTTAATACCTTTAAGCAGCCATCGCTCCCTGTCTTCATGTCTCCAAACTCTGCCTGAAAGAAAAGTAATTAAAGTTAAGTGATAAAGTCTCCCACAGCTGTTTTTTAGCAAAGTCCCAAAACATGTGTTGTTTTGGGACTGTTTGCAATCTCTCTGGCAGCCTCCTCCTTAACCTGATCAATCTCACAACCAGATGCAAATAATCTGACATCAAAATCCTTACACTGTCCATAAAAATGCCTAAGGCCCAATGGAACAACTGCAAAGTTGCCTGTGGTGCTCTTGTGGGCTTTATCTGTCGGTGCCTCTTTGTGTTGAATATGGTGTTTTTGGACGTTCTATAACTGGTGCAAAGTGGAATAACACACATCTGAGGTTCAAATCAGGGAGTTCATATAATTGCCTTACTGATGTTCCAGTTATTGCCAAAGTCAGCAAGATGTCTGCTAATGAGAGATCATCATTCAAGCTTAAGTTCTATATGTTTGTTTTTCATCTAAAGGTTAGAATTTCAGATATGCAGAGTGTTTGAAGTGGATGTGGTTGGAAAAATACTGATTGTGCCTTAAATATATCAGTTTAAACCTACTATGTTGTTACTGCCAAGCCTCTGTAAGGACTATCAAGCTCATATAAACACACCAAACACATAACAACAACCTGGCATCAGGCCTCTTGGAAAACAGCTGTGTGTAAGTGTGTGTTTGTGTGTGTGCCCATGAGTTTGTGTGTATTGAATTCCTAATTTTCTCACATGTGGGCACCATACCTACTTTAATTTGGGTATCAGGCCTCTTGGAAAACAGCATGAAAGCTGGAGGGACCTGTGTGATTACTGAGCCCACAGAGAAGAATGAGCCTTTTACCAACATGCTAGTCGCATTGAAACTGTGAGATAAACAGAATGATGAGAAAAGGGGGATTAAAGAATGGAAAAAGTATGACCTCTGGAACAACCTGCCTGAGGAGTTTAGGCTTGCAATCACTGTCTTTTCTCCAATCACAATCATGTTTCATAAACTTGCTTTTATGTGTTTTACTCAATTATTGGCTTGGCCAAAAAACAGCAGAAGCCACAGCTGCTCACCAGCCAGAGAGGTCGGTTTGACCTGAATGTTAAACAAGTCGGTTAATGGCAAGCAAGCTGAATCAAAGGTTACTTGTGTAACTGAGGATCCCTGCTGTGTTCATATTACACCGGGGCTTTTGAGGGAGCTACATTTTTTGAAGCTGTGAGGAAAGTACGTATGCATGTACATACACAGTTATACCTACCTATGTGCAACAATATACATAGAAGACACAGCCAATGACAACAAAGAACTGTAAAAATGATTCTTGTTGCAGTGTCTTTCAATTGCTCAAAATAAAACTGAAAACTAACAATGGACTCTAACCATGTTAGCCCGAGGAAATTCACTTAGAAGACGCCATATGGTGTGTAATGTGCATTCAGTGCAAAAAGTATAGCACTTTAAGTCCCACTGCAACCCAGCAATTACTCTTCATATTGTGTTTGTTTGTTTTACCATAACTAACTAATTCATGGTTGATTGCAATAACTACAGTTCTTCCTTATCCTTAATCTGCAGTTGCCATTTAAAGATAATGTATAAAGTGTGATTTTGCCATTGAGCATAAGTAAGCAGCTATCAGTAAGCTAGCAGTAAGTGATAAGTTTAAAAAGTATGCATGTTTTAAGTTGATAAAGTTGATGAAACAGCTGATTTGTTTAAAAGTAACTGAATAAAGAAAGTAAAACTGTGTATAAGGTTTTATGTAAAGTGTAAAATTTACTTAATCTTGAATCAGTGACAGAGCAGGCATATTTATAAACCTGCTGATTTAAATAAATAAATACAACTGTAGATTAGGAAAGATAAATGAATCCAGAGGTTTGCTTGGACTCTTTCCGTTGCAGGGTGTCAATATACTGACTGATGTTTTACTCTAAAGAGTGTTCTTTTCACATGTAGGTGAAGCAAAACATGCAGCTGATGCAGACACAGTAGACTGTCGATGCTATTACACGCTCTGACAGGACACCTGGTTGTAATACCACTCTTTTTACAACTGTGTCGCAGGTACAAAGTGCACCCCCAGCCATGGCCTTGTGATTTACATCTTTTATACACTCATGTGGCCTGATTCAGGAAATCATTAAGTTTGTTTTGTCATGTTTTATATCATTTTATAATAGGCTATTTTTCTTAAGAACTAAAATGAAATCGAGCCAAAGCCATACTAGCCGGCTACTTGAGATTTTTTAAAAATGTGGCAGCCAAAGTGGTCCACTTGTGGAGCAACATGAAACGAAACAGAGAGTCTATTCTCCCTTGAGAGCTCATTTGCATTTTCCTTGGTGTTAGCAACTGTGCTTCACAAACTCTTTTCCTCACTTACACATACAGAGACACACACATAGTGAGGGGTGTGCGTGGGCAGATAGAAAGGAGAGGAATCCCTGATAAGCCAGCAGCCTGGTGGAGGGCATAGAGAGAGGAATGGCAGCTATGTCGGGCATTCACAACACTGTGTGGTGTCACCAAACAAAGCCTTCCCTTCTCCCGCCTGTCAAAGACACCATTGTGGCGTGAGGAGAGAGCCTTTATATCACACACACATTCCACGCATGCTCTCCCCCACCACACACACACACACACACACACACACAAATAAAAACCTAGCATGTAAATCTACATAGAGATGATCTGCAAACAGATAAATAAGCAAACACCAAAATACTTTGCATGCTCTGTATTTTTGCGCACAATATTAACAATATACAGTAAGTACATGCGTGCACTGGTATAACTGTATGTAAAAACATTTAAACAGGTACAAACATATACAGTAAGGCATCATTGCAACATTAACTTTTACATATTCACATGTTGTATTTTATTTTTCTTAGCATACGTATATTAACAGACATATAAAGCAGTTATCTTTCTTTTACTTTCATTTCTCTGGCTTGTGACTGGCTGTGTTGACAGGATGGAGACTTCCGGCAGAGAGGCTGGCATCCTCAACGTGGGGCCCCCAGTGAGAGTCACCTGTGAGGGGGTGGGAGGGAAGGGAAGCTCCCCTGCTCACTGGAAGTCTGGGAAGTTAATGACAGTTGACACACCCAGCAGGAGGTCGACAGCGAGAGTGTATGTGGGTTGTTCCTGTAAGAGAGAGGGAAGCTGTATGAGAGAGAGTGAGTGTGTTAGCCTCTTCCTGTAGCTCTGACAAGCTCCTGACTGCTCCTGCCACCTCCACCTCAGCCACAAAGGACTCATGGGAAGGCAGACATGACAGGAGGGTGGGACTCCCATATGTCTCATGTCTGACTTTGCAGAGTGACTCTGCAAACACCTGTCAATCACTGTCAGGGCAGGACGAGAGCTACAGTACAGATGAAATGTGTGTGTTTGTATGTTTGAGATTGAAAAAGCAAAAAAGAACAAGGGAGAGCAGTTACTGGTCATTTTATTTTTCAATTTTCTTTTTAAAGTTTGTACCAACATGAAGTGGTCTCTCATCATGCCTTTAAAAATTTCTCTTTTCCTCTTCACTGAAAGCCACTGACAGAAGTATTTTTTCTTGCCAGGCAGAATGCTCTTTATGTCAGACTGACTAATACAAGATACTGGAAAAACAGCCTGCCTAAAGATAAATATCTACATAAATCTATGTAGTTTGGAAGACTGTTTTGAAAGGGGTGGGTGGGCAGCAGATGCTGACAGGGTGAGATCATTTAGGGCCGGCTTTCCTGTCAACCTTGTAGAGAGCTTCCCAGCATGGGGGGCACCATTGCGGAGGAAGCTCCCAACTTCACTTCCCCAGGTTACAGTGACAGGGCCTACCAGGACTCTAGGCCAGGACAAGAAGCCCTGCTGAGGGGCTTACTGGCTGCAGGGGGCCTGGTTAGATTGGTGGATAAAGACCTAGACAGTAGGGGCTGAGTAAGAGGACAAAAGAGAGACAGTAGAGGGACGGTGGGGAAGAGGGGAATTACCTGCCAATTAGGCAAAGTTAATGTGAAGAATGATGGGTGTCAACCTGTCAGAACCCGGGGAGGTGGGGGGATCAGCCGGATAAGCCCCACGTTATCCCTCAGATTACACTCTCAACTGACATGATTTCACACACACACACACACACACACACACACACAAACAGACACACACATTTGTTGTCAATATTTGTTTCATATTGTCTCTTTTCATAAAGACAAATATTTCATTTACTTTCTATGAACAACTATTGTCATGAGAAAAACAATGACTTAAACAGATTTTTTGTAATTATTTGTTTACTTTAATTTATTTCTTTTATACATAAAGTTTAGAGACATGTTGGACAGATGAAGTGGAAAAAATGCGATTAACCACCTTAAGGGGCCAGTTTTATACCTTGCATCCGACATTCTATTCAGAGGGTTTTCCTGCCTGTCACCTAAATGAATGCTGATAGCTTCTAGCAATGCTTTATGCAAGAAAAATACATGAGAAGGTGTTTAATAATATTTTTCCACTGGCTGCAAATAGTGCAAAACAACACAAAAATGCAAAGATTTAGATGATGAAATTCATGATTGTTCCTGTTATCATTGACTATTGATTTCAGTGAAGGATTTATGGGTTCTGAAATAGATCTGCCATTTTTATGGAGGAATAATACTGTACTGTTCTTAGCCACACAGTGAACAAATTAAATATATGAAGAAAGTACTGAATTTTGCTAACCTTGTGATCTTTTCATTATTATTAATTTCTTAACATAATAGAATTATTCTTATTATTCTTATTCTTATTATTATTCTTCTTCTTCTTCTTATTATTATTATTATTATTATTATTATTATTATTATTATTATTATTATTATTATTATT
>JAPZDY010000005.1:15191584-15202025 GCA_029783645.1 Ctenochaetus hawaiiensis
ATAATAATAATAATAATAATAATAATAATAATAATAATAATAATAATAAATAAATAAATAAATAAATAAATAAATAAATAAATAAATAAATAAATAAATAAATACAGACAACAGACAACAGAATACATACAGACAACAGAATAGAAACATTTGCTTTCGAACACCATCAGTCCAGCCTTTGTTTACACACAAACACCCCACTCTCAATTATCTGTAAAGGTCTCAGCTGCATTTTGAAATGCCGCAAAATGCTCCCTCAGGAAACCATCCTTTAGTTGGTTTAATTCTCAGTGGAAACATGCTCTCAGTGACAGCTTTAAAGTAAAACAACGATCTGGGTCAGTGGTCCAGGAATGCCCCTCTGTGGCTCTGGTATGTGTGGTATGGTCATTATGGGCAGCATGGGACAGTAGCAGCAGGTAGGGTCATGTATCGCAGGCTGGGATGATTGACAAGCAGGTGGCAGAGCAAGGGATTCCCCATTGATGGGTACTGGGTGTGTTTTTTTTTAGTTCCTTTTTAACTGATTTGGCACTAAAGTAGCACAATGCTGGTTTTATGGGAACATTCTTAGCATTTTACAGAAACTGATTTATACTGTCACTTATATTGAAAGTCCCTCTTTTGCCTCAGATTTGTCTCTTGTGCAGTTGAGATATTTCTGAGATATCTGCCATTCATAGCTGTGCTGATTTTTTGAATGTTTTAGGAATATAGACAGAGATGGATAAGAGTACTGAAAATCTATATTAACGTAAATGTAGACTTAATTTTATAAAAAATTACTCAAATAAAAGTGATAGCACCATTTGAGAAACTTACTTAGGTAAAAGTAAAAAAAAAAATAACTGGTTTATTATTACTCAAATATCCAGTTATCTTCTATTTTAATAAAAAATTTAATTATTTATTTACAATGAATATTTTTTTTAATTAAAACTGCTACAGATCACTATTAGGGCAAATTTATCCCATTAGCATACCCCAAAAGCTTTATGTTGAACATGTAATAGCCTAATGGTAAACTCTTTATACGCTTGCCATTTGTTCAGCACATTATTAACAGCCTGATTTCATTTTGTAGGATAGAAAACATAGTTAATCACTGAAAAAAAAATGGAAATGTCCAAAAAAAAAAAAAAATGTCAGGAACTGGAAATGGAAAGCACATGAACATGGTGGGACTTTGTTTTTATTGGGTTAAATTGTTTTCTTGCATGACCAGCAGATCTCTCATCTGTGCTATGGAGAAATTAAAAACAGAATTGAAAACTGTCTCACATGCAGTACAAGATGCTCAAATGGAAAGTTGGCAATCATATTTCTTTGTTAAAAATGAAATTCTATAAATATGTCAGATGCAGTGTGTTAAATAATTACACCTGACAAATGATGATGACAATTTTCCTGCTTTTTTATGAGGTTGCTATTGATCTGAAACCAGTACTGAAATTAAGATAAAAATTAATTATCCCCTCTTTATTATACCCTGAAGGCACCATGTAAAGAAATATGCATTGTTCAATGAACTGTCCCTTTAAGGAGTAACTATTCTTATACTTCTACGAACGTCACACAGCTCCCAGTGGAAAGTTTTAACATCCCAAAGTTGAAATGTTGATTTTGTTGTCACAGGCTAACTATTACTGTAACTGTTGGCAATATAAAAAAAAGTCTTCTTGCTACATTCCATGAATAGCGGCATCGGTGTATAAAAAGCCTGCAGAGTTGAATCCTCACTCTTCTTAGACGCAGGCAGAGCTGTAGTAGGGCAGCCCACAGTGGAGACTGAGCAGGGGAAACAGGTGTTGGTTGCTAAATGTGCTTTCAGTGAGCAGAGGAATGACAGCTATGTACTGGCCTCTGTGGTTACTGGCACATTACCCAGAGTGGAGCCGACAGAAACAACCCACTACTGCTGCTGCTGCTGCTGCTGCAGCTCCTCTGGCCTTTATGAATGAAGTGCCTCTCCCTCTGATTGGGATTTTGGTCTTTTAAGTGGACTTGGCAACAAACAAAAGTATGAAGTTATTGTACTCATCTTTATTTCCCCAGCCCAACAGTGGGACTCCCAACTGACTCCAAGCTATTTTCTTGCAGTTGTGGCCAGTAACTTTACAAATAAAGCGCTCAGTGCCGTCTCACTCTGTGGTGATATTTGGAGTCGGACCTTTTCCTGACCCTAGCTGCAAAAGCATTAACTTCCTCTGATGGAATTAGTTTTCTACTTCCTATTGTGAAAGACTCATTGATGAAGCGAAATATATAAAAAAAAAAAAACACTTCTTCTGAAATCTGGCGAGGGGAAACATCATCATGCATCCTGGCTGCTCTGTGTGTGGGCAGACAGAGGAATGTGGCTGGCCTGTGTTATGGGTGGATGTTCTTGCTGTACATTGTAAACAGGCGTAAATGTTGATCTTTTCCTGTGGTGTAAGAGCGTATTGACTTTTGATTTAACAGTCTGCCCTCGAATGTGGGAGCTCCAACAGACTTCATGCTCAAGATCATGGACCTGTGTAAATATTCCCTCTCTTATGCCATTTGGGACTACACATGTAAACACCAGCCCCTTTAAAACGGTTACAAGTGCTTATTTTTTGCCTCCAGATCTTATTCAACATCCTGAAGTAATAAAAGTGAAATGATACTCAAGGAATTGCTCAGTGCATTCCTGTTTTCTGTGTGAGAACAGTGAGCAGTGCTGGTGTCTCCAAAGCGGTGAACCATGTTAATCTAATCCAACAAAACAGCCTCATACTTAAATTTAGCTACATTAACTGCTGCTGCAGAAAGAGAAGTGAAGAAGAAATAAAGGCAAGAGAGATGAAAGTAAGTCATCCAAAAATGAAAATAAAACTGTGATTGAGAATTTTTAACATGGATGTTAAAGGTTAAAGCTGCTCGAATCAATATTTTTATTTTCACAGTGGATTCACAGTTTTTGTCCTTGAGCTGTCATTGCACAGAACTCTGTTCTCTCCCGAATTTGACCCACCTACACTGTGACCTTTTGTGCACAGCTTTCACAAAACTGCAGCTTTTAAATGTTGCCATGTTAATTATTTCCTTCTTTTATCCCATCTTTGCTAGCTTTGTAACCTGTTTTCCTCCATGGCTTCATTAAAACTTCATCCAGTCTAAATTAAATTAGGTGACACTATAATGATCTAATGAAATCTAAATGTGATGAGAAAGCTTCATGTCAGTCCTGTTTGAACCTACATTACAAGATTTGTGCATTGGACCTGCAGCTGTTTATAATTGGTAGTTAAAAAAGAAAAAAAAAACATAACACATAATAAAATAACACAATAATTGCTTTTCTAAATACTAATTTTGAAACATTTGCCTCGAGAAACCTAACTCTGAGGAAAACCTGCTTTTTCACTGGCTTCTCTTCTCCTTGGGTGTTCCTAGTGTTTCAATAACAAGCGGCCAGGTATCGTTTAAAACAAGGAAGACTTGGCAAATCAAGTGTAATCAGCAGGACAAGTGTTCTGTGACACTCCCAGCACGCTTCATTAGGCCGCCCTGTTGACACAAACAGAGTGGTGAAAGCTGAGCCCTTCACTAATACCCCTAATACCCCTAATTCTCGCACGAGGAGGGCAAATTAGCTCTGATTACCCCAGTGATTTGTAGGAATGGAGCTTTTGGAAGTGAGACAAAGATATTGGAAAGGAAAAGGGAGTGAGTCAGTGTGAGGATGGATTATGAATGCTGTGTGTCGTTTTTACTCACCTTTATTGTTTTTTTGCATCTCCTCTCCACCTCTCTCCTCTGCATCCTGATCTCTGTCATCGTGTAGTTTTGTGCTCAGACAGCTGGTGTTGTGTTGCTGATTGTGAGACTAATCATCCACTCAATTACTCTGGAATGTGCGGCTGGGCTGTGTTATGACTGATCAGCTTTCCCTCACTCTTCCTTTTCATCTCTTTTAGAGGACTCTTGACTCTCCTTTCACTATACTTCTTTATTTCAGCTTCTGTCTCTTTTTCTCTCTCTCTTTTGCTGTTTTTTCAGCTCTCAGTTTGATTCAGTTCATTTCAGCAGCTGGTCACAGACACACTGGTCATTTCTGCTGTACTTTACCAAAACAAAAAATCTAAAAAGTGAATCACAGCTACAACAAGATCAGCTGTTTCTCTGTCACTTTGTCTTGAGTGACAGGAATATATCTTGCCATATTTTTGGAGGTATTGTTATGGCTGCCATTCTTTCATGCAAAAGTGGTTTGTAAAGTGTCTACAGTATAGTAGTTTTAAAATAATAATTAACTTTTTACCAACCAACACATTCTCACTCCCCAATCCAAGCATAACAAGGATTGTTCAAAACTCTTTTGGCAACACTTTGAGGTCACTGTCATTAACATGCGTCTCTACTGCAGTTTGTTAAGGTGATTTGCACCACAACTTCTTGGTTGGAGCTAGGATAAGATCACTGACTTTTGTCTTTCCTGGGACTCAAACCCTGGCTGAAAGCCATGCATGCATCCCACTGCACCAATTTACTCTGACCTCTACTCCTCTTGTCTTTTTCCACCCTTTTGTACTTTGTTGGAATAAGGTTACATTGGACTTTGAAGTGCAGTGTGTTGAACACGGACAGTTGGAGTACCATGGACTTTAAAAAGCAATACCAGGTGGTGCTGGCAAATGAGTTTGGAGTGAGAACAAGTTGAAATAGATAAATAAATAGATAAATAATGTTTGCTTTTACACCATAAAATAAATAATAAAGCATTAAAAAACAAAGTGTACTTTGAAAGTATACAACAGTATTTGACAAGGTGGAGGCAAAGAAAGACAGCCAATCAGCAACCAGTATTTTCATGACTGTGGTTTAAATGCGTAAAACTACAGTTTTGTTGGCTGTATATTTTGTATTCTTTGTATTCAGTAAATGAAGCCCTGTCCTCGGCACTGATGTCACATATTTAAATATAAGTCTCTTAAATGGATAAGAACCAGACTGGGGTTTAGAGGGAAGCAATGACCCAAGGTTCAGTCTGGACTGGGATCCTAAATGGTTCCAAAGGGCCCAACAGGTCATAAGAAAATTAGAATTTAAAATAGATACATATAAAATAAATAAATAAAAGAGGGAATTCAACTATTTCTTCTTATTTCTTATACCTAATGAAATTTCCTGTTACAAAGAGAAAATGGTTGGTTACAAAAGAGGCAATCATGGCTGAAGATCCAAAGCACCAGATTGGCTCTGAGGTCATCCTTTTCTCATTTAGTGTCTTTTGTGTCTGGAAACATAGTTGTGTGTGTGCGTGTGTGTGCCTGTGTGTGTGTGGTTTGTGCGTGTGTATGATTTACAAAAACACGGATGCACACTGTATGACTTTGTATGTCATTAATTGTTGCTTTGAAGATCCTAACTATCAGCAAAAAACATGAGCTCTTTAAACTTTAATTAAATGCTACACATGCAACATTTCCTAATTCTCTCACTGCCCCAGTTTTTTTAAAATTTGAACTAACATAATAGTTCACTCTTACATAGCTTCCAGCTCTGTATTACAGTATCTTCGTGGTCTTCCTGCAGTGGAAGTGCCTGTGGTGATTCTTTAAGGGTGCCAGTGGGATGCCTGTTAGCATAAAAGTACACTACATGCTGATGTAGAGGCTACATGCTAATGCTAATTAGGTGCTATAGAGGAGAGTAGAGGGCTTACTTTGCTAAAAATAAATCTTTGAAAATATCTCCTTCTTTTTCTCCTTATTCCACAAAGTTTTTCTAATATTATTTTCCTCCATAATCCCTGCATTTGAATAAAATGAAATACATTGACAGATAAAATGACAGAAACTTCATATAGCAAATTATTAATCACGCTTAACATAATTATGAAATATGTGTTTGCTAACAAATTATATGAAATTAAATAAAACTAATTTTATACATACATTGCAAGATGTTATTGTACTGCTAAAATGAATCCAAACGGGGAACACATGGCTTTATCTTCACACATAAACAGCTGCTGCAGGCATGAGAGACACATCCACAATCGGATGATTTTTAGTAGGGGTGTGGTGCTTCGTAGTTTCATTCCATTCTGTGTGGCCTCTGCATGACAGTCAAAAGTTTTCTGGCTGGTCCATTTTAGAAGCTGAAAAACACTGAGGCTCCCCCACCCTGCAATTTTCATCAATCATTAACAATGACAAGGGAGTGACTATTGAAGGTTTTAAAATTCAAATTTACTGTCAGTAAAATAAAGGTCAACATAATAGTATCAACCAAACTTTTTTATTTATTTCCCCTAAATAAATCATATTCATATACCTCAGTTTCAATCTATGTTTTTTCTGGTTCACATCCCACCCGAGGGTGGCTCCATGCCCCCTCAATGGCACCCGTCCCATGGTTTTAGAACCATCAGAGAACTCAGAAAACAGTTAAAGAAAAGAATATGCAAAACTTAAATTATGATTTTTTTTTCTAAGATAAGGGTCTCAAGTTAAGCTGATCAAATTCATTCTTGTAAACATGGTCCTGATCAAAATCCCTGATATCTCTGATAACATAACAAACATGAAGAAACATCTCATTTTTTGGTGAAAGATAATTTTTTTCCAGGTCACCTACTCTATCAGATGACACTGAGTGCCATCCATTAAGTCATATGAAGTTACAGACTGTATCTTATATGTTGTAACTTACAGATGTGAAGTCGACTGCCCTAAAGTTTTCAGTATCTGAATTTTGCTAAAGGTCACTGGAGGCTTAACTTTCAGCTTCTCAAAACATCCAGATGAACCGTCTGGATAGGATTACACTTTATTGCTAGATTCCTTGTCGCATTTTGGTAAACCCTTAAAATCAAGTCAACCCCATCAACTCAATCCACAAAGTGGATGAGGAATATTTTGTCGGTAATAAACAAATATATTCAATTCTGACCTTTTCCACTCAGGTTTTTCCATTTCAGAGCATAATGATTTGTTGATTCTTTGGATGGAAATGCAGCTGCTGAGGTCCAGATTTGAAGTTCTGCTGTTTAGTGGAGATGGAGAACGAGAAACGTGGGAGAGCAGGCTGGAATGTAAGTGGGCTGCTACTACTGATCATGCCACCTGGTCAGACCACTCACTACACACACACACACACACGCACACACACACACACACATCCAAGCTTGCACAAGCTCCCAGCCAGCTGTCGATTATGTCAGGATGGGTACAAATAATGTTGATCCTGGCACTGGACCGAGTCTGAAATATGTATAAGCAGCTTGAATTCTTTAGAATGAATCATTCCAAACTTTAATTCAAGTACTGATCTCCAGGCTGATGGAATCAATATGATTTTTAAATGTTTTTAAATTGAATTTTATCCACAAGATCTTTATTTTTCATCTCAGAATCAAACTGAACCAACATCAACAGAAGTACTTGAAACCTTTTTGTGTGTGTCTGTGTATTCTTCTGCTCTCTGACAAACTTCCTGTCCAGACAGGAAATCCCTTCTTTGGTGTGTGCTCGTCAGTCTGGGAGTATGTGTGTTCTTTACATGTGTTTTTGTGGAAACAGACAACAGACATGTCATGGTATCTTACAAAAACTGTCTGTGGAATGCAATACACTTCCCCCTATACAATTCCACTCCCATCTGGTACATAATGTACAACATGTTGTTTACCAGTGACTGCAGAAATGTCATATGTGATTGAGTACTGCAACAACCAACAATGTCTGTATTCTTGTTTCTAAGGGACGGACCAGGTCTTGGAGGTTGGTGTGTATGTAGATAGGTGTTGAAAATAAAAAATCATTATTTATTGGAAGATATTTATACTTAAAACAATTGGGAAAGGTCTCAGTTATAAATTCATCAAACTGCTGTTTCTGATTTGATGCTACATCACATGAATGTGCTTTGTTCATAGTTATTTTTGTCGGTTTTGTAAGTCAGTCAGTCTAGTCTGAAAAAGTGTGAGCTCAAAAAAGACAACATGAGGAAAAATTTCACCACTTATATGTTGGAATGACAGACCCTCAGAGCTAAGGTGAAATGACTTAAATAGCTTTTCAAATCATTTAATGGACATGAGGTGCACAACAAATAAATGTCTGTTTGGGATGGGAACTTGTGTGAATAAGCTGTCAATAATGAACAGATTTTTATACTTAAAGTGATGCTCACAATATTCTCTAGATTATACATAATTTGGTTGCAAGTTAATATTTGTTTGAATTTAACTTATGTTTGCTTGATAATGATAAAATTTCTGTCTGAAAAAGAGTCTTCATTCACGAATACAGTTCAGCAATTTATTACTCAAACATACAGTACCAATATTTACACTACACATCCCCTCAAAGGCAAAATAGTAAAGTAGCATTCAGGCAAACATTTTAGCCAAGTTCCTCCAGCAAGCAACACTCACACACATGCACACACACACGCACACACCATTTAGTCATAAACAAACATTTACTGTACAAAACAACACGTGGATCAAAATCAAGCTCTTGAAACAGAACCACTTGGTCTCACATTGCATGAAAGAGGAAATGGTGTTTTTTTTGCCGACAGAAGAGCCCTTCCATTCTTAAAGCCAGTAGTCAGTTTGTATCATTCTTTGAGGGCTTTGATCTACAGCCAAAGCATTAGATCGCTGTCTAAAGCCTGAGTTCATATCCATGATAAGATGTGTGGACAGTGCAGGACTCATAGACTGAGCTACAGTCAGCCATCTATCTACAATGTACATTTTAGTGCTGGTGTTGCAGCCATGCATTGGTAGAGCCACAGGACAAGTCCTTTTTTGGTGTGAAATGAATGATATTCCTTCTTGTTGTCTTGGTACATCAGTTAGAACCAAACTGAAGTCTTTGCTTTGGTCTGATCAAGAGCTGTAGGAGAGAGAGACACAACATAAATGACTTTTTTTTGCACTAAGTTAGAAAAGATGTGAAATTTGACAGATGCCTGCAAGTCAGTTTATATACTGTATTTTTTTTGTTTTGTAGTATCTACCTGAATCATACGCTTCCAAAGATCCATGGAGGGCTGAGGGGGTCCAGGCTACAGAGGTAGCCGTAACTGGGCTGTTGCTGTTGGGGTCCATCTCTGTCTTCACCCCCTCACTGTGTGGTGAACTCCCTGTGCTGGCAGTAGGCTGGTTCTGGTTCCTCACACCCGGCAGCAGCAGAGGGTTGAACCTGGGATCCAAGGCCGGGCTGTGGGTCGGGTATGAATGGAGCATGGGGTGGTGGTGTCGAGTGTGGATGTGGGGATGGGCGTGAGGATGATAAATGTTGTGGACATTGGGGTAGCTACTTGTGCCCTGCGGGTTCAGGCTGTATGTCCAACTATCAGGGAGGGTAGCAGGAGGCGGGAGGCTGGTCTGAGAGAGCACATGGTCTGTCCACAGAGCTGCATCTGGGTTGTTGAAGGAAACGGGGCTGGAAGAGAAGTCTGGGTGGACTGAGACAGAGACAGATGGGAGGCAAGAACTGGCCTGGGGTGGGTAAGTACTGTTCCATGCTGAGCTGCTCTGTCCCTCAGAGAGAGATCCACCATCTGAGACAAACATATAGAAAGACTTTATCATTATAAATTTTGAAAGAGCAAACCAACGAGATGAATTTAATATCAATCAACCAGAGTGTCTTCCCATCTGAGGCTCACCTTTCCATAAGCCCGCTGAGGCTGATGACTGAGTCACTCTGATTGGTTTGGTCTCACTGTTGAAGGAGCTGGATTGACTGAGAGCGCGGGAGAAGTGCTCGTCTACAACGTCTCCGATGTCACCTTGGAAGTAGGTGAACAAAACACACCGGGAGCTCAGGTACTCTGCCTCTGCCGGCTGAGGACCATCCTTCATCTCTGAATCAGATGTGGATCTCCGGCCTGATTCGGCCCCAGGAACCGCAGGACCCTGCCGGAGGCCCTGATCCCTGGAAAGGATCCCTCTTCCTCCTCCTTGCTGCTGCTGCTGCTGGTGGTGCTCCATACACTCCTGCATCTTACTGTAAACACTCAGCCTTCTCTGGAGGAAGAGACAGAGAGAGAGATTAGTTGACAGATTCAACCAGAAAAAAAGTAGATTTTAATAGAAGACTTTCCATTTTAACAAACCGTAACATTGCATCATTTGGCTGATGTAAACTCTTTTTTCACGCAATTAAAAAACAATTAAAAAAAAATAAGATATTCACACTCATGCCAGTAATTCTGGCTTCTGAGGGCAGCTTGAAAGTTGTGTGAAAATGGGTTTCTTTTTTCCCATACCGCATTCCAACTATTTGTGAGCTCAATGCGCCTCATCCACATTCCTGAGTGACTGACTGGCTGTCATTACATCACCATTTGACGCAGGATTAATAGTTCCGTGTCATTACGCCTGACCTGAGGTGAATAACGAGTCTCAGACAGGAATTTAATCATTCAAAACCGAAAATTGAAGTTAAGA
>JAPZDY010000005.1:15213873-15235431 GCA_029783645.1 Ctenochaetus hawaiiensis
TAACTTTAATAAATAAAAAAGAAATAAATATTTCAATTCATAAATTATAAAGTTTAAAAAATAAAAGGTGGCTGAAACCCCCAAATTTCCAATGTTTGTGTGCTTGAAAGTGGCCAAATATTATATGTTAAACACCATTTCAGATCTTGACTGTTTCAGTGGCAACTAAAAAAGATCCCTCACTGATGTGTTGGACTCAACACTTGGTTTCATCATTGGATGTCCATGAATGGGTTTATCTGTGAAGAGAAGAGAAAACACAGTTGTTACAAGAACAACTCCACAGTTATCCAATAAAAGGATTTGTGCAATTTGTTCGATGATACCTTAAAGCTGAGAAGCTTGATGTGCTTTATAGCCGCGACTCCCACTGATTGTGCAGAGATTTCATTTCACACATGAACGTCTCTCTTTCTGCTCTGTGTGTGTGTGTGTGTGTGTGTATCTTTACACTCTGTAGTTTAGTGCCTTAACATTACACGTCTGCTTGCCCCAGGCTAGATCGCAGGGAGGAGGAGGACAAAAAAGAGAGAGATAGATAGTTAGAAGAAGTGGAAAAAAGAGGAGAAAGTGAAGCTTAAAACCAGCAATAGTGAGAAAAAGGAGAGAGAAACATTTTTTGTATTTTGTGTATTTGTCGTTTGATTTTGTTTTTATTCATACAAGCCTTTTTTTTTTACCATATATATATGAGGCATATTATATGGAACCTATCAAAATGTTTCAGCAGAATAAACTCAGATTAAAGCCTCCCCATGGCGTAATATTTATCAATTCTATAATGTGTATTTAATCAAAGTTCTACATATTCATCACAGGCAGGAAAAAAAATGCAGATTTGATCTTCAAGTAGTGATCTACTCGCACCTACTTTGTAACATGAAAACCAGTGACAGCTACAGGCTTAGAATCTGCAGGCCCCCTGGGTGCTTGGGGCTAGATTTATCACCGCTGGGGCCCTGTGATGATGAGGCCGTTTAGTGGGGGTCCCAGTAGTCCTCTGCTGATTAGTGCCAAACATCTTCCCTAATAACCTTAACAAGAACAACGCCTCAGGACGACATGCTGATGCACACAGGCAAGTGTCTACATACACACACACATCCTTGGAGATAGAGAAAAGAGCTAAGGGCTACCCATCCTCCTCTCCTTCTCCTCAAAGTCACCCCTCTCTCCTCTGCTCCGGCCATAACTTGGCATATCTCACTGTTTCTGGGCTGAGAGCCTCCGCCCCCCCCAACACACACACACCTTGAATCCTGTGTGCTACCTCCTGCCGCTAATTCCAGCACAGTTACACACATGTACCAAATTGAGTTGGTTATGGTTCAGGAGTCCCACCACCGCACATAAAGTCGCTCCCAGCATCAGCAAAAAAGACAATACGAATACATGAATGCAGACTGGAGCGCATGAATGCCTATGTCTCCTGGGATAAAGAGATGATGAGGAAGGAAATTGAGAATACAGAATTTATGATGGTTTGAGAAGCTGTAGATGTTGTTTTACAGACACTCGCTCCCCCTGTGTTTGTTTCTTACAATCATTTATATGGATGTGAACAATGTATATAGGCTCTCTGTACCAAATACTAGATATATCTATATATATACCAGATATATAGTGTGCTTGCAAACTCTATATGTAAAAATCTGCTTTAAAGACTAAAGGGAAAGTTAGATTAGATTGGTAATATGTAAAAAAAACAAAACAAACCAAAACAAAACAAAAAACAAAACAATAGACCACCTACATATATCGGTATGACTTTATTTCCTTTTCTAGTCTTATCATTGAGCAATAATAAAAAATATCTTTGTTGCCAGTAAACATTTTATTATCAGTCACTCTGCCTGTATGTTGCCTTCATGGCTACATGGAAAATTTTAAGTCATTGTTCAGTGTCTATTAATATACAAAAAAAGTGCAAAGAAAGTACAAAAAAGCGCGAAACAGAACTGTTTTGGCAGATATATTTTAATGGACTGAATTTTGTACATTAAATTACACGGTTTCTGGAGTGGCTACTTGTTAAGGTGCCATTACAGTAGTAACGACAGCAGGGATATTATTGTCTAGCTTTTCATGTTCCACTCCCGTACATTTTTACATAGATGTCTGGGTCCAAAACGTACATGCTGGTATTCAGATGAAAAATTTCTATTGTCCATACATCCAAAGCACCCAGAAAATTGACGGGTTTTACCACCGTCTTGAAAATTTACACTGGTTTTTCTGCACTTGGATTGACATTTTACGAGGCACTGTGAAGGCAACATGAGAGTCCCGCCGTGACGTCATATGAGCAGTTGAGTCAGTCAGCTGAGGGAGGAACTCCGATAACAGAAAGTCAACCAGGAAACCGAGGTTGCTAAACTGACCCACCGCCCCGTTGTGACGGATAAACGGCGGTATTAGCGATAGGAATCACGAAGTATAGCACTAACTTTACAGGATTTGTGTTCGGTGTTTAAGTCGAAACAAAGTAGCAACATGACTTCCCTTTTCAAGAAGAAGACCGTTGACGGTAAGTTAGTTCTGTGTAAAAAGCTAGCTAACTTGTTTTTAGCCTGAGTGTACGGACTGTTCTGTTGTCCCAGTCTTAAATCAGCTAACCGGTTACATTCAAGGCTAACTTGTTTAACCTGTTTGGACGAAGTTGAGTCATCAATCACGTTGTTGATTAAAGCCTAAAACCAGCGCCGAAGAGCTGCAAACTAGCATTAGTGCAGTAGCTTGGGTAAACTCGCTATTATTGTAACATAACGTTAAATAGCTGTATCATAGTGTAATTGGAATACAAATTTGTCGCGTTGCTTAAGCCATTTTAGATAGCTCCCTTTTTTACCACTGAAACTCTAATCCTTAGCCGTCTGTTACCATTAGGGCAATTTGGGAAGAAGGCGTTTGTGTTGCTAAAGTAGAGCTTGAGTTATGTCATTGTTTAAAATGACTGAATAGATACCGGAAACACAAACCCAGATGATCATAAAAAAGGTTGAAACAACGTTGAGTATGTCATGTCAAATAGATATCACCAGATAAAATATACTATATTGGCTTTTAGATATTATTAGTGTTTTTTTGTATTTAATCACATTGCTCATTTCCATATCTCACTTTTTTTTTTCTTAAAAAGACACTAATAATATCTCTTACGGTCCGTTTGACTTGGACACAGAGACTCTGAAGTAGGTTAACTGCCCGAGAGTGCCATAAAAGGTAACTTCAGTTCTATTTCCAAACAGTATGATCATTTCTATGATGTGAAAGGCAGGCAATAAATGACACTACGTCAAGTTGTCTTCATAAAGTAGTTAAAAATTGTCATTTTAGATAAAATACAGTGATGTCAAAATTCTGGAAACCCCCTCAATCTACATTTTTCATTATTTTTCTCCAGGCTGTGTAATGAACTTCACAAGGTCAAATTTAAAAAAAACTTGCCTCTCTTTATCAAATTTATTGAATTAATTGTTCTACTTAAAATACTAATTGTACTGATGATTAAAAATGCATTTCTAGATTACACTCAGCTTTTTCTAGACCTTTACTGAAAGTTTCATGGAAATATAAAAGTACACAAAGTGCAGGTTTAAAAATAGGCTCTGTTGGTTAAGACAAATCCTTTCACAGCACCGCCTATCCACTCCTCCTATCGTTGTCAATCCAGTTTCACCCAAACTGATTATCCTCGTACTGTACTCACCGTGCTGTGCTACCTTCACTACATACCCAGCCGCTGTGTGGTCCTCTCAACTGTGACATTTCGCAGTATCCTTCTTGTGTCCCTAGTTTCTCTCATCTCTTGGTCTCTGGACACGGCGTTTTCGGTTGTTGCCTTGAGATGATTGGTTTAGGTGGTTTCTGGTTATTTGGCAAATGGAGGGGGGGTCCTAGATGACACATATTTGTACGACGATAACCCTCCCACTTTGAGACGTTGGCATCACGTCATCTTATACGTATACATTCGATGTTCTTCACATGATCTACTGTAGTGACGTGTCATGACCAAGTTCGTGATGGGTGAACTTTTAGGAAAGAATAAGCATTTTTTTGGTAAAAAGTAATATTTCCAGTTACATTATTTAGCAACTCATAAATAAAGATCTGAATCATATTAGAAATGATTTGTTATTTTCTTCTTTTTTCCAGTATAATGACTGAACTCTACATGTCTTCATAGAGATCTTATCGAATGTTCTCAAATTTTCATTATTATCTATTTCCAATGTTTGCCCTGGAAGAAAGATCCTCTACTCATTGCTCTTGCTTAGATTTCTCACTGTCTTTTACTCTGTCTAAAGTTTATTTTGGGTGTTTATCCCTGAATTTCTAATCAGTAATCTTGGGCTATATGAAAAGCATTGACTTCACATAATTATTTTCTTTATACTGAATCTTAACTTTATTTATTGCTTGAATGTTTATTACAGATTAAAATGTCTTAAATATTGTTTGTTTCTTGTGCCCATTGCAACAACCAGCTATGAGTCTAAGTTATGGTTGTAAAGAATTTAGATTTAAAAAAGAATTTAGGTTTTAGCTCAAAAAAACTACTTTTGCTCTAGTACAGCAGCATATTCTGAGGTCTTGAAAGTATATGTCTGTGCCTGTGTGTGTGTGAGATACAGATTGCTTGAGGTTCCCCTTTCTCAGATCTTATGGATGAATGTGTGATTTCAGGGTTATACATAATCTCACATGATATCACTTTGTGTTTGTGTGGGTGGGTCGGAGCTGACTCATTATTGGTGTGAGCTTAACAAGCACTTCCACAGTTTCTACAGTCTGGATGCGTTCTCAATGTGCTGCTTTATACTCTGTGGTATTTTGCATGCATGGACACACACTCCGCACATGCTCACCGTTAAGCTACTGAATAGATGCTTAAGATTTCTTGTGGCCAGCTGACCCAAGCCCTGCCCTTTTCAAACTGCACTGCACAGGAGACAGAGTGATATCCAACTTTAAAACATCATCAACTATACAGATTTTGCAGTCTGTTGTTCCTCACTTACAATAGACTGACAGTAAAGAGAGAAAAAAAATGTTATGAGTGGTCCACAAGAACCATATAGGAGAAAAAAATAATCCCCCGTTTATATTTCCGTCCTACATTTGTTTCTTGTTCAGCTGTCAGCTTTTGATTATGAAGGCTATGCAAGTCATGACTGATGTCACTATATGGAGCAAATAACTGTTCTGTTTTTTGTTTTTTTTTCATCACAGAGAAAATTTTTGAACAAGCCAAAGTGTTTAAAATTGACTTTTCTGTTGCAGTAAAACTTATGTTAAATCCTACTAATTTGATTGAAAGTTATACGTAATATGTATATGTAATCACATAAATTCAGAAAGATTGTATTTGGATATAAGTATTTGAAAAGGGTACCAAGGAGTCTTAAATGTTCTGGTATTGTGGGTTTAACAGAGTATTAATTGATGTACCTTTTGTTTCTCTCCAAAAGACTTACTCAGGGAACAGTCTAAGCAGCTGCGTGGCACTCAGAGACAGATCACCAGAGACAGAGCGGCACTGGAGAAACAAGAGAAACAAATGGTGGGACCACACACTCTCTCTCTCTGGCCACACACACATGCATGCATGCATGCACACACAAAACAAAAGTATCTTAATGCAAGGCATTTCCCATAGATTTCTACATATTGCATCAATGCTTTATTAGGAACCCCCTGCTCTCTCTCTCTTTCTCAACCACACACACACGCACACACACTCACATAGCTAGAGATGAATTTACATCCACTCCTACTGTGGCTAATAGGTCTAAATGAGAGACATGAATGATCTGGTGCTTCAGGCAAGTGAGACTGCACACACACACACACACACACACACACACACATATCCATGAACACACACACACACCAACACACACATACACACTACAAGGCCACATTTACGGACACGCATAACATTTCCCCTCTATGAAAGATGAAAGAAGACGGCTGTGTCCTCTCCCCTCTGTTGTATTAAATAAATATCATACAGGACATAATTACCTCCCTGGGGAGCCAAATTTTTATTCCTCATTAATGCTTTCCGCTAATTAGTCTATTTTTTTTTAAAGCTTTGTTGCATGTTCTGAATAAAAGATACGATTGTTAAGAAAAGGAAATGACCTATATTTGCAGTATTGCACAGTTGTCACTGTCTGTTGCCCCCAACCATGTATGCTCATGTCTAAATCCTTGACAGGTTGAAAATTAAGAAATGTTTATTTTTATTTAAATGTAATGCATTTTGAAAGGGTAAAAATACCTTACAATCACTTAAGATGTATGCCATGTCTTTAAAAAACAATGTTCTATGGCATATTATATGACATTTCTTGTAAAAGATATTTGTTTATTTATTTATTTATTTATTTATATATTTAATTTATTTTATTTTTGGTGTGAGATCATCTTCAGACAGTGTAATAAATACAAAATTTTATAAAATTAGGCTTAATGAAAAGTAAATACATTTAAAATGCATTCTGATTATAAGAAAACTGTTTGTGGATTTAAGTTGCTGTTGCAACACATTGTTCAACTGTGGTTCAGAAACATCTTTGGCGCTTGTTTATACACAAAGTTCCTTAGTTGCTCCCAGGCAAAGCGTAAAAGCAGCACACTTGTTTGCTGTATTCCTTCATGTTAGGAAGAACACTATTTATCCATCACGCCCCTTCGCCTCCATCCTCCTTGTCTGACAGGGCAGTAAATGAGGAATTATTAGCTTCACATCAGCAGTAGTCCCTCTGCTCTTGTCGATGTCTTTTCTCTGATAATGCATTCATGTTTTTTTCAGATGACAGTGCAGTTGACATTATTATTGTCACTGTGTGCCTTTTCTCTCACACAGCTCTAAATTGTTTTTTCTTTGTGGCATTAATTTGATTTTTTTTCTGCTCACAAGTAAACAAATACAGATGAAATATAATGCACCTGTTCTGTATGTGTTAAAAAAGAAAAAAGGAGAGATGCTGAGCTGAGTGCTGAATGTCTGTTGCTTCATCAGACATTAATAATTGATTTTTGTTTCCTAGAGATGCTTTTAGCTCACACACAAGAAATAAACAAGACATGCTGGGGTTGTTGGAAGTAGCAGCGCTGAAAGGCCTGGCTAGCTTACTGTAACCTGCAGCTCCACACATCTCTTGGGATGCTCAAACACACTCAAGCCAACACACGGGATCCCTGCAGGCATGAGTGTGTTTCTGATGTTTACCAAAGCTAAAAGCATGTATCTGCTTGCCAGTTTACAGGGCCTGATCCACATGACTTTATTTACTATGTCTGTATTTGCAAACACACTGGTCTCTTGGGAGTTTTGTGGATACATTTCTGTTTGTTTATCAATACACAGGACATGCATACATAAGTGCTCTAATGTGAGTGTTAATTTGCGTAAAAGTGTTATATTGTATAAGAAAGAGGAAATAATGTTAGCACTGGGACATTTGTTGGATCAGAAGCGGCACACTTATTTGTATGATTATGACTAAAAATTATATGCAACAAATGCTATACAGATTTGTCAGTCACTGAAAGTTACCTAAGATGAGGAAAACGTGCACTGGATATCTAAAATGTTCCTTTTAAAAATGGCTTTAGTGTGGATTGCCCACCTCAGTTCAGTTGACAAGGGTGCTGATTATTCCATCCTCATTTTTCAAGACCTTAATGTCACTTTTGACATGGTTTAGCATGTTATATTGCTGCTACAGATAGACAATTGGTGGTGCTCAGTGACAATATATAGAGTTCACAGAGCATTACTATGAAAGAAATGTGTCTGTTATTTAAGTTAACTGCTCAGCAAGAGCTCACTGCTCATCTCAATGGATTTGTTCCAGATATCAAAAACAGCGTGTAATTTTATTTTGGAGCCATTAGTGGCTGCTCCATCCATTTACTTTCCTTACAGATAATACCATTTTGTAATGTGGAATACAGATTATATTCGTACAATTTATCCATATTTCATGAATTCTATCTCTAATTTGCTAAATTCTTATACTAACATTACAAATCCTAGAAGAGTCTTGTTGACATTAAATTTTTATATCCCAAATTCTCCTCTTGACCCTCCAGGAGGCAGAAATCAAGAAGATGGCAAAGACCGGTAACAGAGAAGCGTGTAAGATTCTTGCCAAACAGTTGGTCCAGTTGAGGGCACAGAAGAACCGCACATACGCTGTCAGCTCCAAAGTTAGCTCCATGACTACCCATTCGACGGTCATGAACTCCCAAATGAAGATGGCTGGTGCCATGGCCACCACAGCTAAGGTAAGATCTCGGACCCCGTTCTTTAGTTCAGCTGGCCATTTTTGTACAGAAAAATTTGCATGCTATACATTTGGATACAGTTTACTTACTAACAAACAAAATGATATGCTTAAAAAAAAATATAGTAGACTTTTGCGACCTTGAGGAATTTTGAAATCCATTATATTTTAACTCACTGTACAAAGTTAGGTGTCTATCTGTTTTGCATATGAACTACTTACAGTGTTTGCTTGTATCAATATTTTAGTATTGTAATTAAAATATTAATGCGGGACCTGTATGTGTTTAAAGCCAAGTCTTGTGGCAGCACCAGTGCCGTTAATGAAGTATGAGAGGTAGTAATTGGCCGGGAGCGATATACTGTACAGAATCAGACTTAGCAAACATAGACGGGTCAAATATAATTAGGCTTGAAATTAATGGAGTGGGATGAGGTGGATATGTGGTTCTTTTAGAGTAAATGTGTTAACAATTTTAATGTCAGGTGTACACAAAGTTTTATTTATACACATATGCATTGCACACAGACACAAATTGTCCTCGGCAAATGTTGCAGCTTTTATTTATATAGTTCATTCAATGAATTGCTTTCTTCCTAGCGTGGTTTGGAACATTAGTTCAACAACAGTAAAGTTGCATATATTGTCTCAGTTATGTTAGACTCAGCTGTGAAAGTAAGCCAAGTTAGTGCTGACCTTTCACAGGAAGGAAGGAGATGCATCATTTATGAGTTATCCTTTTTTTTTGTATTTCTTTTATCATGTGCATAGCCCTGTTTCAGCCAAATAAAAATTTGTACACTAATTTGTAATAAGTTTGAAATCATCTGAAGTTTATTCCTTGAGAAACTGAGTACTTTTGTGAAAATACATGTGATGACCATGTAAATCAAACAAAATTTTCAGATGTAATCTTTTTTTTTTGTTGCACATATTTCACTACCCTGCAATGGAAAAGAGGGCAATGTAAGCTGCTACTTCACTCTACCCACTTAAAACATTAGTAATTAATTCTCGAACCTGGTTTTCATAATGTACAGACAATGCAAGCAGTGAATAAAAAGATGGATCCACAGAAGACCCTGAAGACGATGCAGGACTTCCAGAAGGAGAACATGAAGATGGGCATGACTGAGGAAATGAGTAAGCATACACACTTGCATACACACACTCAAAGAGCTGTTGTATTTACAGGCTTGCCAAAACCAGATTGTCAGGATATATGTGAACAGTGAGAGGAGTGACAAGTGTTTCAGTCTGTGTTAGGATGAGGTAATATGAAAGAATGTGTAGGTTAGGATTAAAGATGTTGACTTATCTTAGGCTAAAATTTCTGAAATCCAAATTGTGACTGAAAATTGAATCAGTTTGACTTGTGTGTGATTGACCTGTCTGTGCTTTTCTCCTCCCTTCCAGTCAGTGACACTTTGGATGAAATCTTTGATGAGTCTGGAGATGAAGAAGAATCTCAGGACATTGTCAACCAAGTTTTGGATGAGATCGGCATTGAGATCTCAGGAAAGGTAAAACATTCAGTATGAAAGAGAGGGAGTAAAACTAACAGTATATATGTCCCACATAATGTATTTTAAAAAAGCAATATTTTGTTACTAATGCCTTAAGTGTTACTATAAGGGTAGATATGAGAAAATGGAGAGACAGTCACTGTTTTCTGTATCATAGAAGTTAAAACATTAAGTTTTACAACACATTTTACAAATGCAACTACTCTTAATGGAGTATGCGTCCTCTAGCAACATGGACTTGACAATGAGTGTCCCACATGGCTTTTACACAACTGTTAAAATGTATTCCAGCTGCCACATGGTGGGGCTAGCCCTCAGCTCTTCTAACTCTATGTGCTGTAGCCTATGTGACTGCCAGGCTGCCCATCTGTTGTGTCTGGCTCCCCCTGGGGGCTTCATAAGTTATTACCCCTCATAACACAAAGTACAAACCCACAAATTGTCCTATAAACACTCCCACAGCTGGAGAGAAACAAACCGGCAAGTTTGATAAAACATGCATAACTGTTTTCTGAATTTAGGGGGTAATTATTTCCTGCTCGACCACAATAAAAGACTGAGCAGATGATTCTCTTAATGTTCCCATATCATGCACTTCTTAGAAGGAAAACAATAAAAGCTTACTTGGTCATGCCTAAAGCTTAAAAGAAGTTAGAACATGTTATCTGTGGTAGCTTGGCAAGTGAATCCAGTTAATAAGCAGCAACTTCTGCTATTGTCACATACAGTGTAATAAATGGAAAATAACAAATAAGGGAAAAGGGGCTTTAATTTTTTTTAGCTTGTACAGGGTTATTGTGACATTAGTTTAAATAGAGATCCACATAATTAAATTATGACTTCTGGTTGGGAGTGCCAGATCCTTTACAAGTTGTTTAAAACCAGTTAAACAGCCTTAATAATGTTAAAGCACTGAAAAAATACACCTATTAAACAACAAGCAATACTTTCAAAGGAGAGATTAAAGAAAACTGAAAACGATTTCTTTCGGCTTTCCTGTTTTTTCCTGAAAAATGAAGAATGATTGATTCTGTAGAACATAATCCTAGTGTAAATAACTCCCACTTCCATCAGCAAGCTAGAATATAAAGGGACATCACAAAGTATGTATGCAGTATGAATTGTGGTTTGACTTTATAGTTTTCCAGTGTAATTGTTAATAATTCTCTTTATTATTTTATCTAATTTTAAACCATTTATTTTTCATTGGCTTAGGAGTGGCAGCTGTGCCTAGCTTGTCTAATCTAAGCTTTGTGATTTGTGTATGAGTGTATGTAAGTTTGAATTAAGTGTGTCTGCTAATGGAGTTTTTCTGCCAATGTGTATTTCCAGATGGTGAGAGCTCCAGCTGCAGGAAAAAGTCTCCCAGGCGCCACCTCCTCCAAACAAGATGCCATTACTGACGACGAAATTGAGAGACAGCTCCGAGCTCTGGGAGTAGACTAAACCTCTTCTCTGCGTATTAATGTTCACATTTAAAACCTGTGCGACATTAATACACACTGATACAGACTCTTATAGGCAGGTTGACTTTGTTCTATTGCTACAAGTGTAAAGCAGATTTCAAAACACACACAAAAATTAACACCTCTGAAGGCATGCAGACAGATTTTATTAACACATACATATTTAAATGTTCTTGGGCAGGTCATTAGGGCAGAACGTCCGTTCTATTTATGAGAAATATTTATAACGACACTGGAGTGGTCATAGCCTGAGGGTGAACTAATAACAGATGCTTGACCTAAAGAGTTCTGAACCTCCTACACTGCTGTGTACCACTCGCTTCTCTCGAAATAAGGGCTTCAGTAAATGTAACCTTGGAACTGGATTTTCCCATCTGATGTCTTGGTCAAACTTGAATTAGTTATTTTAATTTGTCAGTTTCTACACAGAAGATGAATGGTCTTTCTCCAGCAAGTTTTAATGAGTTAAACACGGTAATTAAAAATGGCTTAGGGGTTGTCAGTAACCAGATGGAACTTGTATTTTTTACTACTTACACAATTTACCTGCCGTGAAATTTTGCTGCTGGTTAAATGAAAAAAAACCCCCATCTTTATTCACTTTCCCTAAGGCAAACTGTCCTCTACTCTATATACATGTTTTTTTTATGTCATGATGTTAAACACCCAGGAGTGTCAGAGATGCATGTGGGGGAATGAAAACTGTCACTGTCACCATGCAAATAAAGAAACTGGTCAGTTAGCTAATTGATAATCATGTTTTTATAAAACTTAGGTACGCTACAACAGATACTGGAGATGATGTAACTGAGACAAACATATGCATGTGAAAAGTAAATCTGACATTAATGCCTTCAGGTCAGGGTAAGGCCTTCTCCTTATTTCAAAATAATGCATGAGATGAAAAGAGATGGCATCTAATTATCGTCACTGAAGTTATGATGATGTACAAATTGTGTGATACAATGCAATCAGACACAAATTAGGACAAATAAAAGACCGGCATATCAAAGCGCTTTGAATAGATTGTTTGATACTAAAGTTAATCAAATGAGGTTTTTCGATTCTTGGTTGGTGTTTGCTATCTGATTGTGTATCGTATATTGGACACAAGGATTTACACAGTGATTGTATGGCGCTGGTCCTGCAGTCCCTCTTCTCTTTCAGCTGCTGTGCAGTTACTCTCATTCGTTATTTTAAGCTGCCTCACTCACAAACAAACACACACTCACACTACAGCAACAAAATGATTGAAGTGATGTTTGCTAAAATGACACTGTGATCCAAGAGATGTTGTCTGTTCTTTTAAAGCTGAAGCTAATAATTTTATATGGTGATTTATTCATGTCAGCCAGCTTCATGAGAGTGACAGAGACATATTTATTCTTTGTCTTTCCTCTCTCTGGCATTTTGTTCCCATATTTATTCCCAATGCCAAAACAGATATGTTCGGATATGTTTTTAATCATGCATGTGTTAGACATGTTCCATGATTCATTATTTTAAATAATTCTTTTCTCTACCTGTAAACAGTCAGTTGTCATTTGTGAGCAGAAACTATGTTTTAACAGAAATAGGCATTGTTTGAGTGCAGTTTCATGGTTTGGAAACTTCTACACTTTTTGAAAGATGTATGTAAACTTCTCTCTTTTTTTTGTCATTGTAAAGTGACTGTAAAGGGTTTATGGCTTTTATAAGGAATAAAGTTTCTTCAGGTACAGTTTGGTGAGCCTCCATGACGTTTTTCACTTCAGAGAAGCATACCAGCATTTTGAAACACAAATTATTTCTGAAGACCATGTTTCAGTTCAAACTGTAGACTTGTTGATATTCTTGCAGCCATTGGCCTCTATTCATTATCAAATGAATTTAAGACTCCTAAAACTTTGCTTACCGTGAGCACCAAGTCGAGTAAAACGATGCAGAATTTTTTAAATCACTTTGCACTGAAGCATGAGAGAAATTGCCAGCAGATTTTCATTCAGTTTTACACAGAAGTGCACAGAATGCAATGGATAGCCTGATGTGAAGATGTGAAGTGTGTGTGATGTGTAGAAAATACAAGACGCTGCAACACAAAATGACTCAGGTGAGCGTTCTGCAATCAGTTGTGTTAATATGTTATGATATTATATATTATTAGATACTGTATTATATAATTTAATATGATATGTTAAACTGATCAGTCATTGTTATCTTGTTTAAATTGAAAACAGTTCAGTGATTTGGCCACAATGAGCTTGAATCCGTACAAAGTAAAGACAAATACCAAGAGCCATTTTCAATTTAAGAGGTGTATCTTTAAGAGCAGGCTATAGTAGAGGTCATGTATACATTTACTAAAGTCCTTCTATAACCAAATTTCAGCTACTTGTACTTTACTGAAGTGTGTCACTTATTTTGCTCCACTACAGTTACTTGACAGCTTTAGTTTCTCTACAGATAAAGAGATTCACATAAAAAGTTCAAAAAAATACAGATATTCATTTAAAATCATTAGAAAATAAATCAGTCAGTTACATTAAAAGTGTTAGATATTATTTTGATCATTAATAATCATTTTTACATTAAATTTTGCTCCATCTTCACAAATATAAGCATTTGCTGCTTTTCCTTTCAATTACAAAAGTAATGTAAGATTTTCAGGTGTCACCTCGGGCTGTGGGTTGTTGAAATGGCATTTTTTTTAGATCTTTTATGTAAGAAAGGCCAATTTATTAAAACAACAAATCAGCAGATTAATCCATTAAGAAAGTAATCATTAGTTGCAGTTCAGTACCAAATAGTTAAAAGTAGCTTCACCTCAACTGGCATTAATAGAAAAATTCTGCCTCATATCAATACACATTCAAGTACTTGAATATAGTTTCTGAATACTTCCTCCACCACTGGCCTCAGGCATCTAAGACACCAGCACCCAGAGGCTTCTTGGTAGAATGAAACTACTTTGCATAACTTGCCTATCACTTTTCACCGTGCAGTCCCAGAAATGTGTCGTCAGCGGATGATCCTGCTGCATTTATTTCCCCAGACAGCACTCCAGTCAGACAGCTGTACATTAATCACAGTGGAAACTGCTTGTTTCTGAAGTGCGATGTCTTACAGCTTTATTTATGAATCCCCAGTGATGCACCTACATACCTAATGCAGCTCAAACTGAACACATGACCAGACTCTCTCTCTCTTATTGTATGTATTCATCAGGTCATGTTACAACATTAGTGAAAAATGAGAGATGGCACATGACTCTTTGTGAGTTCTTTATTGTCAGAAATGAATTTTAATTATAAATTATTCAGCACGTGGAAAATGAAAGACATTGAGTACAAGTGAACATTTTTGAACTAACCAACTATGTCTTTGGCATATTTACCAGATATAATCAATCAAATTGAATGAAGGCACTTAATTTCTATCTGTCTACAGTACTTTCTCACATGATCTATCATTTTCTGCACAGCATTAATGTGACATTATAATATCTATCTCTCTTTTGATGTATGTTGATTGTAAAGCCCTAGATTTTTCCTAAAGGGGAGTTGTAATGTGTTGGCTTGTGTCTCGACTTCAGACGTTTCACATCAGTCACCCCAACCAGGTCAGAGTGGCTGATGTTCTTCTTTGTGTGACACTTTATCAAGAGAGCAACGGTGAAAGCATAACATCAACAAATATGAAAATAAATTTATCTGACGCAGGGAAACAGCACACCTCAGAATCATTTATTGACAAAAATGTCCCCAAGTTTCACATATCCCTGACTTCAAATCATAAATCAAAGAGGTTGTACTCAGCAAAGTAGATTAGCATAATATATTAGATCTCAAATAAATAGGTTGTAAGAAAGTTTAAATATACCGCCGTCTCGACCGCAGTCATATTAACTTAAATAATTAATGACAAGACACAGAGTTCTAAACACACAAACAAATACAAAGAAGATCATTTCATTGGCAACAAATTTTCTCTTCTCTTTAAGAAAAAGAAAAAAGTCTGTTTCTTTTTTGAAAGGCACACAGCTGATCTATGTGAGTACTCTTCTGCACTCTTATGCCGATAGATTCATTGATATCTGGATGCCTCTTCAAATTAAACAAACTTTTGCATGAGTGAATTCAAGTAAAAAACTGTTAATTACTAATTATCTACAGCAAAAGTTGTTTTCAGGATTTTTCTTTTTTTTTTTTGCCATGCTGACTATCAGAGAATAAAAACGCACATGTGATCATTAACGTTTTTAGAAAGCACATTTAGCAGCTGCCTGATGCAGGTTCATTATTAATGACAAGGCCTGTCAGGTTTCCTGTTTCCTGTTGACTCAGATTCTTCCACGACTGGTAAAATGTTTTCTGTCGGATATTTGTTTTCAAAAATAACACTTTTCAAAAAGAGCTTTCATTAAACTGGAGGTGAACGGACTCTCTCTGTCTGAGCCTTGGATTACTGAGTCTTAAAATGATCCCCTCATCTGTGTGAAGCAGTTTGACTGATTTTGGCCAAACAGGAGCTGAGGTTGAGGCTGGTTTTGACCCGTTTCTCTCTCTGACGTCTGTTGCAGAACCAGACACGGACCACCTCCTTCTCCAGATGGAGGCCCTTGGCTATCCGGGCTATTTCCTGTGAGGATGGCTTACTTTTTTCCACAAAGCTGCGCTCCAGAGCTTCCTTAGCTCCCAGGCTGCAGTGGGGAACAAGCAGAGGAGAGGAGAAGATGAACTCTATGAAACTAATTATTGTACAGCATGTATTGTATCTTTGTTCTCTACAACCGATACCTGATGGTTGTTCTCCTTTTTCTCTTCCGCTCATTCATTCCTATTTTATCATTGTACAAAGCTGCAGAAAGAAAAATAATATAATGTAGCTTTAGCATGCTTATTATTTTCATTGAAGATTGAATTTTAATTACCACAAAATAAAGTAACATGTCAGCTGACTAACCATTCAAGTAACTGCCTTATTGAGTGAGTGCTAATTTAACTTGCTGTACATTTGACTGACTCACTTTTGTACAGATTGCCAGATAAACTATGCACTATAAGTATCACAGGAAAGACTAATTGTCTTAGTCTGACCTTTGGAATGAGAATAATTGTCTCATATCTCCTGCTATGTCCAACTCTGACCTTAGAATTAACTTCTCATATCTTAAAAAATCAAATATACTCAGCTGTTTAAATGCCCTCATGATTTGTCCTAGACCAGTGGTTCTCAACCAAAAGGTTAGGACCCTTTAAAAGGGTCACAAGATAAATCTGAGGGTTCAAATGAGTAACGAGAAAGGCAGAAAGAATATCTATTTCTGCTACAAAAAGAGATACATCTTTTTAGACATTTTCTTAAATCTTTGCTTTTTTTCAATGAAATCTTAGGCTTCAGGCCTCTAAAGCATGGTCAGCTGAGTCTGTTGCATGGTTTTCAGTTAATGTTGGTTATTTTTTATAAAGCAAAAACGTTGGAAACCTCAGTCCTTGATAATGTACGAACAAATCCTCCTAATGACGCAAAGAAAACAAAGCTTTAATACCATAAATTTCTGGAAGATCCTATCACATTAAATCAAAAAAGCACAAGTTTTCCTTTATTGAGATGAAATATCTGGGTAAAGAATTTGTTTAAATAAATGCACTAAATGGAGGTTAATGGAATGAAATGGATGTATTTGACCCACCTCCAGCCAGCTCAGCCTCATCAAGCCATTTAGAAAGGATGGCCTTGAGTTTGCAGGCGTTCTTAAAGCTCAGCTGCAGATTCTCAAAGCGGCAGATTGTAGTCTGGCTGAACTCTGAGCCGTGCACCGCAGCAAGAGCCTCGCCCACGTTAGTCTGAGTGTATCCTGACAGTCGAAATTGAACAGAAAAGAAATTCTCTCTTCAACAAGAACATGCAGAGAAGCAGCAAAGTGAGTGCAACCAACAGAAACGTTGGTGGTAAAGTATGTGGTTAGTGCAATCGCATAGAGATTTAATTCTGTCTGTTATTATTGATCTCATTTTAGCATTCACCAAGTTTAATCCTCCGTATTTTAAAGTCATTGGCAAACATCTCCAGCTCTCGTATCTGCGGGGAGTCCATGGCAGGGGCATCTTCTGGGTCCCGCATGCTCTTTCTTTGGGCGTCAGTTTTCATCTCTCCGACACTGGGGCCCCCAGGGGCCTCATCAGTCGAGAGGAAGGCCGAAGGCAGTGAGGAGAAACCGTGGCTTAATGCGCAGGAACCACTACTTAGGCCATGATCCGGAAACTTGTACAAGCAAGGAGTAAAAGACCCTAGTGAGAGAGAGGGAGGCAGGGTAGAGGAAAGGCAGAGAGGAAAATTAGAAGGAGCCACAAGGGAGTCAGACTGTCAGAAGGGTACTGAAAACAATTCCCACATGTATCCTTTATTTCAGCAGCAGAAAGTTTTGACATGCCCCTGTGAAACACACTAAAGTACTAGGAATAAAAACTGCTGGAACCTGAGAGCGAGTATTTTTCCCCTTTTGTTTGTTCATCATGCTGCTATGATAGCCAACATGCAGCGCTTAAAAAAAAAACGTGAGATGTTCCATCCTCTCCTAAAACAAAGATGTTGGCCTTTTAAGATCTTTTGCCCTACTTTTTAATTATGTAAATGATAAAACAACTCCATTCACATTGTGACTGATACTCACATAATTTAAATGTGTTTTGATGGATAAATATTCTTTCCCTGTACCTGACTCTTAATTTCACAAGCCTGTTCCATTTTCTTTTTGCCAGTTTACTCATTTCCTTGCCACACAAGGCTACATTCACTTCTTTTATTTATTCCAAAGATCTCTGTACTGTAGAAATCACTGCATAACCTTTTCACGGGTTTACCTTCCTTCTGTAAAATGCCACAGGCGGTGACCTTCATGTTGTAGATTGTTTTTCTACAAGTGGTTTTTAATGTTGAATAGTTAGATGCTAGAATCAATGACAGATCAGTGCCAGAGTACCAGATGGGCAGTTGACTGATCATAATTTGGAATATGATGCATCTATGATGTTAATCAGCAATCTGCACAGCTGCAGTGGAAAAAAGGACAACTGCACTCATCAATTTTACTGTCACATTCATCATACTGTAGAGGACAATATTCAGTACCTGATTTGTGATTAAAGTCACACAACAGCCAAATGTTTGCTTCTGTCTACTCTGAACAATCCCATGAAGGCTGCTCTCTTTTGCCAGCATCAACATTGCTGAAACTGTAGCTATAATGAGCAATGCAACACTCCCCTCTTGTGTTTATGGGATTGCAGTGCAGTGCAAACTATGTAACGCAATTCCTGAATTTAAAGATCCGGTGATTTAAGATTTCTGCTGTAACACGTTACTTTTTAAGAGATATTGGACAGGTTGTTGTAATGCAGAGGCCTTGATTGGTAGTTTATCATCACACCAATAGACTAATACAACACCACTGCAACAAAACCTTTATGAAGATTATAATGTTCAGATATTTAACTTAGAGAAGGCTGCAGATTGTAGAGCTCTTACATTATGATACACTGTTTCTAATATTTAGTCCAAGCATTTATTTATGGAAGTATTATACCCACTTTGCTTAGGGCACTGATGTTCACAACTTTCTACTCAGCCAATCAGGATAAGCCTATGCAATTCTAAAACTCCATATTTAATATCAAGCACATTTAGCACATAGTAATATTCTCTCTGCAGAATTCAAGGTGACAACACTGCCATGAAGGTTTCATTTCTGATATAACTAACGATTTCCTGACAACAGCGGTGGTTAAACCATTTTGGCCTCTTTTGACAGATACAGAGGGAGAAATATTAAATGCAGTTACATCCCCATAAACACAATGGGTGGGTTAACAAAAATGGAGCAGAAAAAGATGCTGTCATTGACCGGCTGAATTGTTCCGTTGGATCTATACACCAGCTGGAGAGCAATAAGGCAGATTCTGCCATAAAACTGTATGCGTCAGTGATTTTCTCCTGTCCTGAAGGTGTCAAGGGACTCAACCTCTTAAAATCTCTCTTAAGTCTAGGAGGTGAAATTTCACCATACCGTGAATATTTGCCTTCCTGCTATTGCCTCACCATCAACATTGGAAAAAGAGTGAGTACCCTTTAAAAAGTATCCCTTCACCTGTTAGTTTGTTATTGGTGAGGAGGAATTTGAGGACAGACTCCTCACCCTTGAGAACATCAACAGTTTCTTTTAAGGAATGGATGATTCATCCTGAGGCTTCCCGTTTTCTTTTAAAAGCTGGAGGAAGAGAGAAGACTTTGCCTCATTTGTGCCTGATGCCTGCACCGATGCTCCCCGAGGAGTATACATGCAGCCATGCTGTGGTGCACACAGCAGTTGTTTGTGTGCTGTGGAGACAGCCTGGACAGCAAATCCCTTTCAAAAGACGTGTGGGCTCAGTGGGTTTGTGAAAGCATCTCACAAGCTTTTGTGTACTTGGACTTGACCCTCTGGCTGTTATACATGTGCACCATCCAAAAAGTATGGCAGCATCAGCAGCTCAATGCTGTGCAAAGACACTAACACACACACCGACTTCATGTTAAAGTGACTAAATTATTTCTCACTAAACAAGTTGAAACCAAAACAACTATTTTTTAGAACCCCAGAAATTTGCTATGCCCAATGTCTTCACAACCTGTTTACATATCAGATAAGGTGCAACATTAGCATTTGAATGGACTGACGTTCATCAGGCATTAAGGGCAACTCCATGAATGATATTATCCTCCATTTTGGTCTCCAACAACTTCTGATGAAAATATTCAACCCTACAGCTGCAAAATATCCCACTCTGAGCCATTTTGTTCACCAGGTCAGAAAGCATAAAGAGTCAGTGTATTTTTGACAAGAAACAACTGGATGAAAACAAGGTTAATGAGGTGAGGGAGGCTAAAAAACTCAAAACAGCTTTAGGTAGCTGAAGAATTGTTAGTTGTCTAAGGATTTAAAAAGTGGTACCTTTTACACACATTTCCTTCCAGTCATTTGATCCATTGTTATTAGAAAAATAATATAAATAGATTAGAGAAGCATTGAAACCAAAGGGGCCAGTTTTTCCCGACTCTTCTAACATATTTTTTGGTTTGTGATTTTTTTTTTATTTTAATATTTTCCATATTTTAACCTAAGTAACATGCCTGGTCCTTCACAGTTTTTTCTTAAGTATTTATTCTTTGCAAAAGGATGTAGAAAAATCCTACAAACCAGCTGACAGAAACTGATTTAATCAAAGTGACAAATGACCTCCTGATGGTGATATGATGGGAAAAATGCGACCAGCTGTTTAATTTGAATACTAATGTATTTCAGCACAGCCTTTGACACTGCAGATCAGATGATTTTATTAGAACTTTTACAAGAGTGGGCTGACATCACTGGGTCCACAGTTGCGTTTTTAAAATCCACAGTTCTGCCTGTTAAAAGATGCAGTTTTATTTTCATCTGCAAAAATTAACTGTCCTTTGCCACCTGGGTTACAACTTCTTTCTCTGAGAAATGCATTGGAAATCTTTTTTTAAAAAATCCTCCTTAGATTTTGAAAAGGATTTAATGTCCTCGTTCAGTCCTTTCCTTTCTTTTTCGTCTTTCATCATTTTTTAATTAATTTTCATTGTATTCAGATCGATTAGTATGCAGGATGGTGACATCCTGTCCAACAGACTCTCCTTATTTGATATATATTGGTGTTTGATCTTGTGGTTCATCACTGTCATTACTGATTTTGAGTTGCTGAGCACTGGAACATAGAGAACATGAAGTTAAACCTCTGAAAAAGAACCACTGTTTCTGACTCCTTCACTGTGTGCAAAGCAACAAAGTGATCTCAGAGAAGGAGTGTTATGACAAGAGTCTCTTGAGAAGAAGAAACTGGTTGGACTAAGAAAAGCAGCGTCCTACTGATGTTACACTAGGGGGCATCGTTGTGTTTTGGCTCTTACGTTTTTGTAAGCTGCCAGTAAGCTTCACCTGGCAGGCAGAAGACAATAAAAGAACTTCTTGGTTTGATTGAAAGAGGATGCATGAGAATGCAGGACGCCACACTGCAAGACGCTCTCGGAGACAAAAGAGACTGAGAAATGAGGTTCTGTTTTAACCAACCATACTTTTATACTGGATGACAACAACTGTGGGATGGCTGATTGGGTCGACGCATGCAGCTAATGAAGAAGTTTTACTACTAACTATGGTATTATTATATTATATTATATTATATTATATTATATTATATTATATTATATTATATTATATTATAT
>JAPZDY010000005.1:15236074-15246324 GCA_029783645.1 Ctenochaetus hawaiiensis
TTATATTATATTATATTATATTATATTATATTATATTATATTATATTATATTATAATATACCCAAGGATTCCAGACAGACCTAATGAATGAGAAAATAGGTTTTCAGCTCCCTTTACATTTGATACAACCTTAATGTTTAATTCGGTTTAAATTAGGCAGTTGTAATAAAATACACTCAAAAACTGCTGTGCTGGATTATCTAGTATGAGCTGTGTTGACTGTCAAATCTGATTCAATAAGAAAAATCTCCTAATTTTAATCCTATTCATCCTGACTGTTTTCACATAACCAGGAAGTGGCAAGCCCTTTTGACAGCTGCGTTAAACAGGTGCCCTCCAGAACTCAAGCACTTGGCGAAGTAATCAAGTCTGAAATTGATTTTAACTGGTAGCAAATCTTGAATTGAATGGGACTAAACCAATTGTCTGCTCAATTTATTGGGTTTAACTGCAGGGCCAGGAGAGAGAATGATAATGTGTGTGCATGTGTGTGTGCATGTGTGCGCATGTGTGACAAACTGTCAGCGAGAGTGTGTATCTGATCATTATTACCTTGCAATGGGTTTGCGCCGCTCACCATGTTAGGATGAGGGACGCCACAAGTCTGCAGGATACGTGTCTGAGAAATACTGGCAGAGAGCATCTCCTGAGCTGCACAGAGAGAGAGAGAGAGAGAGAGAGGCATTTATTATCATAATCACAGTGGCCGTTACCCTTGTGATGTCTTTGTCAGCAAAGTAATCATCATCAAAACCTCATCATTGTTTGTGCAACACTGTAATATCACCATGGCTCCTTGAGTTCGTAATTAGTTTGGTTGATTTGTTGACGCTGAAGTGAAGAAAAGTGGCATTTAAAGGTTAACCATGGGTCCAGTCCTGTGATCACACCTGTCTCTGCTGTAAGCTAAATACATGGCTTTACTTTCAGTATGCAGATTGGATCAAGATAATGTCCACACATGACGGGCGCTGAATAATTAAATGAAAGGCCTCCTCATCAGTCGACTTATCAGCCATGAAACAATTTGCGCCAAGTTTGATTCAAGAAACACCATCATCATTTTCACCTCATCCTCATCAAAATTATTATTATTGTCAGCATATTTTTGATTAATTTAAGTATTCCTTATTAATGAAGAACAAATACGTTTTCCATCCTGATAACAGAAAGCTTGTCAGGCATTGATTGAAATTTTTAACTGGGAACTTGGAAATTTCTGACTATCCAGTTCAAATGAAACACAATATAATCACATTGTTGCAATAATGGTTACAAACACCATCACTCACCTGCCATCATGCCATAGGTGGCCTGCTGGTTGCTGTAGTGACAGGGGGTGACTGGGTAATGTAGGCTTGGGGGGGCATTACTAAGAGCATTGTTGAGGGATGAGCTGGACAGGTGCATGTGGGAACGCTTGGAGGACTGACCCAGGGACAGTCCAGATGACACTGATGGAGACAAATGTGGTTACTGTCTGACTGGAGAACAGAAGATCTGTAGACCATTAAATGGAAGAGTGTGTTAATTTGACTCTAATCTGAGCACAGGTTAGCTTTAAACACAGCTCAGTCTAGAGTATGACTAATTTGAAAATCATTACATTTTTAAATGTAGCTGGGATCAGCTCCAGCCCCCCCACCACTCTGTAAACAGGATTAGCAGCTACTGAAAATGTATGAATGAGGACACATTTTTGAACAAAAACAGCTTGTGCCTATTGGCATAAATCTTTATCAAAACCTTCAAATTTGACTTCACAGCAAGTGGATTCTATAAGAAATGTCCAAAGTGCCTCCGAACTAGCATTTCTTCTCATGCACACTCAAACTTTCCACCGAGAGCCCATCAATGATATTCTTTTCCTTCTCAGATCAGAAATATAATGCAAACCACCTTGTCCCTCTTTGTTTTTAACGACAGCTCCATTTTATCAGAAAAAAAGACAGAAATATGAGGCTTAAAGCTAATGTTGAGCCTTCACCAAAGGCCAATATCACCCTAAATATTACCCTAATGTGAACAGAGAAGGATGTCACTGCAGTCTGAATTACGTCCCTTTATTCTTTAAACTAGACACCATACAACTGGATGCTGATGCAGCTTTAAAATGCTCCATAATAATAGTTAAACATGCCAGATATAACATCTTACCCAATCCCTTAAAAAGTGGTCTTAAGTGAACTGACAAATAACAAAGATGTAAATATAGATGAGCATTGCTCTGGTCATGTCCCTTGCTAACTGCATGGTTATTTATGCATTCATCTGTTCACGCAGCTTAGAATTTACTTTAAAAAACAGATGCATGTGTCCTGTATTGCTAAAATGCACCAAGGCTTGTCTACAGCCAGTGTCTGTGTTCTTCTATAAGATGACTGGACCAAAGCTCATGGGGCTGTCTCAACACGCCGGAACAGAAAACTTACATAATTTCTACGTTTACATTTTTTATAAGTTAAACTTTCACTGTCTTTTTTATTTTTAAAGTTTAGACAATCTTACCTTTGGTTTTTAGACTCATTGGAAGACAGTGCACATATAAATCATGGCAAAGATACACCTACAAAATTCTGCAAGTTCAATATTCTGGGTAGAAAAAATAATTTTTGAAGACTTGCTGCTATATAAATGTAATGCATGACTAATGTTCGGCACAATTTAATCCTGTCAATTCTGGGCTACAGCAACAGCAAGCACAAAAACCCTCAGGAAGTTTTCTCCACAATGCAGCGACATGAAAAGACCTTGAGAAGTTTGTCAATCTAATAAAATAGCAATCAAAGCAATTATTCACTGAGTAGAGACAGTTGAGCCATACCAGCTGATTAGATTAATCTGCAAATTTGGATTTTCTTAGAATAAATATGTTTTTCAATCCAAATTATCCTCCATATTGACTGAGAACAAAAGTGCATATGATGTTTAGGCATCAGCAGATGGGGGCGAGGCTGGTTCGTACAGTTAGAGGTCTGTGGGAAAAACTCACGGCCCTACATTAGAAAATATTCACCTGCAGCACCCAGGACTTTTTATATAATCAATAGTGTCGTTGCGATTAACACCAGCAAATCCCTGCCAATGCTTCTAACCTTTCATTACATAGCTTCAAGAGGCTGAAGTGGAAGATTGAAGTGGTCATGAGAGGACTGCCTTCCATGATTTCACATCATGATCATTACTTTGTGTGTTATGGTCCATATCATTTAGGCACTTAAAGCCTTCTATTTTCCTCTTACTTTGCAGTAGTTTTAGAACAAATCAGACAAAGGTGAAGCATACAAGCAGCAGAGACTGTCACAGAAGAAAATATGTTTGAAATTACTGGACAGGAAGCCATGAGGCCGGCTCACCTGGAGAAACTTTGCTGTGAGCATGGGATGTGGCTGGCAGGCAGTCATTAGTAGAGGCGTGGTGCATTAGGATTGGCAAAGGTGAATCTACTGCAAGCGGGGTGAAAGAGTCGGCACTGAACGCTTGGCATGCCATTCTTCTGTGGTTCCCAGAGGTACACTGAAGTTTGATGTGATTCCCTAATTGGTTTCTTAGCTTTGTCCTCTGTTGCTTTTACTTGATCTGGTCTTGTTGTACTTTGCTTGTCCTGTGTCTTCTTCTTGTCTTCTTGAATTCTGTGTCCTTGTCTCCCTTTGTCGTGCCTTGGCTTGTTCTGTCTTGCTTTGTCTTACCTTCTCTCGTTCTGCCTTGTCTTTACCTTGCTTCCTCTTGTCTTCCGTCACCTCTCCTTTTGTCTTCTGTTCCTGTCCTTTTCTCCCCAGTTCAGTCAAACATGGTTCTCACTTAAGCCACTTGGGAATATGCAGATAGAAAACCGTGACAGGTTACCTTTTTTTTCCTCTCAAAGAGAAATGGATGTCAGCACTTCAGCCAGAACTCTTCATAGATTTGGGCTCTTGAAGATGAATAGTGATGAGCTTCAGGTTCAAGTTACTATCAGTGCTATTTCTGCTCAAAGGTGTTTCTCAGCTGCTCAGCTTCCTCTCATTAGGGCCTCTGCAATGCATGTCCCTGTCTATTTTTCTCTATTATAGATGCAGGTAAGCCAGTGGCTGTCATACCCTCAACATTTTGCCGCCCTTGTCTACTGCAGGTATTTATATCCCACCCACCTACCAACTAACCACCCCTCTCTCGACCTACAAGGCCCCCTATTTCCTATCAAGCTGCTCACCCCCACCTTCCAATCCCATGTCAGTGCTGTTATTACTTTTGTTTGTCCTTACCTGCGTTCTCCTCATCCCGTTTCCAAATCCAGGATTAGGGTACAGAGCGGCTGAGAAACCCGATCCCCTCCTCTCCTCTTCCCCCTCTCACTATCTCTCCGTCTCTCCCCCTGATAATGGGGTTGTGCCACAGTTGCAATGGGAAGGTAAAGTGAACGGTTAGTATGTTTACTGGAACAACAAAGGGAAATTATATTAAATTAAAATAAAATAAAAATTTATAAAATTTATATTAAAATAAATGATGCTTTCTGTTGCATTTGTGTACTCCTCAATCAACACTAAGTGATACTTAGGAAAACAGTTCTGCTCCGCCACAGATATTGAATTGGCTTTTAGGAGCTGATAGAAACAACAGGTCTCATCAGGGAGGATAAAGGTTAATCTGAGGAGCGTCGCCACCATGTGCACTCTGTTGTGTCTGTTTGTTTTTGTGTTTATCCTGGACTATGCTTCACTATTGTTGATGTAGGTGGGCAGCAGGTGGAAAATAGCTTGTGGGTGGCAGGCACGATTCAACTTGCTTGAGCACGCTGTATAAATCTGGACTGGATGTATTTAGTCATCTTGGCAATGTCACTCCTCAAAAAACAGGTTTGAGGCAAAAGAATTTTAGGCATGTATCTGAGTTTATTCATTTTAGGGTGAAGAATTACACACTCGTAAATTATGTCCAAAAATTCTTGGCAATTTCTGATGGCCTATGGATTTTAATTTGACTCATACATATCAAAAGAGACCCAAACAAAATGTGTCCTAATTATGGATAAGTGTGTCACATTTGTAGGCATCAGATTCAAACATACATACAAGAGCTGATGACATGTAATTACTCTTTTATCTACCTTTCAACTTGATACATATGAATCTTCAATCAATCCCTTAATAAACAAAATTCGATGAAAATGATCAGTAATAAAGCCAGCTTTTGAGGCGAACAGTCAAGCAAATCGAGGCACACATGGCATGCCTCATTTGTCCTAGTCAGGTTTGAAATAAACAAAAAACAAAGCACAGATTGAAAGAAGAAAACTGAATGTAATGGTGTGTGACAATTTAAAAAAAAAAAAATCTCACCAATAGCAGTATCATCCTTAAAATACTTTTCTCTCTTCTTTCATTTCAGCCAGCAACTCCCACTCAGGCTAAAGACCATCTTCCCTGCGGGTGAATGCAGGCTTATTTTTAAACAGAAACCAAACTACCTCTGTTTCATATCAGTCTGTGCACTAATGTAGTTCTTCCAAAATTTAGCAGCAGATCATCAAAATCATTTATCTGCAGTTTTAACTTTACATGGAAAAACCTGAATAAGAATGTATTATAATTGCACTGTCCAAATGAACTGATTGGTCATTGGTTATTATGGATATCTTGCTATCTTGCTCTTAATTGGTTCCAGTGTAACACCTTGCTTTTCTGAAAAAAGGAACATAAAAAAGGTCAGTTTTTGTTATTATATATTATACAATGAATCTCTAACTGTTTTTAGAAAAGAATCTGCTAAAGTACAAGAAATAAAAAAAAGGAAGAAACAAAAAACACTCGCACATATAAAAACTGCAGTGTTTGGAAGAAAATGTGCAGATGTCATCATATATCATATTTTATTTAAAATACCACCAAATGGAAGCTTCAAAGAGCTTGGAGATGGAGATGAGAGCTTTTCGATGGGTTAAAAAGATAATCAAAGGGTGATGGAGTGGAGGAGAGGAACCTTTTCCATTTATAGACAGACAGACACAGACACAGACACACACACACACACACACACACACACACACACATGCATTTGCACATAAAGAGCCTAAACTTAATTAGTAAAGAGACCATGAGTCAAAGGGCTTCTCTGAAAGCACCTGTCCTAAAGCCTCCTCCTCATCCTTCCTCCCTTTCACATACACTCACTCACTCACACACACACACACACACTCACACACACTCCCACGCACACAAACATGGAAATACAATGTTTCAGTGTCAACAAAAGAACTATTAATCCAATCTCTCACAGAAGCGATACTAATATGTTGTTGAAAAAGCACAAAAAAGACAAAAACAGAGGTAGGTAAGCACAGATTTCCCCTCCCACCACATACACACACAAACACACTCACACAAACACACACCCACACACCAAAAACCACTGATCCATCCAGTGATGCAGTGGGAACAGAGTGTGGTGACACATTCTCACAGGTATCACATCCGTACATACAGTGTACCAGGTGGACTGTGTGTGTGTGTGTGTGTGCGTGTAGGTGTGTGTGTGAGTCTGTGCACATGTGTGGAAACAAAATGTGAACTAAACCTGCCAGCGTGTGCGTGTGTGTGCTTGTCTGTCTGAAGAGAGTGTCATGACCCCTTACACCACATGAAGCTGCAATACATCTTAATTGGCTGCTCATTAGCAATTTAACAGCCTTTATTGGGAGGACGGAGAGCATGAGCCTCTGCAGTCGAACAACATTCAGTTGTTCGTCGTTCAGCACTGTTCGTATGTTAAAAAGTAGAAATTCAATAAATATCCCACTGTGTGAACTGAGAAGCCCCTACTGAAAACTCATAAAGGTTATTTGAGTACAACCTTCATTTTATGTGAAGGAGGTATTCGCATTTAAAACAGTGTTGAGATGCTTGCACACAAACTAGCTACTAATGAAAACAATAATATCTGACAGCTTAACGTTGAAACAGAATGAAAAAGTATGCTATGGAAAAAGTTATATAAAAAGAATTAAATTAAGCATTAGATTAAAACCAATATTAAAAAGACAATAAGTCAATAAACTAGATATGTTAAAAGAGTTTATTTAGAATGATCTGCTTATTTGATAATTAAGTTTATTTTAAAGTATTTGTATGAAATTTGTAAATTTTCTAAGATGTTTCTAAATGATTATAATAAAAGATGCATTCGTTTTTCAAATCAACTTTAACTTTCAATGTTCCTTATATTTTAAAAGAACTAAGCAAAAAGTTTTGATATCACTGAGTGGATGCACTAAAACTATTTTAAAAATCATTAAAGTTTTAAGCAGCTAATGCAGTGTGAAGCAAAGATGTCAAAGATCTCTCTCAGCCAATGTAACTGACAGCAGCTTTCTGCTGCAGCCCATTTTCTGAGGTTTTTATTTGAGAAAGAATTTCAAGGATGAGTGTGGGTGTGTGCACTTTTTTTTTTAATAATACACGCTGAACTTTGTTGATTGGCCCTTCAATACACCAGCAAAGTCCTCAGATAAAATCAACCTTGAATCTGCATGAATTTTCTTCTCCAAACCTACATAAACTGAATTTTGTCAGGCTATCACTATTTTTTTTACCATGAGAGAGGGTCTGTGGGAGTGAAAGCGAGAGCACAGAATGACTTTTGTCTTGTTTTTGAATTTCTGCATCCATTAATTATGCAGGGGTGAACTCTGAGTGAGCTTTGTTAGATGCTTGAATTCATCATGGCAGAGGTCGGCTCTCCTGATGAATATCAAGCGTACCTTATGCACTACTCGGACCGCCATCTGCCCAGTTGCCGCGCCTGACTCACCAGCCGCAGCACAAACACCGCCCAAACGTATCCACGAGGGCTAATTTCATCAACATATTCAACAAACCCTGTTCAAACAGCAAAGGTTAACAGTCCATAAGAGGAAACAGGAGCAGGTTCTGAATCTGCTCTCCCTGCCTGTCACAGATTATTATCTCTCTTCATTAAGTAAATGTCAGCGTCAAATATTTGCTTGTGAAATGACATTATCCCATTTTTAGTATTGTAAAGACCAATTAATTTTGTCCTCAATTTGCAGTGATCTGAGGCAATGTTTAATTTATAATTTTATCTCAGAATAGAGTAGATACACTGATCTGTCATATGGAAAAATACTGTACAGAGGAACCATATAATGTTCTATAGCTCTGTTCAACAAGTTCAACAAAATGTGACAGGATGTAAAGGGTCAGTAATACAAAGTCTTAGCCCTCAACCCTTTTTAAACAGAGCAAATGGCTAGGAATTTAAATTGATATAACCCCCAGCAGTTCTGCAAGTCTTCAGTATATATCCTATGTGTCTGTATAAAAGGTTTCACACAAGGCAAAATAATAAATAAATAAACCATTCAATTTTTGTATCCCAAGTTTTCTGCATTCTTGCAAATAGTACAATACAAGTGCAGGATCACATAAATGCATCATCTAACAATTCCAATAAATATAGGCCTCTGCAGTGAGTTAATAATGCAGTGCAATAAAGAAAAGAACAGAAATAAAATGATAGCATAAATAAAACCTACTGCGAAATTTCAGCTGGGAAGTCGGTTTCTTCCATTTCCCTTGAACCCAAGAGCCACATTTCAGCCACTGAGCCTCAGTCGTGAGCACACACCATCCCTTTGTTCCTTCTGAAAAAACACACAGACAATATTGCACTTGCTTAATATATTTATTGCACAGCATGCTGAATGTTTAATTAAACTGACTTTTATTTTACAATCCATATACAATGGTGGCATCGGACGAGTTTCGCCCCCTGTCTTTGCATAGTCAACACCGCTGCTCTGCTCTTTGTGATGTGTTCTTGTGATTTTTCTCCTCTGCTCTTTGCAGTGCTCACATTTTGAAGGACAAATCCACTGAAAAGCAAACTGTTGCAGAGGAAATCTAACAAATAGATGACTTCCTTGAAAAGCTCAGATAGGAAAACAGTGCAGTGACACATGGGTCTATGATGGACCAGGAAAGATAAATTAATAAAAAAAGTAAGAAATAATGCTGAAGTTCTGGCTGTATGAAGGTCACACTGCTTTGAATTCAAGACATAACTGAAAGTATCACTTTTTGGTGTCATAACTCTGAATGAGCATTTAATCTTTATGATATCTGTCTTCCCATGCTGCTTGTACTGGCTTTGTTTTTCATTGACACATTGATCTTAACACATTAAGTTCAGCATCATTAGCCCTATGCTCTGTAAACCAGGCAGCAGTCCTTTTAAAAACATAATGTGTTCGTACTGCTCAGTGCATCACAACCACTGGGATGCAAAATGGTCACTAAGTGTGAAATAAATTGCAGTAAGCGAAAGAACTGAGAGGGCGAGCCTGGAACAGGAGGGACAGAATAAACAATAAGACATAAAGACGTACACAGTACACAACATATGCAAGCACATGAGTGTGTTATGTAATCAGCTCCATTCAAGTCTTTTCTCTGCAACAGCTAAAAAAAAAAGGAAAAAAAGAAAAGAAATAGAATAAAAGTCATACAGGATGGATGTAGGCGGTAGCTAGGCAACAGGCACCAAGGCTGGGCGGTTTACTCATGTGCCCCGTAAGTCTACAAGCTTTATGAGTTTCCATCCGTCCCCTTGTTTGCTGAATAAGGGCTGTGTCCTATGGGCGTTCATAAAGGGATGGAGCACCATCACGTGCTCAGTCACTACAGATGGGGTCTGCATGCAAAAAAAAGTGCATGCTGTTAAAAGGTAACAATTGTTTTTGGTAACTGTGATAACAACAAAATATCGAGCTACCAGAAGTCTACCAGAATCTTGAGAATAACGTGAGTGATCTACTTGTCTCTGCAAAACTTCATACAGGTTGTACGCCTGTATGTTCCCGCGCTGCTTAACTACTGTTAAATGAGTTGCTCTTGTATTTTGGTAAAAGACATTCATGTTTCTGAAATGATGTCTGCAAATGAGTTTGGTGACTCTCTGGCTTTTCCTCTGGTTCCATCAATGGGTCAACATTTTCACTTGTCCATTAAAACATCTTCAAATCTTCTGTATGTACTGATAAAGCTGAGAATAAACCATCATTAAATCTAAAGGGTAAAACTTCTTTAGGACTGCACACTTCACTTTACCCATGCTATTTGCACTACCGTTTCATATACCTCATGTCTGTTCATTCCACGTTACCCATGATAATTGCACTACCCTTTCATACCTCATGTCTGCTTATACTGTTAATATCATACCTCATGTCTGTTTATACTGTTTATACTGTT
>JAPZDY010000005.1:15248999-15266380 GCA_029783645.1 Ctenochaetus hawaiiensis
GTAGTAAAGACCAGAGCTCAGATCAAACAGCCCTGGCGATGAAAAGAGCAGGTCTCCGAGGGCTCATAGAGAAAGGAAGGGACGAGACGCAGAGATCAGAGAGAAGGACCAAATGAAGGCTAATTTGTCCTGATGATCCAGACTGTAACTAAAAAGCTTCAAAGAGCGGCAGCATGAACTCAAGATCATCGGTCAGATTGTGTTTTTGTATCTGGATCATCTAAGTGCGCCTTGGAAGCCATGTACAGTGAATTACATCCTCTGCCTGCTCTGCTTGCCTTTGAAGATATTTTCATATTCGTCACCATCCTACATTTTCCAGCTCAGCAACTGTCTGTTGCTGTTGTCGCCTTGAAGGCCACCTCCTTTCAGTCTGTATTTAAAAGGAATTGAGCTGACTGCTTGGTACGCACTCAAGGTGCTGACATCAAACTGTTTGATGTTCACAAGGACCCTTCAAACTTTAATGAAATGAATATGCAACTGTGTAAATAGAAAGAACTCCACAGCTAATAGGCTTTATTTTTCTATTTACCCTCATGGCAGTCTCTGCATCCACATAACAAACAAGTTATTTGCCTCCTCCAAAATTGTTCATGTGTACAGGAGTGGGACATGGAGAATATCTTTACTGGCTAAAAAATGTCTTATATCTCTTTAAATTTGTTAGAACAACCATCAATCCACACACAGAAGCCTCTCCTACACACACACATTTTTGCACAATGTGCCAGTAAAAACACAACCATCAACCAAAAGGTGGAGATTTTTTTTACATTTTTTTTTTTTGGCTGACACAGCAAGTGAAATAATGTAAAACCTTACATGTTGAATGTGATACAAATTCTCATTCATAAGCCAGAGCTAAAATAGAGTGACTGTAGACTTGGATTCACAATGTAGGTAGAAAGACGTTTCTAAATTAATGCTGATCTCACTCTTTCCCTGAATTCATACCTCCTCTCTACCTGGTATGTTCATATGTGTAAGTCTAATTGATAAGTTATTCTGTTCTCAAACGTTGCCCAGCTACGTTTGACACATGCTCAACACCAGGCAGGAGATACAAACAATGCCTGTGTCTCCAACCACCTACCTTGAGGTCCTCCCTTAAGGGTTTTGCAGTAAGAGGTCACATGTCAAGAAACCAGGTCATATAAAATTGCTGTAGATGTAAAGCACAGAACCACAACTAACTGGCTTTGAATTGCATCTCCAGTTCCTATCAGTCCTCTTTACACTGATATCTCAAAGCATTTTTCACAGTGACTTAATAAAATACTTCACCTTGGTGAAGAAAGACTTATTTGCGTTAAGGACAAAAGGGAAACAAACAAAAACACACCCATTTGCGAAAGACTACGGCAAAAGTTACAGAGTAACCATGGCAACAGCAGATAGCGCAGCAGCGGATCACTTGTCAGTCAAAATATCTCATGGAGAGAAGGCTTGTGGGTCTGAGAGGAAGCTCTAAGAGCCTCTGTATCTTAAAAAAGATGAATACATGGAGTAACAAATAATCTGATGAAAATACATAACACTCCTCTGCTGTTATAAAAGACACCTGAAGGTGAACCAGGGGGTAAAAAAATACTTTGCAACTTCAAGCAACATACAGCTTTAAATTCATTTTAACTGTAGTACAGTGAAGTTCAAATTGATTTTGGCTCAGCAGCATCTTAATGTTGGCTTGGATACAGAGTCAGCTCAACATCACATTTTGTTCAAGGACAGCTAAATTCTGAATTTTTTAGATTCAAGAGTGACTCAATCCTTAATTCTAAAGAAAGGTCAATACACCTATATTAAAGGTGCACACTGATTATAACTGTGGGAAATTTAATCGGACATTATTAGGACTTTCAGCACATCAGCAAGACTGAAAGAATTGCTGTGCTCAGTGTTCACCTCCCCTTCTGCAAGGCTTGGCTCCTTCGCTCTTTCCACAAAAAACAGTGGCTCAAAAAACTACTAAGTGATTCTGCTGGCGATCATGTGTAGTAAGCTTCTCTGGCTTTATTTACATAACAATAAGGCTACAGACCAATGGGAAAATTCTAAGTGTTCCTCCTGGTAACATGTTAAGATTGATTTTTCAATTTAAATTTAATTTGTTATTCAATCAGCATCATGTTTGCCATTCGTGATCATCTCTGGCTGACAAGGACACTTCACTTTCAGACAAAACAGAGGTCATCAGCAGCAGTTGTCCACCTGAAAAATGTGCACAATTGCAATTGTGATTTCTGTAAGTTCATTTAAAAGAACAGGTTTCATGGCATCTTTGTCACCTTTTTTTATTCATTTAAAGCTATAGAGCTGTAAATTGTGTAAATTGATAGTTTTGCAGGATCTTTTAAGAGCAATGATTCACTGGGTCTGTCCTATCAGAAAAAAACACTTATATTTCAGGTAGCACTGGTGGCCGACTAGCCTGAAAGCACAGTTTATCTGCCATATGTATTCACATTTGAAGAATTGTGCAGATGATGTGGTGTAATGATAGTAATTAAAGCATTCCTACTGATTTACTTTGGTTCATGCAGTTTATAAGGGTTGAGTTTTGTCTGAAAGCAGGTGCAAAAACAGATGGGTAAAAACACGTTGTGACTGTGATGAGAATGAGAAACTCAAACACACAATATGTCATTTCAGCCACTTGATTTCTCTCCATCAAAATAATGTAAACCAAATATTTTGGGAGCTGGAGTGGATAAAAAATAAAGTCCTAACATTACCATAATATCTGTCATTTTAGCAGCAAACAAAGAGAGTATTTGTAGTGTTGCTCTCATCAAATTAGTCTTAATGTTCTGTGGAATGTTATATTTTAAAAATCTAGGGCTTCCACTCTTTTGATAAGATTTTAAGCTAGTATTTGATGTCAAAATTCAAGCAACACAGTTGGAATAACTTAACAATAAAGTCATCAAATGTTTTTTGACCTTCTTTAGACCTTCTCCCTTCTTTGTGCACCACTGAATTAAGTGAAGTTGTGCCAGAGATGTTTATTCCTCTGAGCGAGCATCTGGCACTCAGTCAGTTTCAAAATGATGACAGTTTTCAATCTATACCTTTAATATGTTCACACATTTCCTGCAACAGATTATGAGAGTGGTGTCAGAAAAACAATCCAGTAAAATAACATCAGATCAGATGGTTGAGCCCTACTGCAAATTGTGTGAAAATAACATTTAAAGCATGTAAATATGGTCAGTACAAGGAAAGGAAATTTGTCTATATGTCCCAACGTTTATTTGATTATCTGATCCTTTGAAGTGATCTTGACTATATCCACACATCACTGTTTCTGTGGCCCTGATGCGGAGCAGAAACACTTGAGAGCACTTGATTTACAAAATGAGAATAAGCTCTTAGCAAAGAATGAAAGACTTTGAAGTGTAAACGAGGAGTGGGAGAGGAAGAGGAAAGATATTTTGGAGGTGGAGAAAATCGGAAGAGACAGAGGACAAAGGGAGGTGGGCTGATGTAATGCTGAAAGGAAGTGAACTAGCAAAAGGAAGGAATCTATGAGCAGATAATAATAATTAACTGATGAAAGTGGAAGAACAAATGTCACAATCAGATTGCAACCAATACCCATGCTAATGACTGAAAAAAGAGCTTTTTCTAACATTCTCTTTCCAAAAAAGTGCATGAAGCCAGAATTTTACTCTAGTGTCCACAGAAATGTAGGGTTAGACTGAGGATGCTTAATTAATGAGTCCGATTGGTATCATATGGATTTGAAAGCAAACACTATCAAGGCTGAAAATTAGAGACGGGACCACAAGCTTCAGCTCCTCATTTTCAGACTGTGTTTGGTCTTCAATTTTGTCACTAAATTACCTTTGGATGTGGTAGCAATATAAAATCATGGTTTCATGAATAAATTTGATCTCCAAAAAACAACCATTACTAAAATGAGGGCTTGTTTACAGAAAACAGCTGGAGTTGATGAGAACGGGAAGACTCTCAAATGGCTTTTTACATGATGCGTCAGATCCAAAAATGTGCAGCTTTAAACAATACCATTACATAGTACTCATTAAATACACATAATAAGTAAAGAATACAAATTTTTATTTTTGTTAAAGAAATTGATTCAAGTGCAAAATCCTTTCATAAAGCAGAATTTTAAAGCGCAAAAAAGTAATATTTGATTAAAGATTTTTGCTTTGTTAATTTCCACCAAGGTACTGAACACACGTTACTGAACACATGTAACTCGTGATGTGATTCCATCATGATTCTCACCTCCTCACCTCAACCACCCACCCACCCACCCGTAGGAGCCACTACAGTATGTGTAATACTACTGTATTTCCTGAGTTGTTGCTGGGGTGAAATGTGTCAGCAAGGAAAGCAAATGAGCACATTCTCCATCAGCTGTGACACTGAGATGTGGTTTGCCTGCTTTTCACGTTTCGGTTATCATCTATTAAATGTGTTGGCACATTGGTGGACGGACAGAGATCAAGATTACTCGACACTTCCCTTATCTGGCGCTGCTATTAAAAGCTTTGAGTTAAAAAAAAAAAGAGCACTGGAAGATTTTCTTGCTTTGCCTTGTGCAAATTACTAAATATTGAAGTCTAGCAGTTTTACACATTTATTTCAGCTTTTGCACAAGGCATCTTTGAATATATTTTAAGCATTTAGTAAACAGCATCATCCCTGCAGCGTGTTCCTGCTGAGTTCTGTGGAGCACTGAGTGGATTTGATAGGGAATCACAGTTCTGTTTTGTCTTGCTCTACCTTTTTCCCGGAATTTAGTCACAGTCAACTGGGAAACTAATCTTGTTTTCATTTATTGAAAATCCCCAGGTGCTTATTTGGTCTTACATGATTGTCACCAGTCGGCCTTTGGGTAAGAAGCTGCTACAGTTTGGCATGAAGCAGTGAAGGAAGGTACTAATCGGATTTTTAAACATACATTTAACATCTAATGGTGAAATATTAATATGCTTGATTACTATGTTATGTTATCGTGATTTTTAGAAATGTGATGTAGATAAGATGTTGGTCATGCTCGGATATGATTGATATTAAAGACAGTAGTTACCTCATCATCCACTGATTACGCATAAAAAATCATTGACTGTGTAATTTATGTCCTGAGTCTTCTAAGCTGTTATTTTTTGCAGTTAGTTTTTTGGATTTTTTCCCTGTTGTCTGATTCATGCAAGCAGCATGACTCTCAGGATGGCATTGTTAGATAGCTGTTAGTCAGTACACCACTTCGGTCCAGACAGAAATTTCTTGACAGTTCTTGAATGGATTGAAATGAAATTTGCAAACTGAGTGCAAACTCTCACAGTCACAAAGGAATTTATCCCTGCGGCTTTGGTGATCCTAAGACATTTTAAACCTGCTAGTAGCTTAACACTTTCACCAGTCTCTGTGCACGTGTGTTGTCCTAATTAATTGTGGTCATAATATGAATTAATTAGTAATAGTAGTCATAACTAAGCTAACATGCCTTAATAAGATACTTAACACTGTAGCAGCTTAGGAGTAATTATCATTGGCATTTTAGCATAATGATGTTAGCTCAAAGCACTGCTGTGCTTCAGTTGTTAGCATGGAAACCTAGACTTTGTCTTGTTGGTAGCCTTTGATGCGGTTGTCACAATGCAGCAGTCATTTGAGTTTTTTTTTTTATTGATGTATTGCAGCTGTTGACTGTGATGGTTTGAGCATTTCCCTGTGTTGCGTTTGAAGATCGTGGCGTGGTGTGGGGTTCTCCTTTTTTGACAGAGGCTTGGCGTAGCCAACTGGTGGCAGGACACCGGACTCTGGCGCACCTGTTGTGATCAAGCAAAGCATACACGCCAAGAGTTGGAGCTCACTTGTTGCCAGATTGTTTGCATTGTCTGTGGTAGAGTTGGCTGTCTCCCCTGTTTTTCGAGGTTCTGCTCGTGTGCTTTGCTAGTGAGCTTCATGATTCTTACCTTCACGATACCTGTGCTTTCTTTGTAACCAGTGTGCCTCAGCTACCTGCTCTCGAGCACCTCCACCATGCCGCCCAGCCTTTGCTGCTTCGTGCCACCTGCTCCACACTCTCCACCATCAGCTCCCACTAGTGCAATAACCAGTGCCCTGTCACCTCCTCCTATGTCTTACACCACCCCTGAACCTTATGCCTCTTCAGTCAGACATCACCTGTGCTTCTCTGAGCAGACACTCTTCCTTAAACATCCCTTCCCCGTTGTTTCTCAATAAATCCCTTTTATTATACCTCTCTTCGGTTTCTGCATCTGCTTTTGGGTCTAGTTACTTGCCAAAACATCATAGTAAACATTTTTGAGGTTGAAATCTGCCCTCCTTTTCATATACCACAATATATTATGACACTTATTCTTTTTTAAAAATTAGCCTGAATATCTGTTGAAACTTCTCAATTATTTTCCAGAGTTGTCAGTATAGTTTCATTTTATCTTTATAAACCATGTTTACATTCAGTGTTTCAAAAACACATTGTGTGTCTTTGTGTTTTTAACTTGTGTTCTAAATGCATTTTACTCCTCACAAAATGTTTGTAAAACTGAAGAGATTATAATTAAAATTGTTGTTAAAGTCACTTTGTGTGAGACTGTCAATTACATTACAATTCCACTATGACTGCCAGATGAGCAGTGTGCTATTTATGCAGCTGATGACAGAAAAGACAGTGCTGTTGAGGTGTGAGGTACTGTGTAGTGTGGGACAGAAAGGCATGACTCTAATCCCATACTGGGAGTAGAGCCCGGGCCGCTTGGGTGAAAACCAGGACTCCTAGCCGCTAGACCATATTGGAGATGATCAGAGATAACACACCGTTTTATTTTATCAACAATGATTTGAAGCCGACCACATTGTGTAGCCTTGAGTGAAATTAGGAAGTGTACTGTAATTCCTGCTAAGTGTTACATATCACACTTTTAATATGTGTTTCCCAGGTGTCAGTCTTCTTCACTGCATTTTATCCCACATTACCACCAAACACCACCTACTGTCAATCAGCAGAAAGGTGTGAAATGGCAGTAGGGGTGTGCATATGTGTCTGTGTGTATGCACATGGTGCAACCCAAATATGAATGCATCTGTAAATATTGCTTCATAGCTGAACTAGTGGTCAAAAACTCTACAATGTACCCTCAATCTCACAAATTCAGAGGTAAGGGTTGGTTGTTTGACCTCTTGCCAGTGTCGCATAACAGAAGATGATCGTAGTCACTTTTAGAAATGGAGCCAGATGGTTTGAGCTCCAGCAGTGCAGGTATACTACACAACAATCGGACTCTTTTCTCGGACCAGCTTGATGATGCACATACACACCAACACTCACTGACTATGGTGTTTGTCAGTTCTACAGAAACACAATGTGAGATGGAGAAAAAGAGCCACTCCAGCGTGTACTCTATTGCAGCATGGCTGACACGTTTAGACTGCATCAGTGTCACTTCCTTCCACCATCTACGCATCTTCTTCTCACCATTCCCCATGATTAAAAGCTTCTACCATCTGCCTGAATACGTCTGTAATAAGCTGAGATCACAAGAGCACATCCATACATCTCTCACACATTTTTGAGTGACAATCCATGTGTATTCCAGATTATTCCACAGAAAAATTCACCTCTCCACACTGAGTCAGAATCTATAATATAGACTGTATCTCTTTGTTTCAACAATTTAAACTGTATCCTGCCACAATTTGATTTCTATTTCTTAATCAATAGATATTTTTATTTGTAAAAACCTAATAAACGGTACCAAACATGCATCTACATATTCTGTATATTAACTTTAGCAAAATAGCAAGTCCTTTTTATGAATATTTTGTTTGTCATGTCATTTCAAGCTTAAGGCATATTTTGATACCTTCAGCATTTTATGAGTTTTGGACATGCAGAAAAGGACAAAGTCTGGTGAACTTCATTGGTTGTCGCCATAGTCATGTGATCTTTGTGATAACATGATAAGAATAATAAAACATGCTTAATGTTTTATTATTATAGTTATATTTCGTGTCTGCAACATGCTTTATCGCTAATTAGTTCTGTACATTAAACTGTGCTGAGGCCACAGGGAGGATGTTGAGGTAGGTGGCGCTCATGCAACCTGCAGGACTCTCATACGGGTTAGACTCCTGTTTGTGGCTGAGTTTAGACAACAGATAACATTGGTTCAGGTTATACGAATATTGTCATGTTGACTGTCGCGTTTGTGAAATGGTCACAAAATTTTACATTTTGTGAATATTTCACAACCTTCCGTACTAAACTGGTTGTAAAATCACTCAAAATGGCTGAAGACACTGGTGTGTTACTATCATATGGCATTTGGTAAGACCAGGCTGTTTTTTTTTTGGAAACTTGGGGATCTGCACTGCTGTGCTTCGGATAGAGAGTTCAGTTAATCTTGTATTACCATCTGTCTGGTGATTACTTTATCAGGCGGGTGCCTTATTTCACTGCTGTTACAGCAAATCAAGCCAAAAGTAAGTTTTAGTGTCCCGTGAAGCGCAACCTTTCACACCTGCTTGCAACATTAATCATAATTAAGCCGGTTTGAACTGTATCTATGCATTTTGTTCTTTGAACGTACATGACTACTTAAAAACTCTCTAATTGCTGGGTAAATAACAGTTATGGAGGCTATAAATCAGGTCATGAGCCAGAGACTACTGGGAAACTGTATAAATTTTGGCAGCTATGAAGCTGGCGTCTTCTGGGAGATTTTGATGTTTATCTGACACTTCAACAGCCTGCAGCAGCCTGTGGGTGGGAAACTAAAGCATAAAAGGCACAGTTCTCTGGATACATTATAAATAGGAAATGGTGTATCCTGTAACTACCCCCATGTGTTTTATTAATCACAACTTCAGTTTTTTGTCTTTTTTATTTTATTTTTTTTTAATGTGCATCTTGTAATCCCAATCATGAATACCCAAATTCCCTGAATAAACTGGCTTTGCATGAGGCTACAAATCCATGGCAACAAGCCTCCACAGGGTTTGCACAAGCAGCAAAACCTCAGTCCTGTCTGCTCTTTGCATCTTCAGTTCATATGCCTCATCTACTGCATTTTCCAGTTGCACAGTTAGTTTGACATAGTAAGCAGTCCGTTGAGTGTTGGCTTAAAATACCACATCAAGTCAGAGTGGTGCTGACATTCTCTGACAGGACTTACATTTTTCCAGCCACAGATTCACCAACACCTCCGATGTGATAGGACAGAAAAAGGGTGTCCTCAAAAAACTGAGGAGTTGAAGATCAGTGCAACAGCGAACAGACAGGACAAGGAGAACCTCCACTGCATACACTGTAAAATGTCATTTTACTAAAATTGATGTCTGGATGCCACAGTCCTACTAGATAATAGCTGGGTAATATATGTTCAGTCACATTAAGCAATGTAGCGTTTGAAACTCAGGTTTAGAAGAGTGCCAAGGCACCGAACCCCTCAACAGAGGAACGTAAAAATACCTCTCCAGGAAAAACTGAGCATGAATAAAAGTCACTGTAGTCAAAGGTTGACATTTAAGGGGACATAAAGTTTAGAAAAACACATTTTAGAGTGGAGGGGATCTTAAATGCTTAACTGCTACATTGCCAGAGGAACACTGTGGCTTTGTCACTGAAGCAATTTAACACCAAGTGGTGATTTGTATAACTTTATAAAGGCTTTCAAGGTTTTCTTTGGGGAAGCAGAGACACATAAATGGCCCAAAAAAGAAAGATGTAATACGTAGGTTTATAAAAACTGTCCTTGTACATTGTTAAATCAACAAAGAAAGGTAAAATGAAGGCCTACTTCAGTATCTTTGTATGCACTGGTCCCTTTGCCTTCCAACACAACTAATTGATAAACTTAGCACTCTTTTCTCACCCCTGCAAGACTCTGACAGCACAATTGGGAAGTCTAAGTTACCTTTCTTATTTGGGCCTCATTTATAAAAGTTGTTCTAAGCAAATTCTGGAAGTTTTATAAAACATTCTTGGTTAACCAAAGAGAGCTAATGTCATTGATTACAATAAAAAAACAGCACTACCTATGAAAAAAGTATATGTGTATCTCCTCCAGTTGGTGCAACTTATGTAACATAAAACAAGTCATGTTTTTTTTAACTTCTCTGCAGCCTCTTCAATTGAATTGATTCATCTCTGTGTTTGTAGGACTGTACCTGTATGAACATGGCTGCTTGAGGATTAAAATGCACACATTGCAGCGGAGATGCCACAGCTCACCACACTTGCCGCGCAGCAATCTGCAGCACCAGTAAAGTAGAAACACTGGAAAATGTCTCATTGGTTGTGTAAATAAATGTTTAAACACAAGTTAGCTACATTTGGTTTGCTCTAATTTAAAAAGAAGGGAATGCAAACATTGTTTCCTGGTCTTCTGATACGTCTTGCATATCTGTGTTGCCCACCATCTCCGTCTCAGGTGGGATTCTCCTATTATTCATGCAAGTCACTATCAAGGAGCTTCACAGATTTGCCCTGCTAATGGTACAAAGAATCTACGTGAGGCCATATTCCTGTTGGCTTCTACACTTAAGTCTAGCCACTCTAGCTTCTTTCTTTCTTTCTTTCTTTCTTCTTTCTTAGCCAGTCTTTCACTGCGTTCACCACATATCGCCACTCTGAGGTCTTTTTGTCAATTGCAACCCCCACACTGTGTCTAGCAAAGAATATCCTCCTTCTTTTTTTAACTCTCTATAAAAGAACTTTAAATAAAACCATTGTGGTTTAAAGCAGTGTGTAGGTGCCTTAAAATAGCTTCTAAACACTAAATAATGCCTTTATTACAAGCGTAATCTGCTATTTTTCAAAACATATTTCATCAACTACACTTAAACAATAAATAATTTTTTTCAGCTACTTTGAGGAAACACAGACATGTTGTGGAACTGACATATCACCCTTTAAGCTGATTGGCCTTTGATGAAAATCTTGTGAAAACAGTTGCTAATTTACACATCAGTTGTGAAGCAATTTATCATTAAGTCCTCACTTTTTGCTCTTAATCTCTACCAACTCGACCAAATATCTTACTACACTGTATATTCAACAGTTGGCCACTAACTGTGTTTGTCTGCTGTTTTACACTGAGCAGCATGCACAGTGATTTCCCCCCGAAAACCACACAACATTATTAAGACAGTATGAGTAAAATGAAAACAGTAAAGTTGTGGATCAGTGTCAATCAATGAACTTAAATTCTCTATGAGCGTGAGCATATTATTGTCTGTAGGTTTACTGTTATGAGCTACACCTTTCACAGTGTCACATTGCTTTTCATTGTCATATAATACATTGTTATAAGCATAGTGATTATAGCTACTTTGATTGAAACTTCAGTGATTAAAAAACTCTCTGATGCAATCCAAGAAATTGCTCCTTTTGGTTCAAACCTTTCTCCAACTTAGAACAACAAAGTCAAGGAAAAAATTTTCTCTATTAAAGCGAGTTAATGGGTGACTGATCCTGATACTTGGAAATGTTTAGCTGTTCAGCTGTGCACAACGGAAATGTCCAGCTGTGGTATATGATTTTGCCAGCCTGAAATATTCTGCACAGTGGCTTTCTAATGAGCTCAGCAGAGTGTTGGAGCTAACAGCGAGCCACCACAGCCACTGCACATGCTCACTGCTGCAACACACAGTTTGTTAGGCCAATTAAAGGCAGTGTTTTCTGTGCAGAAATGAATGCCGTTTGGGTTTTTGGTTTTTTTCTCTCTGATTATCTCTCTGGGAAAAACAAACAAATAAAGGAGCCTGCGCACACGCGCACACACACACACACACAAGCACGCACACACACACACACACACACACACACACATGCTTCTACCCACCCTGCTATTGCACAATAATATTACTTGACAAAATGTATTCAGATTTTAAAATTCTTTATCTGCCCAGTGTTTTTTGTTTGTGTGTGTACAAGGGTGTCAGTGCATACTTGTTGCCATGCGTAAAAAGCAAAACTGTTAGACTATCCCAGTGATGGCAATTTGTATGTGCACCTTCTTCCTACTCAGCATCATCTTGACACCATGAAATACCATCCTACGTCTGCGCCTCTCACTTGACATTTAGACCAGCCGCCGACTGGAGAGTGTATCTGTGAATCTGGTTTTGTTATTGAAAGACTGATAAGATCTAATAGAAAAAAAAGGAATTTGATTCTAATAACTCCCCCTCTGCACTGAAGCAACAACACAAACAAAAACACACCTCGCCTCAGTACTCTTCAGAGCACTGAGAACTCCCAGAGTCCAGCTGTTTTACAAGAAGAGTCACAATAACTGCTGCTACTAGTATAAATGGGTGGCATTTAGGGGAGGGAAGCTGCTCCATCCTGCAGTGACTGCACTGATATGGACTGTAGCCATTTTTTGATGAAAAAGAGTAATGACCCTCAGTTGAATTTCCCTTGGTAAAAAGTAAAAGAAATGTACCAGTTCTCAGAGAAGGTTGCTGCTCTGGGATTTGAAGCTTTTTTCTGTAATTGCTAGTTTGTTTCATTCGCTTTCTGAGTAATAGGCGCTGTAGAAATGAATACAGGTCCTTCTGGAGTGAGACTGGAGCAGGAAGTCACTCAGGCAGAGATAATCCTGTGCCGACGTGAATAGAGAAGCACACATTCGCTCTCAGTTTGGGCACACACAGATAATCAGAGCTCAGTATATCCCCAGAAAATCTTACAGCAGGGGTATGATCATCGTTTTTATCTCCTTTCCCCTCTGGGTTCTTAACTCTCCAACAAAGAAAAAGGTTTTCGAGTCAATATTCAAGGTAGAAAGTTGCCTTTTATCAAACACTTTTTACTTGTGTGCTCATGCTGGCTTTTACATTGAGCTCCTCCACAAAAGCATTTGTCTGCTCTCCCATAAAGAGGCTGTCATGTCTGTGTCTTTTGAGCAAGTTAATCTGACAACATGTGGCTCTTCCGCACAGGAAGCAGTCTGACAGTGATTGAAGAGTCGTGTCCCACTGAGGCAGGAGAGACAACGTCCTACGTGACCATAAATTCTGACAGATTCAATCACCCCTGCATACGCTGTTGCTGGAGAGCCGGGTGCTTACTGTAGCTGGAGCAGTGATAGTCATCATGGATGAACTGACAGAGAAAAGAATGAGTCAAACACAAAGAAAAAGATGTCACGATACGAAACGAACTGACTGAGAGATCTCAAGCGTGTGGTGTGGAAACACTCCAACAAATGAGGCAAAGACAAATGGCAAATATTTTGACTGACAAAATGTGAAGTATTAAGTAACAAAAGAACAGAGTCTTTAAGATTACTGACAAACAATTACAAAGAGGGCAGACAGAGGCTTCAGCCAACAGCTTCAACTGGATCTCAGTCTGGAACATTATGTGTTTTCTCCTCTTAACATCTTGTCCACATGCAAATGACAGATTTATCCACAATGGATTAATTTAACTTGTTAGTGCTGTCAAATGGTGGCATTTTATTCACATCTTCAGGTATTCTTTCACACCTTCTGCTGCCTTAAAGTGGGCGCTGACTGACTTTGCAGGCAAAACACTTCCTTCGTGTCCAGCTGCTCACTCATAGCTGGATGTGGACACCTTTCCTTAAAAGAACAACTCTATTCCTGCAAACACATAGCTCTAGGGATAAAATTATCATGTACCACCACAGACTGAACATCTTAACTAACTGCCATGAAAGTTTAACAATTACATCATGCTTCCTAGATGATCCATGCCAGGGGTCTGATTTTAGCATTAGTTGGATATATTTGTAGAAATGGAATGAAATGTTCTTAAGTATACTTGAGTGTAATGATGTAGAAAAGAGGATTATTGTATCTATTACCTTAGCGTAAGTCTTCTATAACCTCAAGGGGAGCAGCTTGTATTTCACACAGTCCACTATGTTCCACCGACCAGGCTTCTACAGTAGCCAGGAATGGACAAACCAAAGAGAGGACCTTTTACATTTTCCACTGCCACTGCAGGTTCTCCTATATGCTGGGAAGTGGTGGTTTGAGCAGAGGGATATTCAGTGTCCAGTGCATTCTGCAACTTCATCACTAGATGTTTTTGCTGTTGCTCGCATCTATTGTTTGTCTTGTTCACATCTTCATCACTGGATGCGAACAAGTTTTCACTTGTCCAATGACAGCTCAATATTTTGCCTGAGGTTGAAAACTTCTGTTTGTTTTGTTGAACTATGAAGGGTTTCTGTGAAATTCGGCACAGTCGTTCATCTTTCCCAGAAGAAATGTGTTTTGATCCCCTGACCTTTCATCGACATCACCAGGTTGAAATACTGATAACAAAATTTACAGCATTCCCACTGACCTCAACTGGGCCTTGTGTTTGGTTCTAATGAGCAGATGTTGGCTTGTAGATCTCATTGAAATAAAGTACATGTGTTTTGTAGTAAATGGGCTAAAATGTAAACACTGATATCATCAACTCTCAGCTGTTAAAAGGACTCACTTTCTGAACTCGTATCTCAGATTGAAAAAGAGTGGTAATATCCTCCAGAGCATCTCAAAGGGCACTGACATTAATCTGTTGTTCAGGTTGAAAAACTATTGATTGTTTTCCTGCCCTAAGTCCAATTCAGGTTTGTTACAGAGGTTTTTCATTCCTCTGGCAAATTGAGAAAAGAGAACTTTTACTATCTGTGCATGGCATATATAAAAGAAAACTGCGATCAGTTCTCAACAACCTGTGGTCATGATGTGTTACTTGTGTGTTAACTTTTAAAGAAATGTCTTCTGTCATACATTAATACATATTAAAAATGTATTATTATGTATGGCTGTTTTGATTATGGACAGGCATTATGTAGTGAATGCATTTGCTATGATCTCTCTCTTTCTCTATTTGTTATGTTTCACTCTTTGTTGGCAAAAAATGGCTCTGTGGAGAGACATGCAGTGTAATTAAGCAGAGCTGGAGTGAGCTTAGCAGTAATTAACCAAGTAACAGAGGCAACAGGAAGCAAAGTGAGAAAAAAACAGGTTTAACCAAGCAAGATGCAGCAGAGATAATCAGAGGCGATTTTTAACAGGATGTATGAGGTTTTAGTCTTACACTGCCCCACCAACACGTACACCTACATATCTCCTCAACCCTCAATCACCATTATATATGCTGAGAAAATGTGTTACCAAACTACAGCAATTTTTCTGAACCACGTTTACTTTGTAATGAACAATGAAAGAAGGACTGACCGCCCACTCTGCAGCTGTACAATGGAAAATCCTTGGAACGGAAGCATTCAGAAAGTCTTGTTCTCAGTATTACAGGTCCTACTGAAGGGACTTACTGTCTAGACCATTTCCCATCCACTTTGTCCCACCATGCATATAATTTAGAGATTTACAAACATCATTTACAGATATAATTTGAATTACAGAACAAAAACACTGTAAATCCTTAAGAAAAGTAAAAGCTACAAAAAAAAAATACACACCATGGAGCAACAGCTAAACAAAAGAAAATACCAAGATAAGTAACACAAGTATTTGCATGATTTTTAATGGTTTTTAAAATGCTGTGGCTCAGGAGGTACAGCAGGTTGTCTCCTTCACTTTGCACGTCAGAGTGTCTTTGGGAAGGGAAGTAAACTGCAAATTGCTCCCAATGGTGCTTCCATCTGTGTCTCTATGTGTGTGTCTGTCTCTGATGAGCTGGTTGACTCTTTGAATGGAAGCCTGCCATTACTGTATGAATGTGTGTGTGTGTGTGCGTGTGCGTGTGTGTATAAAATGGTGACTGCTTACATGCAGTATAAATCACTTTGAGTGGTCAAAAGAAAAGTGCTAAATAAATGAAGTCCATTAACCTTTTTTTATGAAGACCAAGTCTTATGTCTTATGAAACCTTTTTGTTTGGTGTCTGTTATCAGAGTCTTGGAGAAAAACATAGAAACTCAATAAACAAACATATATGTTTGTCTTTAAGATTTACAGCATAGTTTAGGTCAATTAAGACGTGATTTTTTCCAAATCTATCACAAATTTATCACAAAAATGTTTACAATGAAACTGCCTTCATCAACAAATTTAAATGAATGCAAACTTAGTCATTTATCTGCCAAACAGAAATTCCCCTTAAAACCCCTTAAAATAAAAGATAAATGGCTAAAAAAAAGTATGCATTTGGATTGCGATCAGCTAATGCAACCTATTGGCATCAATTACTGATTTATACACATCACAAAATTTGCATACATTTCTCTGCTTAACGTGAAGTTTGGGCTGCATTCTTCCTTAGTGAAAGTGTATTGATTTTATTGCAGACCACTGCTTGGGAACAGAAAAGAGAGATGCTGATAATAACAGCATGCAATTAATTCATTTTAGAGTTTGGCAAATTGCCATCTTTTGCAACAAGGTTTTCAAATTTTCAGTCATTTTCTCCCTTGGCCTTAGGCTGTACTTGTGTTCTCCATAAACCAATTATTTCCCAAACCTAGCAGCGATCCCTCAATAATTATGCATGTGATGAAAGCCCAGTGCAGCTGCTACTTCTGATTTGGCTGATCAGGGGAATCGCAGCAATGCAAGTGAATGTCCACTTGCTAGAAGCCTGAACAGCTGAAAGGGTGGCACATCAGAGAGAATTCCTTGAGGGTCTGCAGGGTAAAACATCTAACTTTTAATAGTCCTCTGCTTGATTAGTTACAAAAAAAAAACAGACATGACAGATTAAAATACCCTGTGTAAAAAGGATCATCCTGAAGTTAAATTATAGTAATCTGTTTCACAAATTCTGTAACTCACTTTACAACTCAAAAATTCCACATGAGGTCAGTCACATGAGAATATGTCATATCCATGGTTTGTAACATTAAAAAGAGACCTGTTACAAAGGAAAAGAACCATTTAGCTAGGAGTGTACTCTGCTACAGAGAGGTAGGCAGCTTCAACTGAACAAAGCAAACAAATTACCTGCCAGCCCTCGGTCAGCTCCTCACCAGGCATTATCTGTGCCTCCATTATTTGATAGCATTCGATCTAAATGAAAGTGGACAGAGAAAATCATTTTGGAGCAATTTTGACAAGACTCGGTTTCTGTTTACAGACCAGTGCAGAAAGAGGATGGGTGAAAGTACAAGATAAGCAGAGGCCTCTTCAGAGAATCAGAATCATGCTGCAGCGATGTTATTTGATCCCATCTGTGAACACAGCATTTTAATGAGTGAAGACTGTCAAATATCTTAAGAGCAAACATAATTTAAATTTTCTTCGGGGATGAACTTGTTTAATTGTACCAAAAGCCTGAAGGATTGTGTGAAAATTACACTTCTTTGCACTCTCTATGAAAATTAGATGAAGTTTACTGACAAAAGTCCTAGAAGACACTTCTCTCAGCCAAGAGAAAGTACAGTACATAA
>JAPZDY010000005.1:15271206-15292197 GCA_029783645.1 Ctenochaetus hawaiiensis
TGTCCCTTTGTTCATACCTGTATGTGTGTGTTTCCATTCACACTCTACAGTTTTATTCTCAAACAAAAAGGCAAGTTACTCAACCAGTACCTGTTAGCACCAGCTTGCACTGTGGGATCGACCGCTGAAAGCTACAGCAATTTAAATTTCTAACCGAGACCTCTCTTTAACCCTACAACCATTTTTTTCAATTACCATACTTTCAAGGGTTTTATTCATTACTAACTCAAAGAAATGCTGTTCTCATGAGAAAACGTTGCTGAACCAGTGTTTCAGTGATTTCATTTTTTACATAACTATGGGCCCACTGGCAAAATTGTAGGTTTTAGCTATAAAAAGCAGCTTTATGAAAAAAAAAAATGTGGTTTTGAAAACACTGCATGTTAAGCTATGGTAGTAATAATTTTAATTGCCAGTAGAAGGCACACATGTGTATTGGGTCAAGAGGAATTAGGTCAACTGCCCTCGATCAAGGTACTATCTTAGAGCTGGAGTTGGTCCCCAGACAATGTACGATGTACGACATATGATTGTTTGTGAGAATAAAGAACTCTTCTTTCCTTTCCTTCAGCTTTCTGTATTTTCTTCCTTCCTTCCTTCCTTTGCTACCCATACAAATTGAACTGTGATTGCTGCTGCTGTTGTTTTTGCATGTAGATGATACAGTTTAGAACATCCAACAAGTCTTCGTGATGTATTTACCTTCCAAAACACTAAGTTTTAAAACCAAACTAATACATCTTGTCTTGAAAATCCTGTGTTCAGCAGTCACATCCACGGTGAATTTGCTAGGCATCCTTCCTTGAAATGAATGATTCAACATATTTACCACCATTAATGTGGAAAAGACAAAAACAAATGACTCTCTCATCTCTCTCTCTCTCTATATATATATATATTGTAGGAAATTAATGCATCACTGTTTCAACATTGCTTTAATGCCCTGTTACTTTTTGTTTTGTCTTGTTTATATGCCCTTTGTTTTAACTGCACACATTACTTGAAGACAGTTTATTGACAATATGATGAAATTAATATGAGCATTTTCTGCCCACAGATACAGAGAGGCAACCTTTTAAACAACTAAAAATACTTGGATAAGATTCAGGAAAGAACTCAATAACAAACCATAGTTGACTTTAACAGGAAACACAGTTAACACTGGTCTCTGAAGTTGGAGTCAACACTTTGTACATCCACTGAAGCCATGATTTCCTCCTCATTATTGCCTCAGTCCTGAAAATAAACTGGTTCTTACAAGATGTATCAAGCAAACTGCCCAAGCTGTCGTTTCCCCAAAATGTCTCTATTAAAAAAATAAACAGCACTGAGCCACAATGTTCAGCTGAGTAACATGTTCATCCATCAACAATGACACTGTGATTTATTTTGAGTGAGGTCCCACGTACACCATATTTATGCTCACAATACCAAATGTTTGTTAATCAGAGAAGTACCCAATTAAATGGAATAAAGGCTCCTTCTTGAGCAGCACTTGCTAGAACAGCAGCGCCCAGCTGTTTGAAGACCTCTTTTTTGCATTTATTTCTTAATTTAAATTAATGTCAAACATTTGGACTTGAGGCAGCCACAGAGAGGATAGGGACAGTGAAAAGTGTTAAGAGGATTTGGTCTTTTCTGTTGACAAAAAAGGAGAATATGGAATAATACAGCCTTATCCAAGTACCTTACATCAAAGACATGACATCTTGAAGGATTAACAGCTATCTTAATTATGTTAATCTTGGTTGAGATAGAAAATCTGTGATTGCCAGGGAACAAAAAAATTCAATTGGTGCAGGTTTGCTGCTTTGAAGGCTTCAACAGAAGGAAGGCAGCGTGGAGCATTGTGTTGTGTTGAGTCGGCGCCTTGGCCGGCTCAATCAATGCCTGTTCGAACTCGAGGGCTGGAAATCATTGGCTAATGATTATGTCCAGATGACATTAAAGAAGCTGTGCCATCCATCTGTCTCCTTTAATGACTAAGATCTCATGATGGAGAACGCAGTACTCCCATGTTATACAATTGTGACCCGAGGCTGTTTTTTTGTCTACCTTCACTACTGTTCCCACGCTCTGGACGAACATTTGGTTCAAGTTATTTGTGTTGCTCTTGATATGCAATTGTGTAGGTGGTCAAATAGCTGGTTTGTTTTGGAAATAATAGACTGCAGTTCAGTGAAACAGAAAAATGGTATTTGAATGCTCTTTTACCAAGTGTTCCCTCATCATCAAACCTCTAATTTATCGCCCCTTTAGAGAAATCGCAGTTCAAGGCATTAAGCAAAGCAGAAGGCGTTTAAGAGAGTGTGTCTACAAAGAAGAAAAAAGAAATGATATAATATTAAGTTCAGAGAATGAATACCCCTCAGGCTTTTTTTAAAGTCAACATGTAGATCGGGTTTGACATGAGCGACGCACTCGCAGACTTTTTCTAATGATTCGAATCAGCCCTAATCACCACCAGAGCTGTGTTGTGACACATGGGAGGCTGGCATCTCTGCAGGGGTGTCATCACAACTCATGCATCTTTTACTGATCTGATACTATGCATCTGCCCGACTCAAACTTTACATCAAATACCTACAAAGCCAGAGGAATGAAGTAGATAACAACACTCTGATGAAAGTGATGCCAAACAACTACTGAGTGTCTTTACTCAGTTCTCTCTGTTTTTTCAGAGGTTTTCTTTCTCACACATGTGAGACGTATGACATTGTGACTCATTGTGATTCACTAACTTTGAATCAAAAACAAGCTTGTAGGATCAAATTTTCAGCATAGTGCCTCCTGTGTGCAGTTTATTTTCTCCTTGCATGTTCATGCTGAGGATGTTGTGACAGGTGTGAAACATGAGCATAGGTGAGCCCTGTGTCAGTTCAACAAACCCTTAGTTCGCATCCAAGGATGAGGAATCAAGCATCCGTGTATTATATAAAGTGTTTGAGTTGCACAGTGAATTTTGTGGTAGCCCTGTTTTTTGAGTGTAGGGAGGTAATGTGCACATGCATGCACAGGCATGATTACTTCTGCCTGCATTCAAAAATAGGTATGAATTGAAATGAAATACATTCCCCAGTATTTAGTCCAGGTACATTAATATACAGGAAAAAAAAATTTATATGAAAAAAAAGAAAAAAAACAGACATTTAAACATTTCAGAGATTACCTTAAATTTCATAAATGCTCAAATGAAGCTTTTTCGGGAGCTCATGTCTTTATTTCAGGCTCCCCCACATTTTAAACCCTAACTCTGAGACCGATACATACTTACAGTGTTAATGTTGGTTTATTTTCATTATCTGCATTGAAAAAGGCAAACTTATTTCTGAATTCTTATTTGTCCACTAACAAATTAGATGAGAACATGTTTTATTTTCATGCAAGAAGGCTTGTCATTTAAAGTTTTTGCTATCCCTTATAAAGCTGGTATTGTCTGTTTAGTATTTAGCATTGTCAGCCCACTTAATTAGCTTAAATGTTCTCAGAAATCTCTGTTGCACTAAACAGCTTTACTCCCCTTTTTGTCTCTTCTTTTGTGGCCACAAAAACAACAATAAATGAACAACGATAATGAATAAAACATAAGATTCTCAGTGAGGAAGCCATACTTATGTAACAGCCTGTTGTTTAGCGGTATTTAAACTTTAAACTTTGCTATACAAATAGCAGACAACACACTAGTTCCTCAGTCTTGCAGAATACCTGCAAAGTTTGTGTTTCTACTCTGCTGACCTTGTTATATAACTTGCATGATAATATGGACAAGTGAGCGAAATAGAATGTGTAGTGGGAGTGTGTTTTCATTTTACTGTTGCAACTTAAGATAATTGGTAGCCTTGTCCTTTAAACAGGCAACTGCTGCTTCATAATGTATAGTTTATTGAGCAAAACGCATACTGGACAAATTACAAATACAGTCAATACTTTTGAAGTCACTGATGAACAAAACATTTGACTAATTTGCCACTAAACATTAAGGATTCTGGTCTGATCTTATGTGTGTTGTTTAATTGTTAATAGGCAAGATTGCTGTGTTAATTGTTTGATTTTGCAGCTTTCAATACAGTGACAAGAACACACACACACACACACACACACACACAACTAAACTGTGATCACAGTTTATTTAATTTGCCATTTAATCTTCAAAAGTCAATGATAAGGGGAAAAAAAGTCATTGCTAATTAGCAACAACAAGCCTGGCTGTAATTTCTCTGTTAAGGAACCCTAATGGTGTCTTTTTTGAATGTCAGTGAAACCTTGGTGTGTATTAAGCTCTCAAAACAATAACACAAAGAGATGGGAAGATATTTAGACTTTAGATATCATATAATGAAACCTCTGTTTTTGTAATGAGGACGTACGACAAGGCTTGTGGAGAATATGATGATGGGCAGAAATCCCTCTTCAGAGCTGGTTAAGCTTCTGCCCACTAGCTGGATGCTGAAACTGGTCTTCAGCACTGCCTGCATAAAAAATGTAATTAGTTTATGAAGCATTGTATTACAGTTTGTTTTGGACAGCAGCACGTCCATGACTTCTAAGGAGAGGGTGTTAGTTACGAGTACAACACATCTTGTTAAATTTGATTGTCTTATTACTTATTAAATAATTTTAGACAAGATTTGCCAAGACTACATCAAGAGAGACATGCAGGTATATATCCTTGTGGGAAAGTTAAATCCTGAAATCTTGTCAGTATATGAATCTTTCATACTGACCAGTCAGACTGAACAGTGAATATCTGTGTCTGTCAATGTGAATATTTACATTTTGTCCAACTTCACAAAGGTTTCCTTCAGTTTAACTGTACAAAGTTAAAATAGATACTTAAATAGATACTTTTTAATAGTTTGACTTTATAATAGACCTATTCCAAGAATTTTCCCACTGAGGCTTAAAAAAAGTTTCAGTTAAATGACTTGTATTACTTCTGTTGGGTTGTAGCTGTCCCATTGAAAATGATGGTGCTAACTTCATTCTCACTAAATACTTTGATTGTTCATCATTTGTTTAGTTAATGACATTTTCACTAAATACTGAGAACTTCACCAAGCGCTTTGTCATCCCTGCTGCAGTTTGCATATGCATAAGTCACAGATCACAGCTTATTTTAATGGAAAATGCAGTTAGGACAATATGGCTGTTTATAGCTTTAAATGCACTTGCACTCTTCACCTTTACCTTTGTATACACGTAATGAACATAGTAGTGCCTCATGCACACACTATCCATTCAAATGCAAATTGCCAATGCAGACTGATTGCATAAAAGACTGATCTGAGCAGCTGTTTTATGTTGATGTGTAAAAAAATATACACATGTTCACTGAGATTAACATTACGGGACAGACAATGCCCTATTCAAGTCTAATTTAGGGAGAAGAATAAGGAGCTAACATTCATTAATGACTTTCTAATTGCCCTTTTTTGCATTTACTTGCTTTATGTCGTGTTGTGTATAAAATGCAACATTAATGGTTTCAAACCTTGCTTGAGATAATTGCTTTCCCAGCAAACAAAATGTTCCTAATAAGAAGACACAGATGTGATGAGAAAGTTTGGAGGGCGACACATTTTTGGGGGATTATTTCCTGGCAGAGACCACAAATCCTAAAGCTTTTTAAAGCCTTACAAGCACAAGAGCAAAAACACTTTCTAATTTTCTAGCTGTGGCTGCAATATTATAACATATTGTATTAGTGAGTGTTTGCTTTCCCTAAAAAACACAAACAATAGACTGAGCATTGAATTCACTTACAAAACAGTGTACTTGCTTACAGCTAGTACAGTAATACATTCTAAAAATAGTTTTAGCTCCACATCTCACACATCGCTTTTCCCACAGGATAATTTTAGGTTTAATTTGTTGTGATGTTATGAAAAAACTACAGATGAATTAATTCTCTTTCTGGTGGACTTTCTGCATTTCATAAAGACAACGCAAATTTGCTTTATGATAGTGTTGTGACTCCCCAGAGTTAGTCAAGCATAGTTCTCCCAGGGAACATAAGAGCACTTAACCGCCCACTATACAGCTACTAGACAAGGAGCTGAAGAGCAACTGTAGCAAATGTATTTCAGGAAGGAAAAAGGACTCCATCCTCTTTTATTTGCTGAGGTGTGTTAGAAGCTGCTGCACTGTTGTAAAACTGTTGTTAGGCTGCAGGCATTTGTTTTGAGAGGCAGACCTCATCATTGTATGAAGTTGGCTTTAAGACTTTGTTTTGGATGTTGTAACTGCAGCCCTCATAGAGCAACTCGCAGTTTACTGTTTCACATTATGACTTCAGCCACTATGAAGGAAATGAAACATTCGTCCAAGTCACTCCGTATCCCGGCATGATGTTTTTCTCTGTCAATACTTGATTAAATGGTGTTGTTCCCAATGACTAATGTGAACTCAAGCTCCACTGAAGTGTTATTGTAGGCAGCAGCAATCATACTGCTTCATCACCTTAGCCAAGACAAGTGACTGCAATGCAGAAAATATTCAGATTAATAAGCCTTTTATTCTTGTTTTGAACCTAAAGATATTCCCTTATAGAGTTGAACAGAACAAAACTGTCTCAGGTAAGAAAAGTTCAAGGTTTTTCAGTTCACATGTTTCAAAGAACATAAATTAAAAGAAACCACAAAGATAAATGGAGATTCACCATCCGTTTATCCAACACATTATGAATCAATTACTGTCTGCTGGATTAGTTTACTTCCTAAATGCACATCAGCTCACACTGTGCACACCACTGTTAACACACTCATCCCCCCAGCATGATAAAATCAATCCACATCCTTACAGTCAGTCAAGGGAATTTGAACATCAATCAGTGATTTCTTGCAGGAAGTAAAGTGACTACACATTTACATAACACCCAGCTAGATAAACAGTAGAGAGCAGCAGTGCTCAGAGGGAGGCGAGTTGAGAGATTGATGGTAAATGCAGCACAACACCTCCAACTCAAGATCAGGAGCCAGCTCATTTTGTAATCAGTGTTTTCCAAGTCCCCAATAATGACCATCATCCAAACTCCTAATATAATCAAAATGGCATTAACTGGCATTGAGGATTTTCTGGTGGCTTTATTCTTGTTTCAACCTTTTCATCGCCTCTGCATGAAAGCTGCACAGATTTCACACTTTCTCTGTAAAATAAGTGAATGTGTTATACTGTTAGCTTACTTGGTAATGTGAGCACATTTTGGACATTGTGTACTATTGCTATAAATGCTCACAGCCTCCTCTACATGGCATTTCATGAACTCCCTTAGGTTCAACACAAAATCAGGTTTAAATGTCCACAAAAAACAACCTGCATCCCACCTGAGCTACTACACACATCTGATGAGGTCATTCTGAGGTTTGTCAATAGATCTTGCTGGACTGAGTGGAACACAACAGGTTTGAAGTATTTAATTCCCCTCTCCATTGTGACACATTATGAACAATTGGCTTAATTTATCCTCAGAAATGCTTCAGGATAATCCTCATAGATCAGCCAATCATTATCCTCATACAAAAACAGGGTAATGCTTTATTGGCCTATTACAAAAGGGAACATTTATAGTCATGACTTATCATCTTCATAATTAAATACTCAATAGGTGAATGATGATGAGGAATTAACTCCCAAGGAACTATAAGAAAAAACGTTGACTCTTTAGGGGAAAACGACAAAGGATACAAATCATTTGTACCGTAAGAGTGGTATAAACGATTAGTTTTCGATAGTTTTCAAAGTTCAATTAAATTTAATTTGTGTGTGCCTCTAGAGATATCAAAATGAACCAAATTTCCCATCTTTAGCAAATTTCCACCATATGGGATCCCAAATTAGGCTTCATGAATAATATATAGTGAGATTAAAATAAGGTCACAGTAAGACACTGACAGAAAAGCTTTGCGACCTTTATAGTGTATCTAATAAAGTATTACAGTACTGTATATTGACTTGCAAGAAAAAACGCTTGTCTCCCTATTAGCCCTGGTTACTGGAGGGCTGTTATTACTCTTATCTAGTCCTCACACCTCCTCCTTACTGACGCACCTCTCTGAGCTCCGTGGCCAAGAGGCGCGCTCCCGTGTGCGCGTCTCCTCGTGCTTCGACACAGTAAACGGGTGTCGGCGTGAACGTCGCTGAGCTGTGAATGGACACTAATAGGGAATGTAATATTCCTCTGTCAATGCCTGCTTTCTTCTGTCATTTAATGTCTGCAACGGAAGCCGGGTGAGTTATTATTGTGGCAGGTTGTACATTTATTGAGAGGCAGGTTGTCATGCAGTTTGGGAATTAATGGACCGAATTTGGGAAGTAGTTTCAGTGAGGCGCTCCGTATCATATGTGCACATTAGGTTTAATTGATGTGACATAATTTTGTTGTTGGTGTCTTAATTGGCTATAAAATATTGCATTCATCATCGTTGTTTCATTAGGTTCATAAACCTTAGAAGAGCGCCCACTTTGCCTCCACCTTTCTGCTGAGCATAACTATTTTAATATGATGCGATAAAGTCGCGGCTGGTTGATCCTATAGACTTCAACAAATTCATCCGCATCTTTCTAATTATATTTACATTTATTTGTGTGTGGAGTTGAATCAAATCACTGTTTCTCCGTTTCCCTCTCTGATCCAAGACAGTGATTAATGAGAGTCAGAAGGTTATTTTAATTATGCAAGAAAGAAAAAAAAACATACACCATATAGCTTGATAGTAGTAAAGACTGACTTGTACTGACGGACTGTTGCCAGGATCTTTACCAAACCTGTCTCACCAAGGAGTACTAGGAGATCCTTCTTCTCCTGGAGAGATTGCCTGCAAGCAAAGGCTCTCTAGTGGTTGCATGTGTGTTTCTCAGCGTCCAGTATGTCCACATACTGTATCTGCTTCAAATGAACTTCAGGTTTGCTGTAGTTGGTGTAGACTTAATTAGAAAAAGCAACATGCCCCTTCAAAAACCTGGGAGTCTGTTTTGCTGCAATTACATGCTTTTTTGATCAGCAGCAGATCCAATGAGGCAGCATTCCTGGACCAATGCATGGAAGATCAAACCCACATTAAATGAAGTGTGCTCGTGTGGTAGAAATGACATGAAAGAGCAGAGTGTTGAATGAAGGGGAGTGCGTCTGTGTTGCGGCATCTGTTCAGAATTCATTTACTGTTGGACTGGGTTGGTGTGATAAAGATGCATTGAGGGACCCACAGGGACGAGTGATTTACATGCTTTTTAATGTCCATTTCCAAGACTGTGCATGTGCACGCATCAAACTGTATGCATGTGTGTATCAATGATTGCCCACAGCATGGGCACACACATGCACATTTAATGTTGAAGGATTATGCGAAATCCTAGTTTAAGTTCAGTGGTGACATTTTTTTTACGCCAAAGGTATTTTTTTAAAATCCTGCATGGGCACTAAACACTGACACTTAAAGAAAACATGAACATTACTCTAAAGAATACTGTTTGGTCCATGCATGGCCACACTGCAGTCCTAGTTAGTCAAAGGATGGCATTCAATTTATTCAAAATAAAGTCAACAGTGTCTTTGCAGTAGTGGACAGTACTGAGGACTGTTTTGTTTCAGTTGAAATATTGACAATAGTCTCCACTCCTTTAGGCTGAGAAGACACATTTACTTCTGGTATTTAATTACAGTGAGGGAGTAATCCCGGAAAGAAAAATAATGGACACCAGTGATGAGAAGCAGAGTCAAACCAAGGACACAATGTGGTTGCTGATGATATGAGGACACAGAGGAGTGACCATTCAGTGTCGCTCATCCTGTAGCATTCTGCCAAGAAGGCTTTTACATGGGATGCACCGGTTCCACTTTTTCTCTACTTCTGGTTCTGGTTCTGTAACTCAGGACATTGACCAAAACTGAGCAGCAATCTATTGCAAGTGGTCTTCTTTGCTGCCTTCAAATGGAACTTGAGAATTTGTGAATAGGACATTGAAAGTCATGTGAATAATATGCTCTGTGTTCAAGTGGTTATGTTGAGAGAACACCACTAATATCAAAGCCAACAGTTTAGTTGGTTAGCGAGCAGGTAATGTAATACAGGAAATCCAAAGGCATAATGACAATAGTAAAAAAATGAGGCAGTAAAAATTATCAACCTTTTAGGCTTACAAATTAGAATAATATTAAATAAAATATGTGAATGTCATCAATATGTTACAATTGTGAACCCAGAGCTTTCAGAAATTTTCTAGTTCTGAATTTGTATATTTTAGTAGAGGAGGGTGTTAATTTGGACTTTTCTAATGAACATTTAAAGGGCGCCATTTTATTTTGCTTGAATGGAACTGTTTAACATAATTATTTAATATTTAATGTGAGACAGTAACTATGCATGAATTGTTGACTATAAGTAAAGACATATGAAGTGGTGCAAATACCCATCCTTTATTCATATTCTAGACATGTTTGTAGACAGGATTATTACCATAAACATGTACCAGTAGCTGTAATGGTAAATACACCAAATGTCTTATTCTTATTTGTATTCAAGTGTTTTTGAATCCTTCCTTTGCTTGTGCTCTTATTATTTGCTGATGCACGCCCCTTATTTCCCACAGGGAATCATTGCACCTTAGTATCTCTTAAGCTGACACATTCAGTGTCAGCAAGTTGAAGGAAGTGAAAACACAGTATTTGATTGAGGGAAATTTCCAACCGATATGCATCTTTGAATCTTAAATGCAGTACCTTCACAGCCTTAATGGCAATAACAATCTTAATTTACCTAAAAGGTTAGGAAGTTCTCTACAACGAAAAACGTACAGCACAAGCAATAAAAATAGAGGCAAAGGGTAAGAGAAGCAATAACAATCAAAACAAGACCACAGGAATAAAAGATCATTTAGTGACAGTAAATGGAAAACATTAAATAGCAAAGGTGAAACTGTAAAAAAAGAGAAACACATGTCAAGCATTCACAAAAACTCTCTGCCCAACTAATTCTCCACAAATGAATTACGGGAGCGCAGGTGAGAAAAAATAAAAGCATCCTGACAGCTTTATTTTAATCTGTATATGACATCAATATTTGCAAATCATTGACCCCAAAAGTGAAAGCTACTGTAGCTGAAATATGAGAAATCCAGAGAGTAGCTTTAAGTGAACTTTATACAGCATGCTTTTTACTAATAAATGCAAACAGAATAAGAGAGAGAGGAAAAAAGGTCTGTGCCTCCGCTGAATCACCTGCTAACTGACTGTTCTGTCATTGTACTCCAAATATTTCATAAACTTCAACTAGTGAATCGTATCTGGTGACAGCAAAGTGGCAAAAAAACTACTGAACATGAGTCAGTTTTAATGCGCAAAAGACAATTTGGATTATTTTTACAATTATTTTTTAGTACTTTCCCCTCTGTTAATATTGGGTACCAGTAAATGTGTTTTGATGAATCTCAGTGATGAACTGATAGTTTATTGATCCGCAATAGCACTTTGGTGAGATCTTAAAAGGTCTATAATATTCCTATTTTATATGGCTTGAACATGCACAACCCAGACAGCTCGATATTTTTCAGTTACCGCAGCTTTTGCTCATACAGCTGTCAGCTGTTTGTGCTTTTACTCCTTAATCTGAGTGTCCTTTCCTGTAAAAGAGCTGTTTTTTGGGTTTTTTGGGTTTTTTTACGTCGTATCTCGTTGCATTGCAAATGCAGTCCGTATGGCTTCTATGGCTTTGCTATGTCAATTTAGTTGATGTCAGCTTGAGCAACCGTGGCACATGTTGCGTAAATTTAAGGCGTTCACATTGTTTCTTACTACAAACAAAGCCAAGAGAGAAATCTGATTCACAATTTTCAGTAACATTTCAGGTGAGGCAAGAGCCTCAGTCAAATTCTGTCTGGATAAATTTTACCTTTTCCTTTCAGACAATAAAAATATGCCACTTTAAGTTCTCAGTTTCTCTAATGTGTCTGCTAGCACTGCCTGTTGTGAAAGTAACTGCATAAATGCTTCTCAGCCACCTAAAAAGGCCGACAGCCTTCAAGGAATCAATGTTTAATTAATCGTCACCAATCCATGACGGATGAGAATTCAAATTAGAGGTTCTTATGTCAACATTAGCTGCTAAAAGTATGCAAATGCAAGACAGCCCTCATTGTTTTTTCATGAAGACATTTGAGAGGTCTTCAAAACCAAGACAGCATAGAGCAAACATAGCAGCACTACCGGAGGGATTCTTGTTTGTTTGTGTGTCTGTGTGATGTGAGACAGCACACATCACAGTGGAATAAGAGACAGATTGAGGGAGCACCTATTTGCTTCCTGTTGTCTTTCTAGCAGAAATTAATTCTTGAATTATACAGCAATAGACTCTGCAAAGGTGAATTACTCCCCAACTCTGATTAATCTGTTGGGGCCGAAGTATACCTGAAGAGATCACCTATCGACTTGCCACATCTAATAGAGTGGCCCCTGTCTGAGAGATGGCCTCTCCTCATGGCCCCTCACAGTGAACTGACTGCTAATGGAGCAAGAGTAAAAGCCTATAGCCCCGTCAGTCGCACCTAAAGGCTTCAATGTCCATTACTTATTACAAAACAGAGTGATGGTTGGAATGAACAAAGACTTTAGTTACATTTTTGCTTGTCTAGAAGCCTTACCAGTAGTGAGTGGGACCAAAGATTTAAAGTCTTTAAGGTAGAATGAAGGGAGGACAATTTGGTTATTTGTATCCATCCATCTATCCATTCTTTACTTCATCTAGTGTCATATAGGCTCGGAGGTTGCTCTACTATGCATTGAACAGGTGTGCCCAGGTGGGCCCCAGTTCAAGGTTGAAAACTTGATTCTTGAAGACCTTTGAAAGTCAGGGGGAATCACTGCACTCGTACCAAACACAGCAGTCCTGACCAGTTCCCAGAATCATTTTTTTCCCTCCAAAACTATTAAAGCCTCTCTACCCCAGTTGTCTTAGTCCATTGAATTTTTTATCAGTGGTAACAATAAGAGCAAAACAAGTCAAAAGAGGTGTCAAGTCATTGAGTTAGGTTTTTGTTTTTCTGTTAAATTTAGATACAAAAGGTTCTATCAGTATATTCTACACTTTGCATGTGCAGTTCAACAAGTCTTTGTAACCAGAGGCCCATTTAATCCAATTGGCAGAATAAGATCTATCCTGTTAATTTTGACACTATTTTACTAAAAAAAAAAAATCCATGCTTGTGAGTTGTGCATGTCAGGGTTCAGAATCTGAAAATTTATCCACAGTTTGTGAGCAACAGACATTTGTGAGATGTCACAATGCTACCATTTCCATTCTGCATGTACAAAGTGTTTTGTGACATGGACAGCCAAATCTTAAAAGCCTCAATGGCAGCACAACAATGTTGTACGTGTTGCTTGTTGTTGTGAATCAGATTCATCATACTTTTTTCTGCTCCATGTTTTCCCTCTCTTGTCAGGCACACTGGCCCGACAGCCCCCCTGTTTGGGAAATACTGGTCTATCATCGCTAAAAACTAGTGGTGTATTGTGCTGCACTATATCAGCTCTTAAAGTCAAATCTTCCTGTCAACAAAACCTTTAAAATGGATGACACAATACATCATTTAGCTATGCACTCTAAAACAACACACAGAAGCTTTTTCTGATCTAATGCCACTATCTTCAACACTACATCGAAGAGGTTTTGCTTTCTCTTTCTCTCTCTATACTTTAAGTTGCTCTCTCACCCAGATGGACTATGAGGCACATAAATTTGGTACAGATTAAATCAATGTGAATCAGTGCTTGGAAGAACCACCGTTATTCTGTCGGTAGCCTTCAAGTACCGTGTTGGTACCCAAACCCCGATGATGTCTCAGTGCCATAGTAGTCCACTGCTGTCCAATGTGACACCTTGTGATCAACATGCCCAAGCTGCTAACTAGAACAATTGGTGGAGTGTATGTCTTACTTCCAAATTTACACTCTGCCGTTGCTTTCCCATCTGTCAAGCTGTGTTATATTTATTAATACCAGATCACCACCAAAATCAAACAACAAGCGCTGAGAAGCTTGTGGATACTGAGAGATGCTCAGGAAATGGTGATTGAAATTTCTGAATGTGGATACAGAAAGAATGCACGTTTCTGATGCCTTTGAATGACTGGCTGACTAACCAACAACATCCCTGTCCTTAAAGCTGAGTTGCTATGGCAAAAAAAAATCAATTTGTCAGCAGCAGGGCAATGTACATCGCTCACTCTGCCTACGTACAGCATATGCCTTTATGTAAAATAGGCTTTAAAATAGGATTCAAACAAAGAACTCATCTCAAAGCTTCTGCCATTATCACAAACTTGACATCTATGAAAGCTGGTGGTTGAAATTCCAACTATTGCTTTGACAATTCAATACAAAACTGTCTGTGCTCATTTTTCCCCCCATAAATCTTAGCCTGATGTCTCAAAGGAAGATTAAAAGGTAGATTTCTCCTTTTTTCCTGACTTTGATGACTTTTATATGCAGAATTTTATTTGAGCAGTGCCATTTCAACATTTGTAAAACTCTGATCATTTATTGTCTGCACGTGTGTCAAAGATCACAGCTAATATGTAAGGTTATTGCTTGGTGAGTTGGGGATCCTGTCAGGACTCAGGGGCACATTGCAGCAAGTCCAGCCTTGATAGTAGGTGCTGTAAGAGATGCACTCTAAAAGGTTCAGTGCTCTCCTATTAAAAGGCCAACAGTTTTGAATACAAATTTCACAGAGGCTTTTCCCAGTGGCTCTCTGCAGTTTGGATTAGGAATGACTTCCCATTATTATCTCCCTCCGCTTGTAGTTTAATTTCAGCTCAGTTTCAGCTGGGGTCTGGCACAAAGTGTGTCAGTTCAGGAGTTCTTTGTCAACCATTGAGGGTAAAACTGATGAAGCAAAGTCTGAACGTTTGATAAATAAGCAGTGCATTGACTGATTGTTCAAGTATTTCAGAAAATGTATGATTGTGCAGCCCTTGTCCATTACTCATCCCATGAGAATTTGCAGTAACCTCAGTGACTCCTTCCAGTTACTTTCAAAGCTGTTAACTTTTGAATGCGTGGGTGGGTTGTAGATGCAGCCAAGATGTTTCATGAGTATTGTATGGGACCTCATGTTTATGTATCAAATAACTAATGTAAATTTTATGAACATACATTACAATGTGCACTGTCTCTGTCTTTCTCCCTTTATTCGGAATACTGCTACAAGTAAGAAAAAAAACGTAATAAGATGTGTGCGTATGTGTGTTTATATGCCCCTAGTTAACCTGAAGTTCACCTTCTCCATTTACAATTAGCAGAGAGTGGAGGGCCACAGAGATTCATTAGTTTCATATATTAGTCTAGTCTGCTGGACTCATTGATCCTTTATCTGACTGAGGTTTGCGCATGTTAGTATCTACTGCCCCAACCTCTGAAATATCAGAAGCCTAAGCTGTGTATTGATAAATCCATGGCGCTGTCTGTGGTTCTGAAGTAACTGGTAGATTTGTAATTGCCCGTCTTTCTCTAAGTCCTGCCCTTCTGTCAGTTTTGAGTTGGATTCATAATATTTTTCTAATTCATATACCATAAATTTTCACATCTATGCATTTGAGTATTCTGTTTAATCAAAAGGGAAATTTGGTGTCTCAAAAACGCATAATGAAATGCCAAATCGTTTTCTGTAAACTGCTGAGAAACTCTTTTGACTTGCCTTGATACTAGGAGTGCTCCCCATGGAGATGTCAGCTCAATTCATTCATTTTACAGCTCCCATTACTGAGCACCTCCCCACCAAAACCACACTGAGGCATCTTCTCTGCATTTCAAATGGCTCTGATGAGCCAACTTTCACAAACTCTTCCTTACATTTTTTTATTTCAACATAACACAAAGCTATTTAGAGTGAGGGAATCACAAAGATCACACCTAATGTTACCTCAGCCAGGGAGCAAAACATGTTGTCTGGTCCAGGTTTGCATGAAAAGAGGATAGCTCATTTCCTATTTTGATTCTGAATGTTATTTTACATAACATTCCATTTTGGATCCTGACCAGTTTAAATATGATCTGTAAATGCCAAAGAGCAAGAGGATCATAGATGCTGTAGTATTCTTTGAATAATAATAATAATATCTGTAAAATTTCAAAAATGCTTCTATGATTATTGCTTAGCACCTCTTTAGCTGGAAATACACTCCCAGACCAAGCTCTGTAGCACAATAGGGTAACTGTAACCCTTACGATTCACGATACGGCCAATACTTAAAATTAAAAAGTCAAATACTGCTTGTAGTTTGTGTATTTGTTTGCATATCTGTGCCAAACCATCGTGAATTGAGGAGCACAGCTGGTTGCAAAGTGACTACATGATACACAGATGGATGCATAACATGGTAACAAAGTTCCTCATTTCAAGTCCAAAGTGGTTGGACATGCATATGTCAAGTGGTGTAGCCCAGTTTACTGTAGTAGATCTATGTGATGACCCCTCAGCCCCAGCTTCACACACACTCAACCCAGAATGACACCACACAAACAAACCAAACTCGCCACAACACATACAGTACATAGATTCACAGTCAACCATCGACATTCGCACCTCCTGAGACATTTCACTGTTAGCATACAACACCTAAACAGCCAATGGCACTTCCAGCCCTGAAGATTTAAACACTTTGAACTGTTTTCACAGTCTTTTACCAGCTCATATTGTCCTTTTTTGTTCACATTCTTATGTATCTAGGCACATTGCATATCTTCTTTGTTTTTAGGGAATTTGCTCAATAGGATTATGAGTTATTATTTCACTGAATTATGACTGAGGAGGTATTTTATAAAATATTACTTATTAGTCATATTGAGCAAATGTTACATTTAAAAAAAAAAGTGATTCGTGGCATGTCTGGTGATACATGATGCTACTGTTAAATTACAGAACACCTTCAGGCAGCTGCATTTAAATCCAACAACCTTAGTGGAAAAACATCAGGTCACAGAGCACTTAGGTTTATTCAACAATAAATTTCATTTGTATAGACATATTATGCAGCCTGCGTGTACCCTCCATGATTAAATATTAATAAATACAGTGACCTTCCTCTGTATACTCCTCTCTGAATTAACCCCAAAACATGGACAAAACTCAGCCTAATTAAACCCAAATGACCAAATAAATGAAAAGAACTGTGGACTCTACAGTGGGTGCATCATGCAATATTAAGCTCAGTGATATTAAGCTTTGGTGTAATATTTTATTCTGCTGTTAAACCATATAAGCTCAATATCAGCTGCAGCCACAAACACATTAAAGCAAAATGAGATGAACAGTTTTTACACATCACATAGCACACACACACACAAACATTATGTTGCTAGGCAATCATAAATGTTCTCAACAATCTGCTCTTGGTTCAACATCTTTGCTTGACCATTCACAGTGACCACGATAAGCAGTCCCCTTTAGCATGCTTTTTAAACATTTTGAGCTGAATGAGGCTCTGATCTCCAGTGATGGAGGATTTCCAAAACAGCACAAATGTGTCACACAGCTCACTAAGGGTAGAGGTTTCTGTTTTTCATGTAGCATCTTGTGTTAGTGTGGTTGTTAGTGTTGTTGGTGGATGAGGATGCTAGTTGTTATCAAGTAGTACTGTGTGCCTCCATATCATGGCCGGGGAATTTTCTTCACACATTAGAAGCTAGCTAGTCCATTCTAAATGGCTGGAGTCTTTAGAAATTTCTTTCCTTGCTGACATTATTGAGACCTTCTGTCCCTAAAACAGTCCATCATATACAAGTCAGCAATTAAAGACAAGTTAATGTCATTATTGTTGAAATTAAAAGAACGCCAGGTTGTGTTGAATGGAAATTCCATTTAGCGTAACAGTGTAAGGATAAGAGGACATATTTGAAAATGTTTAGCCACATAAAAACATTTTAACCAACAGGCATATTTTTCATTTGTAAAAAAGTCTGAGTTCTCCACTATGTAGCGCTGACTCATAGACATTTTCTTTTTACTGCATTAATATAACAATTTCTTACTTGGTAGAGTGACCCCACTTAAGGTCACACTACCAAAACACTGACCACTTCAAGCCTAAATTGAGAATTTTAAAAAAATAGCACTGCAAATAATAAGATTATGTATATAATTGAATATTTTATTCATAATCCGTGCCTACATATTTGGCCTGTTTTGCATTGCAGTATCAATTTACCTACTTGGAATCAGTGAAAGCTTTTCTTTTATGTATCTCACATTTACTGTTAATGCTAATTCATTTTATTTCTGCAAAAACAGAACTTGGGCATTTTATCTTTTAAAACTTTGCAAAACAGAGCTGAAATTATTGAAAGCACTAAAGACATTTATTACGCAATATTTTACGCAGGTTGGTATGTTTGGAAGCCTTTGAAATCCAATTGTTAAATTACGTAAACAGTAATTCAGAAATGGCTAAATACCTTCCGTACATTAAAAATAAAATGAAGTATATAAAGACATCATTCAGTATGATGCAAGTTAGAGCTAAGCCTTACTTAATATCGAAAAAAAAGGGAAACAAAGACATACTGACACACATACTGAAATGACTAAGCCTCTCTGCCTTACAATGACCTTTCATCTAACATTTCAGTGCATATTATCAGCTGCCAGTGGTCAGTTCAGCAAAGGCTAATGGACAGGGGTTTGTTCCTGGACTCAGTACCTGCTGAAAAAAATGAAAAATCCCAACAATAATAACCTAATTCACCCGGTAATTTGTGTTGTATTCAACTCCTGCAGCTATGTCAAAGTCATTCTGAAGCTTATTTCATTTCTAAAGCTGCAGGCTGCTGCACTCAAAGTCTTATCTCTCACCTTGCAGCTCTTAATCACTCATCTGTTTCCAACAGTGGAGAGCATGCAGCGTGAGTCAGCAGCATATCAAGAGAAAATTCTGTAATTTAATTTACCTCTTCCGAGGATTTTATTTTTCTCTATGACTATGTTACTACCAGACCATCCCTATGCATCAAGTCATGAATCTCTCACACGCATTACAATCCTACAACAAGGTGTGCCAAGACACTGTTTATTTTGTGTTTTTATTGCCCAGTTCCTTTCCTGCACTAGTAGATTTTCCAACATCACTTTAATCAAAACATTTTACAGAATGAGGGTGTGACCTCTTTCAGTATAACCTTGATCTGCACCAAACAACTGCAAAGACATTTTAATGAAAAGTCTGGTCCTTTTCCAAGTAAAACTCTTAATTCTTCTTGCCGATGCATTCAAGGACAGTTTTTCTCCTGAGGCATAAATGTTGTACAGGAACCTTTTTAGTTATAGAAACATTTAAATTCACATTTTCTTTTACATGGTGATGTTTGCTTGATTTCAGTTTAAAACAGAACAAGACCAAGCTATTAATGGACAAGCTATTAAGGAATTGTATTTCTGCATGAACAATAATTTTTTCCACATGGACCATTCACCAGTTGAGCACTTTGCTTTATTGCCTTCACAGGGTTACAGGGTAACTCTTGTGGAAATAAGTGAACATCGGACGACATTAGCTCCTGCTGGTTTGAGGAACTATGCTAGAGTTGTATTTAAATGGAATTCATGTGGCTGATTAAGTCAGTATTTTAGCTAATTATATGTGTGTGTGTGTGTGTGTGTGTGTGTGTGTGTGTGTGTGCAGTGTATCTATGAGTGTGTATTTGAGGGTTTTTATGTTATTATGCACAAAGCACTAACATTTTTTAAACAAGGCAAAATATTTAATAATCATTTTAAAAAGTACAGTTTCCACTCCTAAGACAAAAATAGATGAGTTTTTTTTTATATTTTAGGTTGAAAAAGTCTGAAAGATCTGAAAGAAGAATTTGCGGTTTAAATGCTTCCAGACTTTTCAAAATTTAACCAAAACCTTGAGGACTTCAAGCCATCGAAACCATAAAATTGCCAACCTAATTTAAGTGGCTAAGAGTGTAAACACCATTGACAGTTAACATTTTTGCAGACTGAAATATATACTTGTATTTGGAGAGAATTTTAAGAGGACAGGAATAATCACCGTATGCTGGTAGCAGCAAACTGCAGGCAGAAAAAATTAGCAACTAGTTGGTGAACACCTTTTACGCATCTGGCAAGCTAAAGACCCAGATATTTTTATTAACAGCTGGTGGGATCGGAGCAGAACTGAGAGAAAAATAATAATCACACCTCATACATCAGTTAGCCAGAATACAACTCTAAATGGAATTAAAATGCACACAGACATATTTTGCCAACACATTACCTAAAAGAACTTAATTAGCTGGTGAAATGTGGCCAGTGTGTATCTGGCAGCTTGTGTTGATGTTTCTCAGTGTGAAGGGGCTATGCAATTTAGAGAAGCAAACGAACTGTTCATTTAATATTTTTGGCTGCTGATATTTTCTTCAAAGGTTTTATAATCTTGCCTTTTCTTTAAGGGAGTTATAATTTTCATTCATGAAGATATTACCTTACCATTTTAATGGCAAGATTAACGACCCTAATAGCTTTAAAATTTAGGTATTACACTACTATTTCATAAAACCAACAACCAACAGCCACTTTGTTAGATATTTAAATGAAGGCTTCATTAATCCAAACATTATGTGGCTTTTCAGCCATAATTTGGTGAGAAGTAATAGAAGAATAAAAAAGGCTAAGTTAATGTGTGATTTTTATCCACTGTTAGTAATTATATAACAAATTCCAATCATTTTTAGAGAATTATATTATCTCCAGTTATTCTCATATGATTTACTATATTTTTATGAGCACTGTAAATATTGTTCTTTTATAATAAAGATGCTTCTGAAAAGGAGGACGTACGTCTTAGGAGAACTCATCCTCATCTCAAGCCTTTTTAAATAAAGAATATACCCTTTTGTATTATAAGACAGAAATATGTGTGGTACTACACACTAAAAAATGTTGGGTTAAAAACAACCCAATATGGGTTATTTTTTAACCCAACACTGGTTAAATATTGGAC
>JAPZDY010000005.1:15292467-15306336 GCA_029783645.1 Ctenochaetus hawaiiensis
AACAACCCAATTAAACTAACCAACAGTCTCAACTCAGCTGTTGGGTTGAAAAAATAACCCAACATTTTTTAGTGTGTATATTCTGTGCTTGCCACAAGCTACACACTTTCTGGTTGTGGGTTTGCCAATAGATTTATGCTCCAAGTCAGTGAATTCAAAGTGATTAATGACAGAAGTGTTTGTCCCTTGTAATAATGGAAGTGCTGGCTGTTGTCAAAACATGTTTAAAGGATTATAAATTATAATCATTATAAAATCTCATTGGGCCACAGTTAAAGAAATAACACAACAGTTTTTTTCTTACAATACGCAAAAGAATGAATAAATGCAGTAATTTAGTATATTATATACCATTTATTTTCTGGCTCCTATCTGCATGGTATTTTATGATTTAATTGGAGTTCATTTTTGGTTATTAGCAGCAGTTTTTTTTTTCATTCAAGGCAATATTTATTTTTTTGACTGACAGTTAAATTCATAGGAACAATCATAATAACCTCCAACTTCTTGCTAGATCATGTGCACAAGGACAATGAGAATGTCTTCAAGTGCACCAGCTTTTTAAATGATTAATAAACAATATGCTCTCGCACCGCAGTGTGAATAGATGTCACTGGAGGTAAAGTCATTTTACTCACCCGACAAGCATGCATTGTCTGCCATAGTGCACTTACTGTAAAAAAGATAAACTAAAAGCATTAAATATACGAATAAAAGAGCCTATTTCCTATCAAATGAACACATTCTAAAAGTAAAAAAACCTCTGGAACTTTAGCATATAGAAGTACGAACAATTAAAATGTATTTTTGAGTAATGAGCTGATAAAATCTGTCTCAAAGACCTTGAAAATGTTTCCAATAACATTCAACTAAACCTGGACGGCAACAGAAGTCAGTAGAAATCTATGGAGGTCACAGCAGTTTTAAGTAGATGATTTGATAGAAAATGAAATTCCCCTTCAATAGCAGATCACCAGGCATCTTCCTTTTTCACTTGTCATTCCACCTCTTTACTGCAGAGCTACTGGGCCAGATGGGTTGTTTAGTTGAATATGTTAAGCTAGTTATTGATTCTTAACTAACTAAGGATTAGGCAACTTAGAATGCACAGCTCTGAAATACCAGTAGCTTAACTGGGCTGTGTATCGATAAATCCATGGTGCTGAAGTTAAAGACAGATTTGTAAGTTTCCCTTTTCTCTCAGTCACATCCTTCTGAGTTTATTTCAAATCTCTATACTTTGTACTCTAAGTACTCAGTTATATATTGTGTACAGTAGTGCCAGTACAGTAGTGGTAGAAACATGGAGATACAGAAGAGCAAGAGGATCTTAGAGACACACTGCTGCCTCAATTGTTCCTATAATTCACCTATAATTTATTTACTCATTATTCTAATACACAGTTATCAAATGGCAGTTTCAATTGAGAGAGTAGAAGTGTAATTACCTAATGGAATTTTACAATTAGAAATGTCACATTTATGGTCAAACAATGTCATTTGGTAGGTGGTCATGGGTGTTTGTCAGGGGGGGTGGTGCGGGGAAATGGGTGCTCCCATTAAGCCATCACCCCATGTTAAAAATGAACAAATCACCCAATAGCTGCTTCCTATAGAAACTGTTATGACTTGGATGAGGGCACGGAGATGATTGGTGGGACTTGGCAGTTGTGTTGTCAGGGTGTTCAGTGGTGTAGAGAGGAAAGTAATTTTTCTTACACCTCCTCCCCACAATGTCCCCATCTCCCATATGATGGTTTGTGGTGTAGAAACTAGAGAATATAGTAAACAGTACACACGTACAGTATTAACTAAGTAGCTTTTTGTGTGCTTTGGAATTTCTTTTTAATTTAAAGAAACCTTATATGTTGCTTTCAGCCACAAAATAAAAAATATGTTAAAATCCTGCAGGAGCTTTAATCAAGGATAACAGGGAATCAGTGTGTTTAATGACAATATGCTATTTGCTTTCAAATTAATGTCCACAAATCAAACATACAGTCATGCTGCCTTCAAAGGACCTTATTAAGTTTGAAAGGGAATGCATAAAGTCTGAATGAATCTGTTGTTGACGGACACTTTTAACAATAATCCTGTTGATTTTTATTTCTGTACGGTCTGCTTTTGGCATTTATTGCTCTAGTGGTATTAAATGTGTGTAGTTAATGCATGCACCGCTTGGAGAATCTGTCTAATTTAATGCCTACTATAAAGGCTTGAGCAGATGCTGTTTGCTATAATTATGGAGAATGTCAAATCAGTGTCTTTTACAATCTATGTACTGTACCACATGTTAAGTATTTGTGTGTGACGATAAGATTACCAAAGTATTGTTGCTTTGAAAGGCATTACTATCACACTGTAACAAGAACATTCCACCCTTTGCTTAATGAGGAAATCAATACTATTACTTGGCATTAATTTGTAATGCCAATCCTGAGCTGTGTTGTTCAGATGATGATTATACTGTAGACACTGCAGCAGTACCTGCTCTTTGCAGCCTGCTTATTCATTTCTCCCTGTGTTGCCTCTGCACAACTGCGCTAAAACTAATCTGAGCATGATTAGTAGTGATTAGGCATTCTCAGTTAAAGGCTCAATTCTTCCATCTTTTTTTTTCTCCGCATCAGCATGTGAGTGCTATGTGCTTTGCCAGGTTTCCATGCTGTGGACAGGACTCAACATACATTTCATAATGAAATTTAAGTCTTTATTTCAGATTACCACAAAATAAGGAGTCTCTCATCTTAATCAAGCAGTCAGATTCCTTTCCTAAAAAAAGCTTTACACCTTTTTTTGTTGCCCATCAGTAGTCAGAGCACTGACACAAGATTAGAGTTGCTATACATAAGCTTTATTGTCACATATCACCAACTTAGTGTTAGTATGTGTGCGTGTGTGTGTGTGCGTGTGTGTGTGTGTGTGTGTTAGTTAGGGTGTGTCAGTCCTTGTCCAACAGTAAATTTTCCGTAGGTCTATAGATTTGCACACTGCATAAAATTTAAAGGAGCCTCAGTTTTCAAAATGTATTTATGTCTGAGACTGAGTGTAGGGGCATGCATGAACCAGCTAAGCAAGAGCCACAAGAGATAAATATACTGAACTACTGATGCTTACAGGGCAGATCAATAGACCCAGTTAAACCCAGAGGGCTTCTGTCTGATAACTAAAAATGTACTTTGTTTATTGTTACCTTTGATGCTCAGCTTTCCCTGTGCAGAGTTTGAATTCCTTCTGTCGAATAATTTATAATACATTCATCCACTAAGTGGAACCATTTCTTTCTAGTCATTATACGTGAGTTTAACGCATTTACGTACAAGCGTGATATTATGGCATCACATCTAATTTAGCCAATCATGATCTGGTATGTAATTTAAAGCCTCCTGAGGATGAACTTTCCTTTGAAGTAGACCAGAACACATTTCACATTTAGTACTTAAAAAGATTTGCCCATTGATGGAAGTCTGGATTTTTCAACGATGGAGAAAGAGTAGGTGCAAATTAAAGAATTTGCGACAATCTTAACAGTTACATTCCAAACATGTTTGATGCACCAATTTATCTTAAAAACATGACATTCCACATACGATATCACTGGAAACCATGCAGTGGACTAAACAGGTAAATGTGAAAACATCCAAATCAGTGCAAAGCACTGATCTATGGCAATTCACAACTCAAACACAACACTAACAGCTGTAAAATATTTAAATTCATCCTTTTTTGTGGAGAGATGTAATGACTATTTCAATGAGAGAGCTATTTACTTAATGTCAACTATAATTGCCTACACCTGTAGCTTTACAACATCTTTAGTGTGGCGTATAAAATTAAAAAAGAATTAGCAACCAAACAAACAATGCATGCACTACTTTGGCCCCATTTCAATGCGGTGAGTGCTGGAACCAGTACCATCAAATACAGCTCTCAGGGATGCATTTCACCAGCTAATACTTCTATCTGCATGAAGCAGGTAGTGAGAGCTGACAGTGACATGGTGCGTGTCCGCAGTGCAGTGGAACCCCAGCTGTGGCTCGCAAGAAGTGATCCAGTCAAGCTTGAAACGAGGACACAGGTCAATGACTGAGAACAGTGCAATGCTGCAAAGTGGACATGGCAGCGGTTAGGCTCACACGCTTTAATGAGAAATATACAGCTTTTTTTGTGTGTGTGTAGGTGTGTGTGTGTGTTTGGTGAGTGTGAGTAACTAAAAATTAGACACATATCAACATATAAAACATTTTAGTCACTATCCCAGTTACATTATTTTGTTTGTTTCTTATTTATCATAGATCTGGAGCTTCAATTTCTTTAGGCTTTTCTTTAAGCTCTCTCATCTGTCAAAATTGGATTGAAAATCAACAACAGTTGAAAGAAATAAAGATTATTTTAATAGATAAAAAATGTTTATTGCATGTATTCATCCTGTTACTAAGCTTTTTACTTATTCATAGCATCTTATAGCATCAGCACAGCATTACCATTCAATAAGAACACAGTTTATTATGTCAATTTATCGTGTACATTTTTGATTTGGAGTATCTTTTTTGTCCTTTGATGGCACAATCAATTTTTACTTTGGCTTATATGACATTTGTTTCCTCTGTAATTTAAGAAAATGCAGTGTTTCATCACCTGACATGTGATGCCTTTGCAGTATTTCTGCAACTTTCTTGTTTACCTCCAGCACCACATTAGATAGATAAAACAGACAAAATGGATAGAAAGATGAATATATCAACAAATGAATGAGAGCTACTGTGCCATCTTATGGCGACCATATATTTTGCATCTTTTTCAAGAACTGTCAGTCACACTATCAGCTTTTTCACAACTCTCCTCCTTCACAACACTTGGCAGCTTGCTGTCCTTGCCTGGGCAAAACTGTTTGTGTTTCAGAGATTGTACTCCACATGACAGATGCAGCTTCCCTGCTCATGCAAGAGGAAGAAGAGAGAAAGTGAAGTGTGAGTGAAGTTGGCGTATGTATATGTGTGTATACAGTACAGTACAGATGAGCTGGTGTAAAGGGGCTTTCACAGTTGGATACGTATGGGTTTGAGCTGTAAGCGAGAGACGCTGCTTGATGATTGACTTGACTAATCTGTAAATCTCTCTGAATGTTGGGAAAATATTTTTTAACATGTTTCTGTGTTAGCTGCCTTGTTATCTCCACAAACTCTATCTGAAGCTTGAAGACTGCAGCAGCATAATGCTGTTTTTCTTTGCTGAATACATCTATTATTGCAGATCATGGAGCATATTAAAAATTACTGAACAGTATCAGAGTTTGCTGGTCCTTATCTCTTATCATTTTATCCATAATAAGTAGATAATTAATAAAGAAAATAATGTAGCAACACCATTAAAAAACAAACTTGAGTGTTACGATAAAATTTTTAAAAACAATTGGGCCATAAGTCAATGAATGAACCTATTTTTCCTGCCTACTCAATTTATGCAAAGGCACTGGGTTTGTTCTGACTAAAGCAGAAGGCAGATTCAAACTGGCTCACTGAAACTTATCCTCAGATTGCCCTGAACAGAAAGCCTGAGTTTTAGCACGTCAAGACAAAAGCAGATGATGTCTTTGTTGCACATCATGGCAGACTGACACTGCCGTTCAGTCACTACATATGTACAATGCTTGCAAAAAAATACACTCCACTTTGTCCATACTGTTACAAAATATACATTTTGTGCACACAAATTGAATAAAATAACTATTTTCAGATGCACAGCTGAGAATACATCTGTGTTGTGCTATAGAGCACAACTGAAGTGCAGCAGTAATTACCATCTATCTATCTGCGGAAAGGAAACTAATCTGCATACTAAGTACTGTGAGGTTTTCTTCTACATTTAATTCAAGGGTAAATGAGAGGGAGGGTATAGTAGCATCGTAACACAGAGTAAGGCAATTTTATTGTCCCTGAAGCTTTAAATCCCAGGTACACAGAACCAAATACTATACATCGGTCCACTTTGCAGAAGCCAAAACACTTTGTTTGGAAATGCTGTGGAAACCATTTGTATTTTGGATTTATTTATTTTTTGCAGTCGCTTCAGCATAATGAACTTTACCCGACTCTTCTCAGCAAAGAGCTTTATTTAAGTGTTCAGTAAAACTTCACTTTGGGAAGTAATTTTCTTGTATAGGGCCTGAAAATCAATTCTAAAACCTCTCCCTAACAGCTGTTTTCAGGACTATGTCTGGCACTTTCAACTGTGAGCTGGGAAAGCAAACAATAATTTTATCTCAAGCTATGTGAGCAAAGATATAAAATAAACAAGGTAAAAAGATCAAGCTTATATACACACCTCCATGGTTCTTTAATAATCCATAGGGTCCTTTGTGTCAACATGCTTTATAAACTGTTGGAATAAGCGGGGTTTTTTTTACACATTTAAGCACCTACATGACTCAGTCTGGCTAAGGGATGGGCCACTGCCCACACCTTGAATAAAGTAGTGAAACAGTACTCACTATATCCCTCTGAACTACTCTTGGGGAATTTCTCAAACATTTAAGCCGCATAATGTGGTCAGTAATAAAATGTTAATTAAAAGGATATCCTGCAATTTCACCTAAATTTGATGCTTCCTGGAGGCTTCCATAAAAGGGTTTTATATCATGACATCAAGAATTAGTGTTGTCCAACTGTAAAATACTCTTCTGGCTCTAAATGAAACTCTATTTTTTCAGAAGAGGGTGTGGAGGTTTTTGTGGAAAATTATATTAGCAGACACTTTGCCATGTGTAAGGGTTAAGTTAACTCAAATCTCTTATCTCAGTCAGTTGTAATGTAGCCTTGCCGCCCTGCTCACACACCCACCAACCCCCCAAACCTTCCTTCCGACTGGGAATCAGATGGTCTCAGTAAAGACCCAAGCGTCAGAGTTTGGCTGCTTCTGCTCCATCACTACATTAAATAAAAGTACTGTACTTCTTGTGTTTCTATAGCAACAGTTCCCACTCATGTCTTCATGATACTGAGCAATGCGGAGAGGGAAGGAAAACTGCAACGACAGTCATACCTGATCGTTTTCTGTAGTAGCTGTTGGTAAATTAAGAGTTGACCAACATTCCCTCTATACAAACAGTGATATTTATGAAAATAAAGCAACGGATGCAGAATATTTCTGTCTGATGTTGTATAACTTTAAATGTCATAATGTTCATGCTAATAATCCCACTGAAGCTTAGTCCTATTTAATTTAAAAAGCCTCTGAAACAAATTTTTGACCGTCATGTTGTTGTGAAAAGAAATGAGGAGAGACACATTGAACACCAAACCAATGACCTATGTTACAGACCCACAATGGAAGAACTTTTAAGTCACATCGACAAATAATCAATGATCAGCAGCTTAAACAGACACAAAAACAGCAGCTTCTGAAAAATCATTCACTGCATTTGCTGTGATTTTTACTGTTGTGTAGGTGTACTTGTCCTTGGCTGTGCTTTGTTGCTTTTAAGTAAGCCTTTTCACTCCTCAGTCTTTCATCCCACCCATTCCTCTTTCTCTCTTTCTCATAATTTCTGTCTTGTGCTCCCATCTCTCTCTCAGGTGCTGATGAGTGACAGAGGTGATGTGATGGCAGAGCTGGCAGGCAGGACAGATCAGAGCAGACAATCTGCTGCACACTGAGCCATCTGGATGCAACACGTTCAAGTGTAGACAGGTAGGAAACCTCGAGTTTCACTTTTAGAGTTCTGGCAGACTTCAGGGGTTAAGACCTTTAACATTGACTTTAAATTCCATTATTTTTAAAAGAGGAATTCAAATGAAAAGTTGTTGTCATCTACTTTGGCATGATTTATGTATGAAGTGCAGAAAGCAAAATCATTGGTTATAAATTTTAAAGACAGAGGAAGGGGAAGTACACTACAATCCATGTGACAAGAAACTTTAATTGCACTGAAATGTTGACTGACTGATTTGATTTCATGCAAGATAATAACTAGACTGAATGACAACAAATTAGCCTAATATACACAATAGTCACAAAAGAATAGTGACTCTAAACTATTTTGTTCTCCCCTGAAAAGAAATTTCAGAAAATACAATATTTCTAAGCTCCCTTTATGACTAATGCACAACTCTCTTTCAGAATGGATTTCCCCAATTGCACTGATGGGGTGTTTGCCACAAACAGCAGCGGTAACGTCTCACTGGAGACCACTAAACTTCCCCCAAGTAAGGTCCTGCTCACGGTGACCCTTTCTGTAGTGGCCATCCTGACAACATTCTTCAACTGTCTGGTGATCACGGCTATTGCAGTCACTCGCAAGTTGCACCACCCAGCTAACTACCTCATCTGCTCTTTAGCAGTGACTGACCTGCTGGTGGCTGTGCTGGTCATGCCCTTCAGTATTATGTACATCCAAAAAGAGACCTGGATCATGGGCCGGGTGATGTGTACAATCTGGTTAAGTGTGGATATTACCTGTTGCACATGCTCCATCCTGCACCTTGCTGCAATCGCCATTGACCGTTACAGGGCCATTACTGATGCAGTGGAGTACTCTCGTAAACGCACAGGAGCCAGGGCTGGAGCGATGGTGGCAGTGGTGTGGCTCTTGTCCATCCTCATTTCACTTCCTCCTCTACTGTGGCGGCACTACAATGAGGATCCAGAGCATGAGGACCAGTGCATCATCATCCATCATCACATGGCCTTCACCTTGTATTCCACCCTTGGAGCTTTTTACATCCCCCTGCTGCTCATCCTCATCCTCTATTATAAAATCTACAAGGCAGCTCAGACCCTCTATATGCGTAGGGAGGCTAGTCGGGCTAGCCGTCACTCATGTATGACCAATGGGAGCATGATCCCTTCATCCTACCCTGCTGGAGATGGAGACGTTGATGGGGGACCTCGAAGTCCAGAGCCCATAAGCCCACCAGAAAAGTCTTTGTCTGAACCCTCAACAGAGGAACCTCCACGTGAACGGGTGCGGGTATCAGTAAAAGCTTTCCACTGCAAGTCGCGCCGTCATGAATCGCGCAGCGAGTCACGTCGGAGCCAGTTTTACCAAGGACCGCGGATCTCAGGCTCACGAGAACGCAAAGCAGCATCCACATTGGGGCTGATAATAGGGGCTTTTGTCATCTGTTGGTTGCCATTTTTTGTCAAGGAGGTGATTGTCAACACCTGCAGTTCTTGCAGTACTTCAGTTGAGATGGCTGACTTTCTGACGTGGTTGGGCTACCTGAACTCACTGATCAACCCCCTCATCTACACCATCTTTAATGAGGACTTTAAAAAAGCTTTCCAAAGACTTGTTAGGTGCAGTAATTACCTCTGATGGCTACAATTATGCATGATCATATCAATATACAATCACACACACTTAAAAACCAGGAGGAGAAAAACTAAAGGCTGGAAGTCAGAGGATACTGACTGAATACTGACTTAATATGCCTGAGAGAGAATAATCTCAAGAGGAAAAGGATTGACACCCATTTCTAGACACTCCACCAGGCACTCAGCCTAAATGGCACCAACTCAGCAATGAGCTTTCCAGCAAAATTCCACATTGAAATCCAAGTCGTGCTAATAATAGAACAGACTGAGATCTCTTTGATAGTAATTGGTGTGTTTGAAGGGACACTGACATGTTGGTCCTTGGAAAATGGGCAATGACTGACCTTTTTGAGGTTTGTGGTCCGTGCATTAGTGAACGCCCCATTTAAAGGTCTTGAAATAGCCTACCATTATGCCTGTTCCATCTAATGACCTCCCTTCTATCTAGTCCAAGCTGCTGGCTGAAATAAAGAACATGTGTAAAATACTGCAGCATAGCAAGTTGTGATTTTCTGTGGCCATGATGTGACATGACATGACATCTGATTGACTGTTGCAGTGGTTGTTAGCAAAAGTAGATGTTGAATGAGGTATATTCAGCCATGCAAAACATTCCAACAGTATGGAATAATACAAGCTTCTTGTCAGGTAATAATACTGAGTTTATTTATTTCACAATCTGAAAGCGGGAGTTATTCCCCGCCTTTCATGAATTTCACAAAACACTGAGCCGAACATGTTTTATGATCTAAGACCAAGTAATACAATTTACAACACATTCTGATGTATAAATACATTTAATTCTTATCATAATCATAATAAACTTTGATATAAATATTTGATCAATAATGAATTTTCTAGGACCAAATTTGAAATTTAGCCTGTTTTGATTTTGACAAAAAAGGTTCACTTTTGGAGAAGGCTTTAGGTGTTAGAGCTACAGATTCTATAAGACACTGCACACTTAATTGATGTTTTTGTTACTTTCAGTTATTTCTCATGATATTTATTTATTTATTAAGTATGTATGTATGTATGTATGTAGGTGTGTATGTATATATGTATGTATGTGTGTATGTATGTATGTGTATATATGTATCCTAAAGCCATTAAAATGCCCCATCCCATCTCACTCCCACGTCATAGCCAGCATTCGATTGTAATGATTACTGGAATCACTGGTGGAGAATTCCTCATTACATCAATCCCACTCAAGTACTAGGAATAGAACTACTATTTCTTTACTCCCTCCAAGAGGGCATATGTTGATAAAAAAAATATGGATGAGTCAAGTGTGAGGGTGTACTGTATGCCAGAGAGATAATAGAAGGTGGGTCATATACTTACATACATCTCTGACAGTAGGACCATTGTTTGTATACTGTCTCTTTTTATTTGTCTCTCACTGTTTCAATAATCGATAATAAACAGACAACATATGTGTGATTCTCCTGTTCTTCTCTGACTTAATGATTATTTTCTGATTGATGATTTAATGAATGAGGAATATGACTTCATCACCCATGTATATAGAGAGGATTAAAGCAAGAATAACAGAAATTATTAGTCACTGATGATCTGTATCTGTAAATGAACGTTGATACAATTCCATAGTTCAGTCAGCGGACTGCTGAATGTGAACAAAAAGGGTTAGGGTTTTTTTATGTGATTGTGCCCTCTTGTGGCTTTTATAAAGATTGCAGATTCTCCAGTTGGACAGATCACTCTTTTGCTTTTACAACACATGGATTCATTTATATAGAAATATGGTGATGTAATTTGTCTTTGTCCAATGGGCTGTTCCATTAAAAACTGGTTTCTTATTATTAATAGACAAAAATAATTCCAAAAATGAACATCAATCCAATTAAATATGATAACAGACTTTTTCTATTGTGTCCACATCTTACACAGCCATCCAACTAAAGCAAGCATTTAGTCTCTCAACCAAATCATTTCATTTTTTTCACTATCAATCTTTCCTTAAAATTATGGAATTTCCCTGCTCCAGTTCTTGTTATGGAGCAGTTGTAGACAGCCTGTTTCACCTATCATACCTGAGCTTCACCAAGAAAGGCTACATAAGTGAAATTTCACCCTATCCTGTTGCCATATTGTGCAATAAAACCAGTCAATGCCCCTAACAGGGCAGAAGAGGAGGGGTTCCCACTCATGATTCCTGCAGACCATGGTTGTCTACCACTGAGTTGCCACTGCCAAGAATACAGCTTTGGTCTTAGCAGTGGTTTTCAAGTAATTTGCCTTTGCATCAGCCAATGCTGCCAAAAATAAAATGTTCAAATTGTTTTTAAAAGTTTACAAAGAGTTCCAGATTTAGTACGTATAGACTGTAATAGTAGAGATTCTATGTCCACATACACACGGATCTGTGATTTGCTTTCATAAACACACTGAGCCGACATCTGGTATGAAATCTGTCTCCATACGTTATCATGCATACAACTGCAGCAACATATGTTTATGTGAAATCCCCAGCGGACATTGGTACAGGCATCAGACAAGTGAGGTGAAGTCTCTTCTCTTTCTCAAACATGATGAGAAGAACAGGATGTCTGTCTGGCTTTGAAGAAATGTTGATGATCTTAAAGGCAGAAATTCTTTTTAATCAACAGTAAGTTACTGCAAGGCAGAAATCCTGCGTATAGAGAACTCTTTTTTTATGCTGATGTTACCGGTAGTTCTTTAATTGACAATAACTCATAGGACATCTGCTTATTAAATCAAAACATTTCCTTGGAGTGGGATTTAAAAACTGTAAGAAAGAGGTAATTTTGTCATGTCATAATTACATTAACAATGGCTTTGAGTCCTTATACAGTATAGACCAGATTTTTGTTTTGTGTTTCTTACTTCTATGAAAACTGTAGGCCCAGCCAAGAAAATCTTTTCTACAGACAGTAGTGTAAACTAGGGGTCAATAGCAAATGACCAAAAAGCATCCCTCTTGTTAACCCACCATCTTTTCTCTTCACCCCCTCGTAGCAGAGAGAGCACACCAGAGGAGCTGTTAGTTGAACATGTTTCATCCTGGCTCACTGCTCCTTCCAGTAACTGAGGTGAAAGTCATAATCCTTAAACTGACCGTGATCCAGAAATATCAGTAGCTTAAATGTGTTTTGTATTGATTATTTCATGGTGCTGTCCATGGTGCTGATACAGCAGATTGATAGATGATTGCAATGTTTTCTTTCAGTCCTGCCCTACTCTCAGTAAAATCTTGGATCTATTATATACTCTAAACTTTATTCTGTAAGCATTTAATTTTATATAATACTGTAGCCCACAGGGTAATATTTTTCTTAGATTATCAAAAGCCCCAAACCCCAAGCCCCAATTGCTCCATTACATTTCTACAATAATTCAGTGATGCTACTGTTACACAGGAACAAGGGTGGAGCAAGAGAACTTAGACAGATTGTCTGAGAAGAATGGAAATAGTAGAGCAGGAGACTTCAGGGAGGCAAGGTTTGGAGGGCAACTGGGAGGTACAGCTGAAGGGCATAAAAGGTCTATAGGATTATCAGGAGGCAGTACTGAGGCATGTAACAGGACTGAAGGGCAACCTGGAAACTGGACAGATGGTTGAACTAGGGGTCAATAGCAAATGCCATGCCAACCTGGAGGTCAACCACATGGCAGGACAGGTGAGCAGAACTGTTCTAGGAGTTACTGGAGTCAGCCTTGCTACTCTTGAGGGTGGTTGCAGCAGGATCTCTCTGGAAGTCAAGCTGGAGCCTGATAGACAATACAGAATTCCACTAGAACAGGGGCGACCACACTTTTTCAGCTTGCGAGCTACTTATAAAATGACCAAGTCAAAATGGTCTACTTACTATAAAATGCATGAGTTGATGTACCTTGTACGGTGGCCGACAAGTGCAAATGCACTGCATATACAGACAGGCGCTGCAAATACAGAAACGCGCTACATATAAGAAAACAGATGCAAAGGGAAAACGCTGCAAATACAGAAACGCGCTGCATCTAAAAAAAACCTGAGAAGTAGACTCCAATTTTCCTCTCACCAATAACTTTCTACTTCTCATGTACTCATCTGCTCCGCACGTTGATAGGTCCGTTGTCTGTCTCTCGGGTGGAAGCTCAGCACTGCCCTTAAAGGCCTGGAGCACTTCCGTTGTATGACTGGATATGCTGCGTTTTCTGTTCGTATTTGTTTTCTTTTTTGCAGCGCCTTTCTGTATTTGCAGCGTTTTCCTTTTGCAATTGTTTTCCTATATGCACCACGTTTCTATATTTGCAGCACGTTTCTGTTTATGCAGCGTGTTTCTGTATTTGCAGCGCTTGTCTGTATATGCAGCACGTTTGCACTTGTCGGCCACTGTAACCTTGCATAACTGCATAAACCCATATTGCCCAATACAACTGTGTACATTTTTTGTCATTACCTTACTCTGATGATTTGCATTGCAGCTCCCCCACTCATTTTTACACCGTTTCTGAAGTTTAGTAGAAATAAACTGGGCAACTCGGCAGCTTGCGCACTCCACTTCTTGCTGTCTGTTTCCATGGTAA
>JAPZDY010000005.1:15306633-15331801 GCA_029783645.1 Ctenochaetus hawaiiensis
CTATCTATCTATCTATCTATCTATCTATCTATCTATCTATCTATCTATCTATCTATCTATCTATCTATCTATACACAAATATAAAAAAATATATATTCACACATATACGTGTTTAATCTTTTGTACATTATTAATAACTGGAAACATTCCCAATAAAAAAAACTTTATTAGTATGTAAGTAATTTCGAGATTGCCAAGTTGGTAGTGACTTGTGTTAGGAAAGAGGGGGATGCTGCCTTACAAACCTGGCAACTTTGACTATGCGCTGGATACAGCAGACAGTATGGCGGACAGCGAAAGTGATTTGGAAACAGACAGGCTTGAATTAGCTCTGGACACATTGTACAATAGACACTGCAGCGATGAGTCGTCTCTGAGGAGCAAAAGCTATTGCTCTGAGTTTTGTGAGGTACGTAGGACTCATTTTTGGGATGGTTTAGCTAGTCGGTAACTGTTTATTGCTAGCGCCACTAGCTTCGTTAGCTAACGTTAGCCTCCTGATTAGCTCTATTTAGGATCTAACGTAAGTCGTAAAGCTAAGACTGGTATAGCCCACCAGACACACAACAGAGCTAGTTAACAAACTGTTGATGCACGTATTTTGCTCTCATACCTAGCCAGCGTTATTCAGTAACAATGTTGTCTAGATATCTGCCTGATAATTGTTATTGCTAAGCTTTAGAGCTAACGTTAGACATGTAAGCTAAGCTAACGGTATGAAATTGACACAGGTTTTCTAACGAGCTGTTTCGCAAAACTATTAATGGTAATTACTATTAACAATTTAGAAACAAAATAGCCTCTTCTCAAGTGTAAGTAGCTGAGACGAAGTATTAGGTTAGGTCAGTACGAAAGGTTATACTACAAACAACCAAAGGAAAACTTAATTTAGTAATCATGTAACGTAATTTGGTATAACACTGATTTAAGAACTAGTGTTACCAGATAAATTTACTCCAAGACAGCAGCAATGATTTTGTGCCCCTGTTGAAGACATACATTAATCTGGTTAACATTGTTTATAAGATGTGTTGGCTAACCAGATTGCAGCATGATGAATTTGAAAACATGACTAAATCTGAAACCACAGAGTGTTCAAGAAATACCTGCAGCTCAGGGACATTATAGTACCTCGGTTAAATATAATTTATTTTCCAGCACAACCAAATACGTCTAATAACGAACGTTGTAGATATGTCTCACTGCTTCTCGGTGTTCACAAGTCTGGCATATTAAAATAATGTCTGAATGTGCTGTGTTGAATTCAAATCAAGTACTTTTGGACTAAGTTAAAATAGAACAGAAAAAGAATATTTATTTTTGCCCATTTCTTTTGCTAAAAATAATGTATGATTAGAATGAGTGAACATATTGGTTGTAAGACTCTTTATGACTGACTAGGTAACATTTCCAAAATGTTATTGATGTTGTGGTGTTCACGTTTCTGTGTTCTTTTTCGAAGTTGGTTGAGGAGTACACAGGGCAATGGCAAGTTCCTCTACCTCAGCTGAAGGTGCTGTGGACTGCTCTCTGCAGTTTTACCAAAGCCACTGCTGCCTTCCCTGATGATTGTCAGCATGTCCACTATGTTCTCAGCAGTCTGGCCTTGTAAGTGGTTTATTAAATTGAATTTATTTTTGTTGATCAACAAGCATTCTGTATCCTTCATTTCTAAGTAACTAAACGCATGAAGTACCAGCTTCTTCAATTTTAAGCCAGATGAGAAACCTTGAATGACTTTTTATGTGAAAACTATCTATTTATGTGGTGTTTTAATGTTGTCCAGTGTTTGTTATCATTGCAAATGGAATATCAAAACATTTCTAAATTACTAATAGGTTCAAATTTACTCAGCCCTGATGGTCTTACAATTACACAGTGTAGATTTTTTTTGTAACTACAGAGCTAGAGCTTTGAAATTTAAATGAAATGAATGAGAATGAAATGGTAAGTGAGCGTGTTGAGAAACCAAGTCATTTACATGGGAGACAATGTTTGTTGATGTTTTAGAAGGCAAACGCAGCTTAAAGTATGAGTTTTCTTGAGGATTTCCAAACCCATGCCATGAATGTACAACTTTGAAGTAAACCATATGCTGAACATTGTGAACTTGGCAACCTTGTTTATTTGTGTCAAGAGAAATGCTGAAGCTTAGTTTGTTAGGTATATTGTCCCACAGCAAAAACATACTGTTAACTTTTCTACCTATTTTTGCAAAACCACCAGGAGTACAGCTAACAAGCTTTTAACTTGAATCTGTTGCTTCATAGAAGTACTTCAGTGTGGTTTCAGTGTGGTAATTTTCTACTCTGAAGTTTTTTTTATGCAAACGTTTCTGTTTCATAGAGTTTCATGAGCTGAATTTACTGATGTGGTCTTATTTAGCATAAGATTGTTTTTAGTATGAAACTAATGTTCCACTCATTGTCTTGCAGGAGCTTCTTTGAGCTGATGCTGTTTTTTAGCAAAGAAGAATTTGTGGAAAAGCCTTTAAAAGACATCCTTGATTCTTTTCAGGTGACAACATCCGACCCACTATTTGAATCCTCAGTTTTCTTTTTTATACCACACACATTCATTAGACTTGGCTTTTATTTAGCCATTAATTAGCTATGAAACTTTAAAAGTCCTTATCTCACAAAACTTTTTGTGTTCTCTTCATAGGAGTGCCACTCACAGCTCCTGCGACACAGGAACGTCTACCTTCAGCATGTGAAGCAGATCATCAAGGCAGGAGGCCCATGGGAGAATCCCGTTCTGCAGGGAATCCTGAAAGAGGCAGACTTGGCACCAAAAGATGGTAGGCTCATGACCATAATTAACTGTGGATTAAGCATACACACACAGAGTACTAAAAATACATAAAGCAGTTTGCCATCATATCTGAGATCAACAAAATAGCCAACATGTAATTCTAATGATACTTACATCAGTTTTTCTTATTTGACATTGCACTTTTTTGTATGCACAACTCCCATATCACATGTACTGCACATTAACACATTTCCTCCTGTCCCATGCAGTTGAGGACTACTTGAGCTCAGAGTTGCCAGTTTTCTTTGAGCTGCGGGTTCGCTATCTGCAGGCCTGTGAACGAATGCAAGAGGCCAAGGCCCTGGCTAAAAGCTGCATGGAGAATCGCAAGGCTGGAAAGCATCTGTACTTCCATCAGGCCTACCTAACCTGCCTCTACAAGGCCTCACTGCATGAACACCTTCACAAAGAGGCAAGTGGCAAAATGGAGAAAATAAAGGATGTGAGGCTTTTTGGAGCTATGAAGAATATTTGCTCCTTTAGATGACAGAAATGGGCTTGCAGTGTATAATGTTTAATTTACTCAACATGTTGTGTACTTTTTATGCACAAGTGTGATTTTTACATATCTTCTTCCTCAGTTGGCAGAGATAGATGGCCGAGATGCAGTAGAGATCATCTGCAATACAGAGAGCGTTGAAAAGGATGAGCTTCTGTTGTCCTTGTGTAAAGCTTTCCTTACACAGCAGCTACACAATGGAGACATGTACTACATTTGGTACGATTGACCTTTAGACATCTATAACACACTAATACTATGCCCTGCTATTTTCCTCAGTTTTCAAAGCTGATGTGACTTTCTGGTCTGGTAAATGACTCAGTGTTTGCTCTGTGTGTATGAGAGGGGTGGTTGGCAGGATGCACAGTTTGATATTTTATCCTATGTTCAGTTCTCCCTCTTTTTACAGATGTAAGAATTAGAACAATTCTTGTTAAATTTATATGTAACTGTATGTCTTCAACTTGTCATTTGCGGCTTCCTGCAGGGACCTGGTGTTCGTCTGGAGCAGATTGCATCTTAGGGCTCATCCCTCCAGACAAGGCTTCTTGGCTGAGTGCTTGCAGTTGGCTTCTTCCGCTACTAATGTCAGAGCTATCTTCCCCTTCATCAAACTGGTCACAACAGAGGTGCGACTAATTCCAGAGCATCTTTTTCCAAGTTTGTTCCTCAGGACAATCAACAATAAACTAAAAATTCTTCGTATTGATTGAAACTTGCATGTGAAACGTGAGAACAAACTGCTAACTTAAGGATTAAAGCCAAGCTTCATACCCGAGAGATATGTGTTAAATTAAAACACCTTTTAAAATATTGCTTCATGATCATGTTTAGTTGGCAAAGTTAACATACAAATTACCATTTTTTAAAGCATTGCTTGATATTAAATTCTCTTATCTTAAGCAAATCAGTTGTATACAGTGCAGTTTTTTGCAGACAATCTAAATATATCTGGATTTTTATCTTTGTCCTGGTAATTTGATTGTCCTATCTACCATTTAACTTGTTTTAACCACTTTTGTGTTTGGTTTTGGACAGCTGGGGGGTGAAGGAGTCAGTGTCTGTGTGGAGCTTTGTGCCAGGGCCTTGCAGCTGTGTGACATGCAGGCTGACAGTGTGACCCAGTCCCTCGTCTGCAAGACCATCGCCTTCCTGCTGCCTCATGACCTGGAGATCTGTCGAGCATGTGCTCTGCTGGTCTTCTGTCAAGAGCGTAGCCTGGAAGCTTACCGAACTGTTTGCTTGCTCTACATGCATCCTGACCAGGAGCCGCATCCCCATAACAACCCTGTTCGGACGAATGTTCGCTTTCATATTCTGCAGGTTTGTGGGAGTGAAGAATTGGATATAATAATATAATGATATCTTAGTGTCATGATTTGTGCCTGACATTTTTGACATCTTTGTTTTCCAGATGCTCAAGGAGCGCCTGTGTTTTGACCCAGAGTTTTGGAACCTCCTGACTCTCAGAACCCATTGCTTGGAGCTGATGAGTGACAAGGTCATGAAGGCTGCTGTTCTCAGTGAGATGGAGGAGGAAGAGGAGAGTGAAAACAGGGAAGAGCTGTTAGTAAATAATTGTGCAAATGACTCATGCACTCAAGGTTTAAGCTCATGTCATTGCACTGAAGCTGCATTTGTATACCAAGACATTTCAAGAGGGCAGACTGTGGATGTAGAGACAGAAAAGTGTGTCGTCCAATCAAAAAACTCTCATTTAAAGAGACGAAAATGGAGGAAAAGGTTGCGAAGGAGAGAACAATCCAAGTCTGATGATGAGGCTGAACTAGGTAATGATCCAGAGATCAAATACAATCTCAAATCCACCTCTGTGAGAAGTAAGCCGGTGTACTCACTAAGACAAAATCACACTAACAAGGAAAGTTCTGCTTCTGTGAAGATCCCTCTAAATCGCAAGAGAGAATACTTATCAAGATGTGTGAAGAGCCAAATTTTTAAAAGGAAAGGTCGGAAGAAAAGATGGTTGCAGGGTCTTCCAAGACTGGAGCAAGTGACAGTAAAAGAGAAAAGGGTCAAAGTTAAAGGTAAAAAACGTGGACGGAAGCCTTTACAGAAACTGGAACTCTCTTTCCCTGATAATGAAATATCCTTCACAGAGGAGGAGTCTGGTTTTGAGGATATAACTGACATTGAGGACAAAAAGTCAGATATGCATCACCATGGGAATGAATTTGAGCAAAAGAATGAAGAGAAAGAGAAACAGCTAGGGCAGATGGATGATCTTGAGAAGGAAAATGATCTTGAGAATCATGCTGACCTTGTCTGTGGTAGCAGTGTTGGTGAACAAGAGGAGCTGGAAGCACAGTTTGGTTCTAAGCATTGTGATGGTCCTCTTAGTGAGCCTCAGACTGCTGTTCCTGCTGTTGAGGCTGATCATGAGCTTGATGGTCCAAAATTACAGTTATTGGATTGTCCAATAGAACTGTTACACAGCTACTCCCTTAAATCCAAAAAGCCTGATGGTGACAAATTGCACTCTCCTGAATCCCCAGCAGCAGATGGGCTCAATGGCAACATGGAAGAAGAGCCCAAACCCACAGAAGAAACAGAAGTGTCAAACAAAGAGGTTAGTTTTTGGTCCTTGATAACCCTTCCAGGAACTTCATGGTGTTTGTTCATTATAACTTGGCACAAGTATTTCAAATGGGCTTATGTTTTTTTCTAGTCTTACTTGTTAGATGAGTTATTCATAGATTTTGCTTTGAATAAACTATACTGCATTGTATTTATTAGGGTTGGACCGAATGTCATAAAATTAACTTGAAATTCCAATTAAGGTTTTTCATACAGGCTTTGAATGTCCCCACCTAAAGAAAGAGTAGATTTTCCTTTACGTAATCGAAAGAATTTTAAATGCTAAAAATTTGTAGACTGTAGCGAAGTGCTTTTCTCTGAAGCTCAGGTCTGCTCTCAACTCTCTTGTAGCTGAAGTCATCATCATATGATGTCTGTACAAATGTCCGTAGATAGATGCAAGAGATGCAATATTGATTTAAACGTGAATGTTGTAAGCAAAGCTTCAAACTATTCTGCATAGCCCTAGCGTTTACACACATTTTTGTGAGAAGTGTGAAGAATACGTAATTACTGACATGCACATTTTAATAATGAAATCAGAAACATATGAGAGGGTTTGTTTATTTAGAATTTCATTTGACGTTCTGCTTACTTTAACTCGTAGCACTGATTTTACCGGTTTGTTTTCTTTTCTCCAGGCGATGACCAAGAGAACATGGAGGGACAGGGTAATCCGTACCCAACAATATGCTCACTTGACGTACCACTGCAACTTATGTCGCAAGGACTACAAAGGCTTGAACGTTATGAGGCATGCTCTCTCTCACCTTAAGAGTAGGAAACTTAGATGTATACTCTGTGGGAAATGCTTTAAACAGCTGTCTTTTGCCAAAAAGCATATTATGGATCACATTGATGAAAGGTGCAAGCAGAAACCCCCTGATAAGGAATCATGCACTGCTGATATGCCAAATGCTAATGGAATAGAAGATAATGTGATAAATCAGAGCAAGCCTCAGAATGAAGATGTGACTTCCATTTCCAAGGAGGAAGCTCATGAACAGAAACCCAAAGTCAAAACTAAGGAGTCAAGCATTCCAAGAGAAGATCGAATCATCAAGAACCTCCGCACCCTCATCAAAAAGACAACTGTTCTTCACAAAAAGTGCAAAAACCCAAGCTCAGATATATCCAAGCAGTTAGACTTCAAGGATGAGCAGGTAATCATTAAAAATGACCTGGTAATAGTAAGCGGTCCTTCCGGGATGGAAAAGGTGGGAGAAGAAGAGGGGATGGAGAAACCAACAGGAGGAGAGAATGGCTATGGTGTGGACATCACGTATCACTTGTGCCCCTCAGAGACCTGTGATAGAGTATTCTTAAGGATTAACACTACACTAATAAAGCATGCTATCAAATGCCATATAAATGAAGAAAAGGTGCTTGAAAAGACTTTCGTTTGGGCCAAGCACAAGTGTACTCTGTGCTTCAGGTAAGACTTACAGTATATTATACTGATTTCCTTATTTAGAGTTAAATGTGACAATCTTTGCATATTTTTCTGCTCTATTTTGAAAAGGCTTCAACTATCCATAGGTAAAGCTGAAGGGTGGGATACTATTGCATCCACTGTATCAATGTCCAGTATATCTGGCTATATTAAACAGCACTGTCCTTGCTTTTATACAAGTTTCAGTAATTCTCTTGGATTTATTAGCTTGAAAGACTTAACTTGTGCTCAATGTTTGTATACTGCCAAAGGCAAAAAAGGCAAATGTAAGGCCACAACCAGCATTAGTCTTTCAATGTAGAGAAACAGAATAAGAGATGATATTTTTTGCTTGACTTGCCAACCAGAATTGTAAAAGGAAGGTTTATTGTTCACACACAATGCAATGGTCATCATTTGATACCCACATTGTAAACAAGCGTACCATAGATAGTATGACTGTAAGAAACTTGTTTTTATACCAAAGGGTCCAAATGTGCAATAATAGTTTTAGAATTATAAAAAAGTTTTTTTTTTGCTATTCATTAGTCTTGCTAAAAATTCTTCACTGTTAATACTGTTCTTGAGGAGGTGGAGCTAATTGTTCCTACTGTGCTTTCCTCCAACAGGCAGATACAGTATCTCCAGCATTATAAGGACCATATGAAACTCCATGATAATCCTCTCCAGCACTTCTGCTACCACATGGAGTGTAACCAGCGCTTCTTGACACCTCAGGAACTAAAGGATCACATCAATGCCCACCAGCCCTTTAGACCTCAATGTCCATTCACAGACTGTGAAAAGCTGTTCTCTAGCTTTCAAGGTCTGTATGATCATGAATGGAGACACTACATCCCAGCACCTCAAAGAGATGAGCTAGAGTTAGGACTCAACAGACAGAAGAAGCAAAATGCTGAAGCTCCGTGGAAGCAGAGAGTGAAAGTTGAGGAGATATGGCTGCAGAGTAAAAAGGTGCAGAAGGAAAATCCCACCCTGGATCATGTCACAGCATCTTATCTCAAGGATTTTAACAGAAACAGTGAAATTCAATCTCACCCTTGTGAGGAAAATGTCCCTGAAGCAAATGTCTTAGACAGAAGTCAAGACCTAAATCTCTCTAAAGCTGATAATTGTTCAGAGTCCATGAATGACAGCAAAGCTGCCATCAATGGATACGAGACTGAAACAAGTAACCAAGTGTCAGCAGGACAGATTTCCTCTTCCAGTAGCAGTGCTGCTGCTGGTGGAGGAACTCCACGTAAAAGCTGTAGAAAAAAGGTGCCTATTGAGCGGGACCCCTTGAATGTCCGAGACCTTGAGGATTTGTCCACTTTGTCTGAGGGAGTTCAGCAGAAACTGGGAGAGCCACACATCACTGAGCACAAAACCTTCAAACCTGAAGATCCCTCATATGCAACTTTTGTCAAAGCCCCCTTCATTCGGCCGCCACCTTCCACCTACCTGGATGAATCTGTGCTCTCAATGCGCAAGAGGAGGTCCACTGATGAGGTGACTCCAAAGAAAAATGTTTACTGGAACAGTAAGAAAAAGGAGGAGCCTGTGCTGGAAAAGCAGCAGCAGCAGCATGATGATGAGGCCCCTGATCAGAAGATCAGGTCTCGCTGTGACAAATGTCTTTCCTCCTTCAGCAGCTTAGAGGAATTACAGAAACACCAAGCCCTGAATACCTGCTCTGCGCTCTTTGGCTTTGATTCTGACGATGAAAGTAAGTAAGCTTAATTTACTGATTGTGAAGTGTATCAAGCTTTTATTGCATGAATATTTTTAACCTAAATGAAACCTTGGATAATATTTGGTTGTTGTTTTAATTTTCAGGTTAGTTGTATGTGAAGAGGAGCTGTAAATAGAGTGACTGTACTCTGCCACCTGGCTCAGGGCAACCATTCAAGAGGAAACACTGGAACCCTTCTTTATGCTCAAAAACAGTACTTATTAAATTCTTAGAAAACATTTGGTCATTATGGTTGATTTGACGATTTTTTGGTCCCTTAATTTAATTAAAATAACTCTTTTAGAGCAATAATTTTGACAGCTAAAACTGCTCTTAAACACTTTTTTCTCCTTAAACCATCTTCAGTGTGTGTGTTGTCATGCAGGCATACCAAGCTATGATGAACTTATCCTTTCAATCTATGGTAGGCCTAAATGAAATATTTATTCACTTTTTTAAAACAACACTGGTTATAGTAAGTAAAAAAATCTAAGTAAATTAAGCTACACTGAAAACTGCTCGTAACTGAGGAACCAAATATGGCCTAAAGTACTTCCTGGAGTAAAAAATAGCAGTAATCATGTGGAAATACTCAGTTACTTAAAGCCTTGAAGTTACTCATAATCACAGTACATTTATCCTGTGTTCTAAAAACCTTTGGTGGACTCATGTTATAGTAAGACATGATAAATGTTACTTTCAAAAAGAATTTTAAACCTGCAATGTGAAAGATTTGCTGATCAATATATTTGTGTTCTTAAAATGTTACTAAAGCAGCTACTTTTAAATACAGTGTAATTAAAAGGGACAAGGTCTCCCAATTAATTTCTTACATTGACAACAATTATTTATATTATATTTTCCTTAGGAAAAAAAATTCTTATGCTTTGATTGCAGCACTAGTGAAAGAGTCTCATCATCTCTCATCATCTTTCAGGGACTTGAACATCCGTCTCCTTCCCCTGTGATGTTTAGAATCATGATTAAAAAAAACATGGCATCATGAATCGTTTTAGCCCATGATTTGCAAGTCCTGTCCTAGTTTTTACTAAGAGTATGGAATCTACACTCAGTATTTCACAAACAGTGTTTGTAACTGTATGAAATATAGTTAAAAAATGTCTCCATACAGTTGAATCGTGTGTTTTGAGCATTATTTGTGGTGGCTGCTATTTTTGTAGGTAAGCAGGATTGGGTTTGCCTAACTAGTCTTCTGGTCATGGTATGACAACGGAATTACTTATTGAATCTGCCTTCATATTGTCACACCATTATTGTGTACAGTATATGAATAATTCTTAATTATTAGTGCCAAGACTGAATCCCAATGTTAGACTGTAGGTAAAGATAAGCACTAAAATCTGAGATACAGTACTTGTTTGCTTTGAATCTCAAATTTTCAAACTTTTTCATGTTTAATTCCCAGACCATCTGTTTCATGATGTAGAATATTTCACATTGGTTGTTTGTTATGTATATATATTTTTAAGATGATTGATCTGTTTAATAACTTTGTAATGTAATGTTTTTATGAGACTGTGCACTTAAACCTGATTATTTATATGTAAAAATGTTAATAGATTGGATTTGTAAAGGTAATGATTCCCTCATCTATTTTTCATAAAGAAAACATGATCACATTTGTTTGAATAAACAAATGAAAACAAATGTCTTCTATTGGTTTGTAATATTTGTATGTTTAAATATACCATTTTCAGAGTTATCTGCTTACAACTTTTCTATAAATGTGCAACAGTACTGTACACATTAGCACATTCAAGTTACTCTAGAATTCATCTTGGTCTGTGTTCCAAACTGTGCCACAAACTCTTGAATGTCAGAGAACTGGGCCTTGAAAGTCTTAGAAAAGTCATAGATTAGAGTTTTTGAGTAGATGTGAAACTCCTCCTGCATTGGTGATGGTTTGAAGAACGTTTTAAATACATCTGAAATCAGTCTCGGACAATACCAAAAATGAACACATTGATCCTCTTCAGTGTGTTTTGAATCCAGTGTAGACTTTGCAGTGTTGTCTCATAAGCTTCACATAACTAAAATTGTACAGTTGCTATGACATGCCACTGCCACAGCCAACAGGTTCAGAGATTGTGTCAGAGCATATATGTAACATGTAATGAGATAATTCAGAAAAAGACGAAAACAACTCAATATATTTTATTTAATTCAGCATTGCATATTTAAGATTTATTTACATATTGCTTCATTGTAAACCCCAGGAAAGAGGAGAATAGAACAATTAAATTAGAACTGCTCGTTTAAAAAAGTTTTTGCATCACATTTTCCTGATACATGAGGTAAACTTGAAAAGTACTGGGGTTAATATAGTAAATAAAACCCTTTATTCTGTTGTATCCCAGTCTTCCCCCCAAGGCATGTATTTGCAGAAAAAAAGTGCAGTCTGTTGTAAGACTGGATGATGCACATTTTGGTTGACAATTAAATGATGGACTTTACCAAACTTCGATTTTTTTACTGTTGTGCTCTGCTATTAGGATCTTGATGAAAACTAATTGTCTAACTAGGGGCAAAGTATCTAGGTCCAACCATTATTTGGCAGAGCTAACAGGCCAGAAACAAAGAAGTGGCAGAGTCACTCTTGCTTCAAGCCAGCATTTAAAATTGTAGTTTTCCAGTTTCTTTGCTGTTAGTATGTTGCAAATGCATTCCAGTTCTAACTCATGCTAATAAAACCATATGCTTTGGTTCTGCTTAAAGCTTTAAAGAAAAGGAAACTCACAGCCATGAGCATGACAAAGTCAAAGAGTTTGGACTGTGCAAAATTAATGCAAACACATTAAACTGGAAAGACAAAACAACATGCAGCATACAGTGTATTAATTGCATCAAACAACTTAATGTTTCTGCTCACATTTTCCTTTTACCTGAGTAATAAAACCGTTGAATTGAGAAAACAGAAAGCCCCCTAGATAGTTCTTTTGGGCCACACTATTTCTAACCTTTATACAGTAACATTAGCTTAGTGTGGCTGTTACACTGGAAATGAATCATGATATCAAGTTTTAAGGCCAGGTAAACTGTGAAAACAATGGAGATGAATTTCAATGTTGGACTAAAAAAGAAAGCTATACAGTTTAGTATGCAGAAACTCCACACCAAAACCTGCAAACTCATCAAGTTTGTATTCCAACCCTCAACTGTATTCATGAGTACTTATTAAATAGACTGATTTTTTTCTCATTTTCCACACAAAAGCCCTGAAATTAATAGCCGGATAAACCAGCCCATTATTTTCTTGTTGACAAACATTGAACATTTTTCTTTATGAAAGAGTACAAATATGTCTCAACAGCATCCAGAGTTAAAAATAAACATGCAAAGTGTCAGTGTGTATCCCTAATGGGTATTTAGTAATTCACAATGTTACTTATGATATCTTTTGCTAAATAACTATAAAAAAAATCACAGCAGTAGCACTTTTCTGATTAAAATGGAAGACCTGGATCAGACTAGGAGTGAACAGCTATGTGGGTTCATATAAGAGAGGAATAACAAAATACCACAAAGGGTTAGAAAAGAAAGAATCAAGGCTCAACTGTGCATCTATCTGTTCACACTTTGCAAGGATAAAATTACTGTTGTTTTAAATAAAAAGGCTAGATCTTACAATAGGAGGCTCTCCACAAAGAGAGACCTCAGCGGATACCTTCCCTCAGAGCACCTGCACAACTCTGCAGTTGCAGTCCAACCTAAGCCAATCCACTACTACTTAATTTTAATAAAGAAAATCTACTGGTTTACGTGGTAAAGAGGTTTAAATTACTCTAAAATAAAAAATCTGAGATTTGGATAATCTGCAGTAACTGAAAAACATGCTAGTTCAAAAGAGTTCTGTCATAACTTGTCAGGTTAATGTCTGGTTGAATAAACGCACCATCACGCAAAAGTGATGTCCTGGACAGAGAAGACATTCTTTAACTCCTGAGTTTTAACGCTAGGACCGGTAGAAGCTTTATTTATGATTGTTATTACAGTATATAATATAGTACGCTTTTGGTTGGCCTTCTCTGTCATAATTTAATGCAAAATAATCTGGGTAATGTATTTTTCAGGCTCTGACAATTTATAGTGGACATAAATAACAAAAGTAAATAGCGCTTAATGAGCCTAACACATTTTCCATTAATCATGCTGCTGGAGTAGAGTTTGCGTGTAACTTGATTTCTAAAATAAGCCCTCTCTTATTATTTAAACCAAAAAATTGAATGCAAAACTCATATGCAGTACATGACATTAGGGTGAAGGGGCCTACAGGAAGACCTTAAATCCGAGATAAACTTACAAGAGAAGTATGATTCTATGGTCCAGTGCAAATGCGCCTATCTCATTACTTTGATTTTCAGTTTGTTTTTGCATAATAATTTGCATGGTTGAGGACCAGTTAAGTGCATTTGGCAAGCAGGTCTTCACTAACCTATTGGTGTTTTAAGAAGATGCAGCTCAGTAGAAAATAGACAGATGCAAAGAGATGTGTATATAGCTAGTAATATATGAGTTTGTGTGTGCATGCTCAGTGGGTACTGTTGGTGCTCCAGTCATAAGGGAGGAAGCGGACTTTGGTCTTTCCAGCAGAGAGGACACTCTGCAGGCTGGTCTTCTTCGGGGAGTCGCCCATGTGCTCCACTACCCATTTCAGTAGCTTCAAGAAAGACATAGTGAAAGAGAAAACACATTGTGGGGTTTATGGTTGGGTTGAAAGCTATTGAATCATATACATCAGTGTTTTATACAACCCTTGACCATTTTATTGTTTCACTACGACATACTGTATACAGGTGCTAACCGTTGTACTGACCACAAGTCACTTTTCGCTGAAAAATGACTTGTGGTCCTGATTGACTGTTATGTCTATGAACAGAACAGTTTGGATAAAAACAACAAGTCAGACAAGAAAATTCATTTCATTTATCAATTTATGACCAACTTCCCTAGCCCTTAAAAACACACACAGCCAATAAATAACTACATTTCAGTACACAGTCATTATCAGCATCACAGAGCATCTCAGTAATTAAGATGTGAAGTGCAAACAGAGAGAGTATTCAAATGTTTATTCGGTGTCTGCACATATACACATATGATAAGACATAAGGTAATAAGGGGGACAAAACTACCTTCTCATCAGTGCCTCCAAAGTCATCTTTGTACCACTTGAAAATCTGACTGAGCCGCACTTCTCTTTTCCCAGAATCCACCACACATGCATCGTCATTCTCCAGGAAGGCCTCAGCTGCTGTGCGGAGCTGGCTGTCAATGTCCTGATGGAACAGAATTGATTTCAGACCATTTAAGCTCTTACCATTTACTTGATATGTTTTACAGTAAATGCAGATAAATCACATTTCATTCCCTTGACCACCTAATGCTTCAGTTATTACTTGTTTTCCCTCCACACTTGATAATTTTCTTAAGAGGTTAGTTAGGTGTTAATACACTGGATTATAAATTCCAAGTCAAACATTCAAAGTTATTATATAGTCTTTTTTTTAATGCATATTTGTTTTTTTCACACTTCACATGGACAAATAGGATCTGTCACAGTGTGATTGAAGTAATTATCACTTACCTACATACACTATAATTTCTATATTTATATTTGAGCCATGAGCCTTGAATCTTCTCTGTTGTTGTTCCATAATGCATGAAGATAATAGCAGACTTTGACAACTAAATACACAATAGCTTAGTTTTCTAACTTAAGTTTTTAAATCAATCCGTGTTACACTGCATAATGACATATTACTTACATATCATTTACTGCAGTCAAATGCACTGTTTAATTATTACAATCAACTTAAACAGTGAAAGCTTAATATACAACTAAGACACATTAAAAGAAAACAGCATCACCGGCACTATTAAAACAAGTAGATTATTAACTGTCAAGAGGATCAACCAAATGTAGTGTATTTCTAAATCTGCTTACCTGTGGAGTGTATGTTTTAATTGGTGGACAGCCCTTGGCACCACAATTCAAGGCAAAGTGAATGAGGGGCTCAGCATCTGGAAGGGCCACCTAGTGGACAACATGGGTAGTGACATTCAACATCACATAAGTTATTCTACATGATACTGCAAATCTGTGAAATGTTCAGCTGTGAAATGACACAATGTTTACATACTTGTAGTCGTGGGTCTGTTTTTGAGAAGGGTTTTGAAAGCTGTGCGAGACCTTTTCTGTTTCCTCTCAGGACACCGTTCTCAATGTCCTGAAGTGTGAACACCTCTCCTCCGATAAGATAGCTCACATAGTTGAAAAACTACAAAACAGGACAGAGACAATGTTTTAAATGCAATGCCAACCAGTCATGTTTAAGCACATTTGAACTGAAGTGAACGATAGGACAATTTCAAGATAAGGTAATATAGATGTGTTGGAATGCACAGGGGTTCTGGGATTATCTTTAAAGACAAAACTCTAAGGATGTGGTAAAATAAAAAACAACACAACAACAACAACAACAACAACATTGTAGCATTTTAGCTGTGTGGTCATACTCTGTATCTTTGCCACATGTTGGTGGGGGCCCCCAGGCGCAAGTTCCCATGGATGACCAGGGCATTGTAGATGTTAATGAAGAAGGCCAGCTTCTCTTCCCGAGTCAGAGTAAGCAGCTCCACCCTCTGCAGCTGAATGGCTAGCTCAGAGTAACGTTCAAAGGCAGGATCTACTGACATGCCTTTGTAGTCCACGGACTGTAAAAGCAAAGACAACACACATAGCACTTAACGCTATTTTTTCCCGATATATAGTGGTAAATTTAACACAGACTCACTTGTGTGAGATCTGCTTTAGTATTTGGTTAAGCTGCACTAATGTATAGCAAGGTCATGTATATAAAAAAACAACCAGACATACAGATGAACGCACAGTGCGTCAGATGCCTCTGAGTTAATATGAACATTACCTTGCCATCAGCAGAGAGGTGCTCGGAGAACAATTTCAAAATCATCTCCCGTAAAAGCAAAGAGAGCTCAGCAGCTGAGAGAGAGAGACAGAGAGATTTATATTTTTGAAAAACAAAGTGCATAAAGATCAGATTAACCTTGATGCTGTGCAAATTAGATTATTATTGGGAAACATTAGCTGTGAGAAAAGAACATTTCAGATAAATTCAAAAAAAGAATAACCAAGCACAATAACAAGAGTGGTCATATAATCACCTTTGTGTTGTTAGTTAGCCTCAAGAGGTGCGTAACATTCAGTTATACCCCTCGCTCCCCCCAAAAACACACAGTTTCAGATGTAGCTGTAAAAAGATGGAAAGTGCACCCACAGACCAGCAGAACACGCTTTTGAAATAAGGATTTAGTGATATAAACTTTCAGGCCAACCTTTTTTTCTTTTTCAGTTAACATGAGAATTAATTCAGGCTCTCTTTGGATTTTGATTAACTTTTAAACAGAACTTTAGAACTGACTTCTCCACATTATGAATTACAGGTGTGTAGATACATCCGTGGATGCACTGGGACACATCATCAGTGATGTATCCTGAGATCATCAGGTGTTTCGGGTCTCTCAACCCAAAACACCTGATGACAACTTTAGAACTGACTTGTCCACATTATGAATTACACAATGTATTATCAAGTTCACTGCATATTTTTTAAGAAAAAAATCAAGACAAAAAAAACGTAACTCTTTAAATATATCTGGAGCCTTTGACTACTGACCTTGACATGCAGTTGAAAGCCCTGCAAAAAGGGGGGTAATTGGATCTTAAGTCATGTGCATTTCTTTTCCCCCTAAATACTACAGGCACTCTGGATCAGTAGAAGACACTGATGAAATATCCCTCTTCTGTATTTTCATGCCAGGCCATTATGAGATATATCATTACCTCCTTACTTCAATTCTTATTGCCACAAAGCTTAAAATACACAAACCCAGAAGAAACCAAAGGATCATATATGAAGCCAGCAGCAGAGAAAGGACAGGTGTCAGAGAGCACTGGAACACAACAGTCAGGGTGAACCTGGGAAGCGATGCATAAGTGCCCTAAAGCCCAGTCCAGTCCTGACCTACCCTTGATGGGAGCGCAGGCTGCCGTCTCTCCTGCATTGAGGGCTGAATGAGGGTCATCCTCCAGTAGCCTGTACAGTGAGTCCATGGTGTCTTTCACATCTCCAAAAGTGCCATCCTGTCGCCCACAGCCATGTGCAATGACCATGTACTTCTTCTGCAATAATGCTTGGCCAGTTTTACAAGCATCAGCTCTGGCTGGCACAAACATGGCCACAGTCAGTGGGTGACAGATTTGGCCTTAACTAAACTTTGCATGAATTGGGGCACATCTTTGAAATAGCTTGGTAAGTTTCCAGAATGTCGTCTATAAAATCAAAATGACACAATATTGAGACTATGTCTGTTTTTACAGGCCTACAGCCTTACTTACCCATGAACTTCTCTTTCTGCAGCCAGTCAACCAACTGATCACCTGAGAAGGTCTTTTTGTATAAAGTCAGCCCTCTCCTCTGACAGCCAATCACACTGGCATGTTTCAGGTCCTCTACCAGGTCTGCCAACTCATCTTTCTCACACATAAACTCTGTGAGGGCAGGAATGTGCCAAGCCAAACATGTATAAACAAACACAAAAACACATATGTTCACCTATATTTAGGAAATGATATGTGTATGCACAGTGCAGTATGTGTGCAAAAAAAAGGCGTGGCTGATACACATTTTCCTCAAAGAATAAGCACTGATCAGTGTGCTTACTGCACATATAAAGACAGCTTGACCTGAATGCTATCCAACATCAGTATTTCTATTATTTTTAAAATGTAAAAAACAACCAAAAAAACTTACTAGTTACAATATTGCTGCCACTACATCAAGTTAATAATGAACTAAAATATTACTCCACATAAGGCTTCATTAAGACGGCCTTTGGATTAGCTGTTAACGCAGGAGAGAGCTTCATAATTGCATATTATAAGGTACTCTGAGGCAGCCTGGTGCTGCTGGGTTCATCCAGAGTATAAATAACCTGTATCAACAGTCAGCAGATGAGCACATGCACACATGCAAACACTCAAATACACACTCATACTCAAACACAAACACCCACACACACACTCCTGCTGTTACCCAAAATACCACCATGGCCATATTCATAGTATTAACCAGTTCATCTGAGTACACACTTCCCATTGGGGGACAACAATCCATTTCTTAGCTGACCAAAACTTATTTGAACCTGATGTTCTTTTCCAACAAATCCTCAGACTTCAAAAAGTTTTAAAAGAAGACACAGAACTCTAAAAAAAAAAAAAAAAAAAAACCTTTATCTGCACTACATTTCTCATCTGTGATATGACTGGCTGTTTCTTACATGTGAAGGCAACAAAGTGATCTGGAAAGAGCAACAAGAGTGCTTTTTATTAAACCAGAAAGTCTCACACCTTCATCGGTCTCCCCAGTTGTAGCCCCTGACTGGTTCTCCTCTGGTAGAGGCGGAGCATCTGCTGGAAGGGGCTCTTCCTTGACCAGTTTCACCAACTTCTGAAGGTCCTCTGGAGCCTGAGGAAATGAGACAGATCAACAAATACATATACATAGGTTTAAAGAGAATTATGAATAACTGTGGATGCAATTCTAATTTTTTATGGTGTTCAAAGGTGTTTCCAATGCCTCTTACTAATTTCTGTAGGTCATCATTGCCTCCAACATGAATGTTGTTGAAGAAGATCTGTGGGACTGTGCTGCGTCCTGTGAGCTCCTTCACCCTTGCTCTTAGCTCTGGATGCCTTCCCACATCCACATCACATACTGGTACTCCCAAATGCCCAAGGGTGGCCTTAGCCTGCAGACAGTGTGGGCAGCCCTGGATGGAGTATACAGTAACCCGGCCCAAAGGACTGCTCTTTAACTCCTCCATCTGCATTAATAATACAAAGATATAAATGTTAAGCTTTAGCTGTATATATACAAAAAAATTGTAGCTGAGCTCCATGCATTTTCAGCAAAGCTCAATATTATTATTCTATATTACATGCAGGGAAATTTACGCAAGATTAGTTCATTTCTAGTCTTCCTCTTTCTGCTCTTTACTACTTAGCAATCGGAGATTACACAGTAGGTGGTTTACTCAACATATCTCGTCTAAGTCCCTAACATACAGCATATTTGATACACCTTTTGGTTTTAGTAATGCCTTTAAATATCCCCGTTCTGGGTTAGTGGGTGGTTGCACACTCTGTAAGCTTTGTTTTTAATGTGTATGTTTGTGAACCTGTCAGTGCCTACTGTATGAGCAGTATGTCTGCACATGCACATGTAAAATGGGTTAATGTGCATGTGTGTGAGATTACTTTTGTGTATATATCCTCAAGTGACAACATTTCTCTATTCATTTAGAGTAGAGATTTGACAGTTTTCAAATGAGGTATAAAATGTCAGATTTAATTTAACCACACTCTTAAGATCTGGCACATGATGAGACTTCAATATTGAATCTATTTTTGTTTATTACCTCAAAGAGGAAGTATTGTCTCTCTGACAGACAATGGTGAAACTGTCAGTTCAGATGAGATTAACTGGTGCTATATGTGTGACAGGCTCATAGGTTTGGTTTAACTGCGCTTGAGGAAAGAGACTGAGATCCAAATGCTGTAGACTGACAATGAATCAAAATGCTGTCTTTAACTTTCTGGACTTTTCATGATATCTCATTAGCCAAGAGTGATTTTCTTATTTTAAATGGCTGGCTTCTATGAGGAAAAGACTGGCAATATTTCCTGTTAGCTCATATCTGAACATCTTGTGTTGTAACCAGTCAACTATATAAAATGTCAGTGACTCATTTTACAAGTTAACCAATAACAGATCATTTATACTTACACAACATTAAGGAAACATACAGTTCATGTTTTGACAAGTTAGGCTTATCAGGAGCTCCTTACTGTCAATATTTGTCTGTAAAAAATAGGTCAACGTCCAAGGTTTTTTCCTGATTTTTTTTCACTGATGCCTTATATTCTGAAGAGATAAGCAGTTAGTGTAATAACACATGGAAACTGGATGTAAGAGCTCACAGTTCACATGTACAAATATATCCAAGGCAGTGATATGACAACAAAATGTAATTTTAGAACAGGTTTAGTGCTAAATTCTCAATGATATATTTCTATAACCATATTTCTCTGTGAGTTGGTTGTATTGACAGTGACATTTCAAAATTCACTCTCGAATTGTAGAACTATATTTTACTTGTTTGTTTAAAAAAAAGTGTTAAGTATAATTTTACTGGGTGTAAAACGTTACCAATGAGCGGGAATTGAAAAAAAATCCTCCAAGTTTTTTTTTTCATTTGATTGAGCTCGACATGAGGGTAACGTTATCGTTACATGTGTTTAAACAGCGTTACCAATAAGGTTGCAGTAATATAACGTTAACCGACAAAACTAAAAACAATGATTCTATCATTACGGCAAATGAAGTTACATGTATAACTATTTAAAACTGTATATAAGCGTAATCGTATACTAGCTCAATTTTAAAAAGGCGTTAACAAGCTGCTAGTGACATAACGTTATTAGCAAACGATAACAACAGTACGTTAACGTACCTTTCAGCGATTCCCTCTCTTGCTTGACGGGGGAGAAAAAAAAACTGAATCGGACAGTTAATTCCCTTGGTCCTGTAAGTTAAAACATATTAGTTCATACGTTTCGTGTAACGCCCGTTGGGAGGTGGCTTGTCTTGTAAGTAAATTACCCTGCTGCACTGGCAGTAAATCATCACTGCGCAGGCTAACCCATATTAGCTTCTTTAGTCAAGCTAGCTATCTTGTCTTCTGTTGCCTTCAAATACTCCTCGTAAATTATGGTGTCTTCCGCAACTTTCATTTTGAGGTCCTTGTGGGGGAAAAAATCAAATTCTCTAACGAAAGTTGAGCAATACATAAAGCAAAAATAAAACAGTCTCAACAGGCACAACATCGTTATTGCTGTAATCAAGCAAAAAGTACACCAAGATCATGGAATCAATTGGGCATTTTTTTTTCGTTAATAGTGTTTAGGAAGGCAGTTATTCCTATAGCAATGAAGGCAGCACAACCTCTTCTCTTCTGATGGATGTAGCTTTACTGTTGTACCGCAACCACCGGGACGTTGAGCGGAACGTTTTTTGAACTGATACTTGTTCCTGTACGGACAGATTCGTGGTAGGACACGAATGCTGGCTATATTTTTGTTTAGTGGTGTAAAAATGCCAGGACTGTCAGAAACAGAGCGCTCTGGATGCGCAAAGATACTAAAGTTAATGTCACACGACGATCTACTGTCACTTAGCGACACGGTCACGAACAAGTTGATAGTTGTGGAAAATGTTGCAGGTAACATTATGCTTTCAGTTTGTACCAGTCAACGTTGAAGAAGCTTAGCTAGAATATCATAACAACTTTCTCATATGTCTACAGACGTTACATATCAATGTTAACACATATTGAGTAGTATAAAATAATATTTTATTGATTAGCAAACAATTATTAAATGCTTGTAAAAGCGGTTGCTAAAATATCCACCGCTGTAAATATTTAACGTTAGCACCTTGTGTGCTAATGCGGTGTCTTGCACTATAGCCTTATTTAGTTAGGAACGTTTGGACAGAGGTTTTGACCCAAGGGTTAGATGAATTAAGAACGCTGGCGTCACTTCTTGACCTGTGACCCTTTGAAGACAAGGTTCATGTATTGGTCAGTGGCTAATGATTTCGATCAGTACGTGGAGTTGCATTCTTTTTGTAAGATGAAAGATATGTAAATCCTATATAAGTGAGGGGTTTGAGATGTACGGGAGGAGATTCATTCTGGCTCAGAATCTTCACTCAGGCAAACCGGGATGCCTGATCGATGCTTGACTTCTTTGTAATAAACTTGTTTTTATGCAATCAAGCCAGTGTCAGCGGAGTTTCCTTTATCATCATCCATACAGGATCGCTACTTAAGAAACAACACTTATTATTAATATTGTCATCAGTTAGTAGCACCATCATTGTCTTGCATCTTATTTTCATCTGTTTATACAGTGGCTATGCGCCTTGAGCGCTAACCAGTACTGTCATCAGTTAGTAGAACCATCATCGCCTTGCATCTTATTTTCATTTGTTTGTACAGAGGCCATGGAAACAATTCTTTCCTTCACGAAAAACGCCGAGGAGTTCCTGAGAAGGAAGAAGGTTCATCGCGAGCTCATATTCAAATACCTGGCCAAAGAAGGTGTCCTGATGCCCCCGAACACCGAGAAACACCAGCTGGTGAAAAGGACGCTGCAGCTTTGGTCGCCAAGCAAGGTAGAAACTGGAGAGCTGTGATCTCTTGCTCAGAAGCAAAATTCAGAAAACGAGAGTTATTAAAAGAACGAGGGGTGTCCCCGTCCAATTAGTGCATCTCGTCTTAATTTGCTGCATAAGGAGGAGTAAACCTTATGCGTTCAGATATCAGTAAACTTTGTCCTGACAGTAAATTGTCTGAGGCGTGGCTCAACGCATAACATACAGTGTAAAACAAGCTCAGACAATTAACACAAGTTCCTTTGTTGGCAAGTAGTTGTTTTAGGACTTTCTCATATTGTCATGGAGAGATTATTTCAATTCTACTTTTAGGAGTACACAGTTATGGGTCAAAATGTATGCAATGTTGTCTCACTACAAGGGAAATATCAATTATTGTTTGACAACATTTTTTATTAGAACATTATTGCATCTATCTATACAAATATTGTATAGATACAAATTTGGTCAGGTCTCCCTTGAAAAAGAGATCTGCTGATCTCAATGGGACTAACCTGGTTAAATAAAGGTTAAATAAAATAAAATAAAAATATACCAACAACATACTATTCCTTTAAGGCTGTGGTTGACAACATCCCTCCCGAAGAGACTGATGGGAAAAAACAGAGACTGCCTACAGAGATAGAATCTGATTCCATGAACATGAAGGCTGAGGTGGGATTTGATCCTCTGGCCCTTGGGCAGCAGTTCTGCCAGTGGTTTTTCCAACTCCTAAACAGTCAGAATCCCTCGCTTGGCATGCAGCCTCAGGACTGGGGACCACAACACTTCTGGCCGGATGTGAAGCTACGCCTCCTCTCGAGGTAGGGTTGCAATTAAAGGTAAATGAATAAAATGAATCTACTCCTCTATATTGTCTCTATGTGCTGCATTTACATAGCACTTTTTAGTCTTTCAATTACTCATAGGTCGTTCACTCATTCACACTGTAAGCGCAGGTGGCTTCTCTTCAAACTCCAATGTGCTCATAGGAAACTCAACCACACATATTTACACACCAAGGAGTGATATGGGGTTAAATATCTTCTTCAAGTATACTTCCACATGAAGAGTAGGGGAGTTTGGGATCAAACCGACAACATTTTGACAAGCAGACGACACACTCCAACTCCTGAGCTACAGCTGCCCCAAGTGTTCAGTGCACTTATATATTTTAGGCAGAGTTTGATTAAGATGAAGCTTAAAGAGAGACACCGAGTCTCTACATTATTTGCTTACAAGTTGTTTTAAATGTTTTTGGTCTATTTTGAAAAAAGTACAATAAAAAAGGGAGTTATGGTTTAAGTTTTCTATACAAGCTTATTTATTCACGAATGTCAATTTCAACATTACTCATTTGTGTCATTTTCTGTTTTTAGTTTTATTACACTTAACCTAAAAGATTTTGACTTTCCTAACACCCATTGGTAAAATAAAGAATACCAGTAGTGTAAATAAATCACTCAACTCCATATTCAGACCTGGGACACAGGGATGTATTCCCTAAATGCAAGACATGCTGCATCTATTGTGCTAAGCAAAAACATCAGAATAATTTGAAAGATGAAATAACTAAAAATCTAGAAATAAGGGCTTGAACTTGACTGGAGAAAACATTCAAAACCAAACTGATGGCAAAGCTGCATCTCTTTTTCTTAGAGCCGGCAGTGAACAGATGGAAGAGTTCCTGGGTGCTGAACTGGTTAACCTTCGTCTCCAGGCCCTGACCAGAGAAGAGTGTCTCCTCCTTAGCCCCAACCTGGAGCCTCATGGCCTCAAAGTCCTGGCCTCTCCTCATGGCTTGGTATTGGTGGCTGTAGCTGGGACTATTCACAGAGATGGAGCCTGTCTGGGCATCTTTGAGCAAATATTTGGCCTCATCCGCTCCCCACTGGAGAACAACAGCTGGAAGATCAAGTTTGTCAATCTGAAGATTAGAGGGCAGGATGCTTTGAATGGAACAGAGGTGGCAGCACCAGCCTTAAGTTACAACTCTACTGAATTGCAGCTCCTCTGCAGTTGATGATACTCTGTCCTTTACATTATTTGTCATTAAATGTCTGCCAACATCATGCTCTTTTACATTTACACTTCTCAAACACATTTTCCATAGCAGTTGTGTTTGGAGATCATATCTGGGAACTTTACTGACACCCCCCCCCTGCTAATTGATGTGTAACAGTCAAGTAAGGTTATATAGGTTGGTGGACATTATTGCTTCTAACACTCCTTGGTGATTACATCATTGATGTAACTTAAAACAAGATAAATTTTTATTGTTTACTTATTTTCAGATAATGTTTCTTCTGCCACTGGTTGTGGGAACATTTTGCTTCACATATACTGTACATTGATGCAAAGCAGGTTTGTCTTTTGCATTTGGTGCCTTGTGTAAAGTATGTTTAAAATACAGACATAGATGTGCACTTGTAAATATGTATCATATTGAGTATAAAGATTATATTCTGACTTCTGTACACTTTTGCTCTATAATGAAAAGTAGGGTATTATTTAAATGCAGAAGAAATAGTCTGTGTTTATATGACACTACAGAGTCAATTAAAATGTTTTTTGGATATAAACTGATAATGCTGTGTTCTTTTTTGGACAGATAAGGTAAACATTTTGTGATACCATTTTTTCTCTCAGTATTTAAAGTTAAAGCCAATATTGTGCCAATTCACTAACAGTGGCTATCTATCTGTCTGTCTGTCTGTCTGTCTGTCTGTCTGTCTGTCTGTCTATCTATCTATCTATCTATCTATCTATCTATCTAT
>JAPZDY010000005.1:15331901-15343146 GCA_029783645.1 Ctenochaetus hawaiiensis
TGTCAAAAAATATGGGATGCATTTGAACAAGCATATGTAGGGCGCAATGAATGTGATGTTCCCATGGAAGCCTACGAGCCTGTCTTTCCTTTGGCCCCCTTCAGACACAACTACAGCAGAGTAAATATTCACTACAAGACAATCTTTGTGCACATTATCCACTTAAGGCTTGTTTTAAAAATGAGAATAATCCATTTAACTATGTGATATAAACTGTGTTCCTCTTAGTCGTTGTTCTGGAGTGGAGACTTTAAGGACTTTGTTGATGACTTCAATGACAAGAAGCAGTGTTTTGAAGTCATGAAGGACACTGTGTTGGGAGCTGCGGTGGATGGTTTGAACTGGTATGGAAAGGAAGGCAGCAGAGGCAAGAGCTTTTTAAGAAACCTCATACAAGAGGAGATCCTGGTCTAAGCTAGCCGCCTGGAGTCTCTGGTCTGGGACCATGCTAGGTTTAAGCCAGGAGATGAGTTACAGCGGGTGAAATAAGTATTGAACACGTCACCATTTTTCTCAGAAAAACTATATTTCTAAAAGGTGCTATTAACATTCACCTCTCATTCACCAGATGTTGGTTACAACCCATGCAACCCACACATGCAAAGAAATCAAACCTTAGATGTCCATAAATTAAGTTATGTGTAATAAAATGGAATGACACAGGGAAAAAGTATTGAACACACTTACTTAAATTTTTTTAATACTTTGTACAAAAGCCTTTGTTGGTAATAACAGCTTCAGAGGCCTCCTATATGGAGAAACTAGTTGCATGCATTGCTCAGGTGTGTCAAACAGTCTTCAAATCTTGAAGGTTCCATGGGCCTCTTATATGAACTCTGATATTTAGTTCTTTACATAGATTTTCTATTGGATTCAATATACAGTAGGTGATTGGCTGGGCCATTCTAGCAGCTTTATTTTCTTTTTGAAACCAAGTGAGAGTTTCCTTGGCTTGGGATCATTGTCTTCCTGAAATGTCCACCCTCGTTCCATCTTCATCACAGATTTTTATCAAGAATGTCTCTGTACATTTTTCCATTCATCCTTCCTTCAATTATATCAACTTTGCCAGTGCTGTATGCTGAAAAACAGCCCCACTCCATGATGTTCCAACCTCCAAACTTCACTGTATGTATGGTGTTTTTGCGGTGATGTGCAGTGCCATTTGACCTCCAAACATGGTGTATATTATGGCATCCAAAGAGTTCAATTTTGGTCTCATTTGACCAGACTATATTCTCCCAGTATTTCACAAGCTTGTCTAAATGTTGTGCAGCAAACTTTAAACGAGCTTCAACATTTTTTCTTCAGCAATGGAGTCTTGCGTGGTGAGTATACATACAGGCCATGGCTGTTGAGTGCGTTACTTATTGTTTTCTTTGAAACAATTGTACTTGCTAATTCCAGCTCTTTCTGAAGCTCTACACAAGTGGTCCTTGGCTCTTGGACAACTCTTCTGATCATTCTTTTAACTCCTCTGTCAGAAATCTTGCGAGGAACACCTGGTTGTGGCCAACTTATGGTGAAATGATGTTGTTTCCACTTCTGGATTATGGCCCCAACAGTGCTCACTGGAACATTCAGAAGTTTAGAAATCCTTCTGTAACCAATGCCATCAGTATGTTTTGCAACAATAAGGTTGCAAAGGTCTTGAAAGAGCTCTTTGCTTTTACCCATCATGAGATGTTTCTTGTGCGACACCTTGGCAATGAGACACCTTTTTATAGGCCATCAGTTGGGACTGAATACTTTTTCCCTGTGTCATTCAATTTTCTAACACATAACTTAAATTATGGACATCCAAGGTTTGATTTCTTTGCATATGTGGGTTACATGGGTTGTAACCGACATCTGGTGAAAATTTCATGTCAGTAGCACCTTTAGAAATATATTTACTGAGAAAAATGGTGACGTGTTCAATACTTATTTCACTTTTGCGTACAGTTTGCGTACAGCTGTACAGGCCACTGCTAGGAAGTCACACGGTTCAGTTTCTAACAAGCAAAATACAAGGAATTGGATAGGAGCAAGAAGATCTCACTGATAAACCTGATGCAGTATTTTATGCAGTAACTGACGTATTTTTAGCAATTATGCTTACTTTTAAGGTTCAGTGAATAAGATCTAGAGGCATTTAGTGGTGAAGTTTCAGATTGCACCCAGCTGTCTATTGCTGGGTCAACCTTCCCTTCCAAAATTGTAGATGAACCTCTGGTGAGCAAATCAGACAGTATTTGATTTGTCCTTCCTGGGCTACCATGGAAACACGAATGCAACCTTGCAAACTCCATGGAATAGGAACCTCTCCATCATTAGATATAAAAGGTTAAGACAAATGATAAAAACTTCATTCAGTTTCTGCCATGTTCTACATATAGATCATCCAAATCCTTCATGATGGATTTTTAAGTACTGGAGCTAAATGTAAACACAGTTTGTGATGCTCATTAATGTTAACTGTAGCACTGACTTGTATTTTGCTAAATCATTGTGTTGTGACACTACCTTTTGTGAGCAAAATATTATGACATGAATAAGTGGTCAGTTATCTTGTCATTCCATGCAGCAGAACAACTGCCTTAATGGAGAGTATCATTCTCATGTTTTACATTTTGAGAGTTTAGTACAAAGCTGTAGGGAAATCGACTACCTAGTTATGAAAGTGTTTGTTTTTGTTGGGTAAGAGGACATTGTCCTGGGGCAGAGTCATTCAATTTGCATGACGAAGATAAACCTTATTCAGCCTCAACCAAAACAGAACAAAGATTACTTTGTGCAACTACTTGTTCATACAGAGTTAGATACCGTGTGATCCCATGGCTCAGAGCTACATGTGCAACAACAACTGATGCTGTACTGAAAGCATTAAAATTGTTATAATCACAGCTTTCAGAAAAAGTATTATCTAGATGAACAGATCTCCTTTTGGCTCACACAGAGTCCAAACTTTTTTAGTAACAGGAGTAATATTTGGTGTTTATTTCACTTATTTTTTCTACAGTAAGAATGTATTACAAGAAGGAATTTTTAAAATGTTTGTGTGTTTTTTTTTGTGAATTTCACCCCTCATTTGCCTGCAGAGGGCAAGTGTGTGTACATTTATTACACACCATACCCTGGTAGCTCTTTCAGTGGCTCTCAAAATATATGAAAACTTTTTTTTGGAACCAAGGAGGTTAATATTTGTGCAGGTATTCAACACCATGATTTTGACCACTTCCATGACCTTTGGGCAGATGTGATTGCTGGCGTTATTACGACGACACACTGGAATGATTCCTTTGGGTGATTGAACATCTAATATGAACATTTTAAAAAATGTACTTGTTGTAGTCAACAAATCCTCTAGCACATGTGGCCCTTCTGGAAACTGATAAAAATTCTAAACCTCATCTACTCTGCTGGACAAATATCATGGGCTCATTGTAATTAGAGTAAGAGTCAGAGGGCAGACAAGGATGTTCATCATGCACACAGGACCTCAGTTCTCTAAAAATAGCTAGACAACGAAGATCATCAGCCTAAAATAGAGTATTTAGCCACATAGCAGCTTTTCCTCTCTTGCTACCTGTTTTTGAGTCACATTTTAGATGCCCAATACAGCATTTTTACTATAGTGCTATATGATATGTGCCCAATTAGTCGGAAAAAATTAACTGATTCATCTAAATATATTTCACAAGCTCTAAATCGACTCCTTATCTATTAGTGAGCCTGGTTTTCCATTGATTCTTGTCATCCTGGTCAGGGCATACAGGATATGGTGGGGCACAGATTATGCTAGTATGTCTCTGTGGCTTTGGTGGGAAATGTAACATGTGGGAAAATTATTCTTGGCAGCTGTTTTTCGAGGGCCCCCGAAATAGTTAATATCTGTGACTGTATGGGTCGGAGCTGCACAGCCCTTTGTGCTTTACTGGGCCATAGTTGTGGTGAGGGGAAACCGCTGCAGCGATTGATCTCAGCCTGTTCACCTCTCAGAAAGAATAATAACAAGCTGCTCTACTTCTGTCTTTATGGCACTTGGCTTCTCTGCATTTTAATAAGCGGTTTGGCCACGGGCGCAGCTCTGACGCACGGGTTCAAAAATACCGCTGAAGTGGCGTCTGGTGATGGTTTTGACTTTCTTCCCCCTCGTCAAAAGAAAAGTGTGTTTCTTATAAAGAAACATGCTAAAACTTAGATCTGTGGCTCTTTGAAATAGCTTATGGGAAGTGAACTATGGGGTCTGCTGTCTAAACTGTCAATCCATTTTTTCATTGTTTACTTTTATTGTTACTGATTAGATGTTAAAAACAGCCTCCACAGTTATCAAAGACTACTTTATTAAATGCTTCAGGCTTTAGCCATTGGTCACCCTCTGATAATCTGATTTACAAATCCAATAATTCCGCCATGTATTTTTTAAATGATTACAGCAGTATCTTGTAGGTGAGGCAGGAGGACACCTAGGTCTTTCTTGAGCTGTCCAAGGTCTCCTTGTTTAAGCTAACATCCTGATCTACTCTGACAATATGATTTAGATTGACACATATTTATACTGCAATAATCCGTTAAATTATTTACATTATTTCTTGTCTGACATTGATAAGCCAATATAACTTGACCTCATGACAACATGAGGCCAGAAGAGGGCAGACAAGCTACACCAAAGAGAGGAAAGACTTTGATCCTGGGCCAAGAGAGGAGAGGGAGGAAAAATCCTTTTAACACCATTACGTGAGGAAACTCATCAATTCCTAAGGGCAATGTGAGTGTGCTGATGTTACCAGGCAATTTCTATCTGGCCACAGCCATGAGGAAAACTGTAAATTTTTCAAGTTTGAATTGTCCTCCATTAAAGTAATGGGCTTCTAAAAGAGAGACACGTTAAACTGTTGCCTTTCATAGGCACAAGAGCGCATATTTCATGAGTTATTGAAGTGTCAGTACTTTATCGGTACCTGTGAAGGTGTCTGAGACAGCTTTAACACAATACTCTTTACAGTATGCACTCCCCAGACAATAAAGAACAGGATTCGTGAAGATTTATGAAATGGTGAGAGAATCAATCAATAGGCAATGATATTTCTCCTTCTGACAAAACATGTTAGAGGAGAGTTCAATCAAAGTTTGATCGAGCTGCTTTATCATTTTGTTGTACTTCCTCTCTAACCCATTAGTGGTTCATAAACCAGTGCACATTAAACCTGTACAGAAATAAACCAAATAACTTATGGAGAAAAGAACAAGGTCAACAGTGTATGGCACTGGTGGTACAATTCCCCAAACTTACACTTCAGACTTGTGCTGAGCTCAGAATAGGCTGCATTCTTTATGCTAAGGTTCTGGAATTGACTGACTAGTCTGGCATCTTGCAAAGTTTCTTCAAAGTTTTAAGTTGTAGCCCTGCCGTTCAATGTTTTAATTTGATCTTATCAACAATATTGATATTTTGTGTGTCGTCACATCTATTCTGTCAAAACCCAAAGAGAGAGACATTACATCACAACATCGCAGCCATTTCTAGCCAGAAAGTACTGGTAATTTCCTGGAAAGGTCTACTTAGACTTTAAAAAAAGCTAGTAGTGTAATAAAATTTACATTTCAAGGACAATACACACAGAGGGAATGAGTTCAACCACAGTGTGGCATCTAGAATCAGATTTAGCTTTATGTTTGTCTGACCTCACATAACCTCTAAACCAATATTAGAAGTATGCACTTGAGCCCTTTATTTTCTGCTTGCGTCATGGATTGCCCCTATAGCATCTCTCTTCATTACATTCCCCGCTGTCTGAGCTGACATCATTGTTCCGTTTCAACACAGACTGATTTTGACCAACAAGGCAGCAGTCATGGTTCATATCAGCCCCTTATTTTGGCCCTGCGGTGTATCCTTACACATGCATCATTATCTCACATAAACAGTGGAAACACGAGACTGCAGAGGGAATGTACGCCATTCAAGGCAACAAAGCAAGGGCTGATTGAAAGGATCCTGGGTGGTGACACTGTCTTTTAGCGTCAATTAGAAAACAACAAGAAGAGCAGTTTCTGCAGCTGGGTTCAACATGTTTATTTATACTGGCGCAAATATGTATGCCCAAAGGAATGCATGCAGCCAAGGATGTTCCAATTAGAAAAACATAGGGTGAACATGAGTAACCAAAAATGTCCCTCACATTGAGATGTACTTGAGTTAAGCTTGGACACAATGCCTCTTCACCATTCCCTTTATCTCTTAATGTCCCTCTGTCTCTCTTCCTCTCACACATAGTGGCTCCACTGTGTTGCTTTGCACTGAGTCCCTTTCGTATGCAGTGCAGGGGCCTCAGTGAAGGCCTTCCCCTGGCTCTGGAACTAAACAGAGAAGATGGTGTTATCAGAATACTGCCAGAAGGTTGTCAGCCTTTATTGGGCCGGGCTGACCGAGTGGCCGGTTGAGGGATGCATGTCGATGCCAAGCTCTCAGCATCTCCCCTCTGTGGACATCTGCTGTGTGTGGAAAAGCTGTGGAGTTTGTCTGTGGTTGCATCTTAATCCCCCATCTCTTCGGCACCAACCATGCCTGGCCGAGCAAACCAGCAGCTCTGTTTGCCTTGCTTGTATTAATTGCCCTTGCCTGCCTCGCTGTTTGCTTCTGATTACACTCATTAATTTCAATTCCCCAGGAAGCCACCACCGTAGCTTGCTTACAGTCAGGCACACACATACACACTCACATACAAAAACTCGTGCTCATATATATGCATGGGCAGGCATTAATGTATATTTGTATGGACACAACCTTGCATTTCCTGCAAGGTGTGAAATAGTCAACACTCTTCTATTTGATTTCTTTGTTTCATTACTTTCTTCTCATTTGGCAGCGCCCAATAATATTACAACAGAATTGCAACTGCAGAGTATTTACAGTGGGTTGAGTGGGAAAGTGTGTTTGGCCAGTGCTCGAAATCATATGCTCTATATCACCATCTTAAATTTTATTTTGTAATTATAATGTTCCATGTTTTTCAGTTACCAAAATTTGATTGGTAAATCATTAGGCATTACATTTTTGAGTCCGTGCAAAAAAGTCATCAAGCACATGTGTTCCAGATTATTAGTTTTGCGTAGTAGATTTTTTGTGATCATATGCACATTTGCAAACACACCCTCTGTGTCATCAGTGGCTAGCCATTTGTATGCCACTAACAGATGTGAGCTGTGTCTGCTCTACCTCAGCTGCTCTCTCTGTAAAATGGCACAAGAAGAAAGTTTTACTGATCTGCTGGTTGTAAGTGAGTGTCCTCATCCTAGCAGGTGGACCACATCTCTTAAAATCCAAACATCTGGGTTAGCTAATCCCAGGATGGTCTCATAATTCTAGCAGAGCTACAGACTTAAAAAAAAAACAATTTCACACCATAATATTATTGTTTGACCCATAAGTTTTCAAACTCATATGTAAACACTTGCCTCAGATGTAGTATGATCAGCTAAAGTACAAAAGGTCAGTGGCATTTCTGTTGAGAGAATCAGATTTTTAAATATGTCCTCAGTAAACAAACATGCATGGTATTATTTATGTGTTTTTGCGTGTGTGTGAATTCATCTAACATACACAAATAATTAAGCAAATACAGTTTCAAATGTGTGCCTGCATTCAGGTTTGTTTTTCAATATGTGGATGTCCTCAGAGTGCATCATTTACAGTACCGTCATTAGCTTGTGGTTTTTGTCCTTTAAAGCTCAGAGTGACATACCAATTGTGGCTACAATTTTTTCTCAGCATCCACTAAGCCATCCTAAGGAGCAGTAAAACCTTCCAATAATTGTAAGCTGCATGGCCTTTTGCCTTCTGTCACCTTAAAATGTCAAATTTTCTGGGAAAGCAGGGCTTCTGGACTGACTCATCAGACAGCTGTACCTTAAAGGGCCTCCTGGGGGCGTCATCCAGAATACACTATCCTTAGCTGGGATTTCACAGCCAGGCACAAATAAAAACCTCTGAAGCTTGACAGCTTCCTCGCTGAGCCCATGGAACCCAATTAGTGAACCATTCCTCAGTTGGAGAAAATGAAAACATTCCAGACTCAAAATCCCAAGGTGGCTTTAGTCATTTATGACATTAATTTCTTGTTTCACTCTCCTCCTTAGATTATATAGGACTGGTTTCAAGAACTCACCAAGAAATGGACAGCTCAAATCAATGTCATACCTGGGGGTTGCAAATATACTCCACTCCTGATTGAGCTGAATGCTGCAGACGAGCTGAAGAGACTCACATTATTACCTGAACTGACTGGCGTTTTCTTTTCAAGGGACACCTGGATAATGAGCACAGATTGCCTCAGCTCTGTGGGTGCTAAAAGCCTACATTACCCAGTGGGCAGTGTAGGCTGCTAAGGATGCTGAAGGGTAAGGCAAAGAGGGAGGAAAAAATCAGTGCTCTTGCAGAAGGTCATATTGATTGATAGAGCACCCTGTGGACTGGCATACGGATTGCTCACCCCCCCCATGGTGTGTTTGTTGTGGGATACCAGACTGCTGCCCTGAAGGCCCTGAACAACAAAGACAGGTAGAGAAAGACAGTGAAATCAATGACTGTATCACTCAGGGCTCTTATATGTTCTTCTCAATCATCTAAAGTGGCTCCCTTGGCACTTCTACTTGCACCTACCTCCACTGAAAAATAGCATGATTTGTTAATGACACTAGAGTTCAGAGAACAATAACAGAGACCTTCTGCACTGAAACATTAATCAATAAGTGAGGAAAGATTTATTTCTCTCAAAATCTAAGCATAATGGCATTATAAAGCAACTCTGAGAAAAAATACCACAAATTCAGGCCTGTAAAAATGAAGATGATGAGGAACGCATGTGAGGAATGCTACATTTGCCTATTGAGACCAGGCCCCTAGTGTCTTCTTTCTCCCTTGTGGACTTCTGACAGAGCCAGATAGGCCTCCTCACTGCTGACAGCCAAATGTCCTCATCCATCCTCATCCAAGATGCCTGCAGGCATCATCAACCCTGTCTAGATTTCCCTTGACAAAACCCCAAAGCAGATACTCAAGCCCCAAACCTGCAACACAATGGAGCTGGGAGTGTCCCCTTAGAGTCTCTGTCAATATGTCATCATCGTCATAGCTGTTAGTTTGCAGCACAGTAACCCACTGTTGATGTGTCAGCAAAACAGTCTCCATTTTATTTTATTTTATTCTACTTTATTTTATTTACTAAAGCATTTATGGTCCAACATGTCTGTGCTGACAACACACATTTAGCCTGTGTGGTGACCATTTCATTGAATGATACACCTTCAATTCAATAAGTAGCAAATAAAGTATTCAGTTTCATATCTTGTGTGCAAAGCTACGTGACAATGTGAGCCTTTGGTTGCAAAGAATACATTATAAGTCTTGTCTTTGCTACAAAGAAGGCAGTGTCAATGAAATTACTTTAACAAGAGTCTGTATAGAAGCCACTAGTGCATTTCAAAACAAAAGTGTGCCTTGGGAAAATTTTCTGAATGTAGTTACTAAATAGTAGCTGTTCTTTTTAGGTGCCAATATCTCTCTGCCACATTACAATTTGTATTAATAACCCACAGTAGCAGTACACAGAGTTGCACAATATTTATTTATTGAGAGTGGAAAGTGCACTGTAAATGTAAAGCATTTTGCTCAAAGCCTGAATTTTGCAGCAATATCACTGCCATTTGGAGAACAGAATCATACCATGTGGAACATTTCTAGCCTTCATATCATCAGGCATGGAAAGGTAATTGTTTAAACTGCATTTTGCAAGGGAAGATAAAAGGTGGAAAAAGTAACAAATAATGAGAGTAGAGAGGCAAAAAGAGAACAAGTTAATGCAGTCTTTTACCTTCAGAGTACCCAGCAGCTTGTCGCTTTCCAGTGAATTATAGGAATTGCTGTGAATCATTTTACCTGTAAAACAAGTCCATACATGTCGCCTTGACATTCAGTAATGTAATGTTCAGCTCAAGATAAAACTGTGATTTAATTTCAGGAACAGTAGCGGTGATGGCAAAGATGATAGTCATAAGTTGTATTATATGCAACGACATTCAAAATGTTTGAGATAATTTGGTTATGTCCCCTGAATAAGTGAAGTTTTACTTTGGTTTTTGGCATAGAGGAAACTTTGGTTGCTCTTAATATATGCATGCTTGACTTGTGATACTATTCACTGCCATATTATTGATTAAAACTTACAGAAAACAACACTTTCAAACATTAACTTTTATGGTCAAGTGTATTATGTCGAATGCTGCATGTGAGGGGATGTGTGACTTTTGACTGACAGTTGGCTTTGTGACATCAACCTTAGATGTAGGACAACATAATCAAACGTGCAAATCACCTGTGACTTTAAACTTGATTTTGTCACATAATTTAGGAAATTATAATAGGCTTTGTGATGTCTGAATTAACATTGCAGTTAGCTTTTTGACATTGTTTGTGATCCCACGGTTAAAGAAGTAAATTGACATCAAAATTGGATAGTAACATCACTTGTGACACCACAATTGAATGAGAGACATTACTTGTGACTTCAAACTTGGCTTAGTGATATCACATCTGACATCAGAATTGTCTTTGTGACATCACTTGTGTCATAACAAAGAAATGTGTGAAATAACTTTTGAAATTACAATAGAATATGTGACATCACTTGTGACAACACAACAATAGCTTTTTGAAATCCCATGTGACACCACAATAGAATGTGACACATAAATTATGACATCACAAAAGAATGTGTGAAATCAATTATAAAAAACATAATTGGCTGTGTGATTTTACTTGTGACATCACAAAAGAATGTGCTACACTTATTGTAAGAACATTGATTAGATGAAATCCCTTGTTTCATCACAACAGAATGTGTGAAAACACAAGAGAATGTTTTACATCACTTGTGACATCACAAGAGAAAGTGGAATCACATGTGAAATAACAATAGAATGTGTGACATCACTTGACACATCAAATTGGTTTCCATGACATCACAGTAGAATGTGGCTTTGTGAGATCACATGTGACATTACAATATTGTGATGAAGCAGCTGAAACCAGACGGAACCAGGAAACCAGTTAAATGTATAAAGTGATGTCACACATTCAATTGTGATGTCACGTGATGTCACAAAGCCACATTCTACTGTGATGTCATGGAAACCATTATGATTTTACAAGGGTTGTCAAACATAGCATTGTGATGTCACATGTAATGTCACAAAGCCACATTAT
>JAPZDY010000005.1:15358948-15369157 GCA_029783645.1 Ctenochaetus hawaiiensis
GATCTGCAGCTGACAGACAGGGATAATTGTCTGTTTGTGTGTGTGTGTGTGTGTGTGTGTGTGTGTGTGTGTTAGAGGCAGAGAATAACGGTAAGTGCCATTACAAAACTGACAATCTATAAAGTTTTAACACAAATTTTTGTCATTGCTTTATATTTTTAACCTTTAAAAAACATTCTAAAGGCCAAGAGAATATTTAAGAAAATTGTTGCCTTTTAAAAATTGTATTTAGAGTTTAAAATGACCTTTGTAATGTCATAAATTCAAATGTGGCGGCCTTTTAAAAAATCTTGCAATTACCAAAAATGTAAGAGATCATGTAAAATTTATTCACTGGCATCTATTCTGTTTCATCATTCTGTCATCAGTGACATAGCAAGAAACACATCATTTCAGTGTTTTATTTTCAAGTCAGACTAGATTTTGTATGCTCTATATAAATAATGACTTGATAAAATCATGTCTATGGTGATATGGACCTGTTTGTGGTTTTCCAGGACAGCTGGAACTGATGGGTTTCCATACTCAGTCAGCTATGATCTAACTCCTGGAAACAGACTGTCTCCACACTGGCACTATGTATGTATGTGTGTGTGTGTGTGTGCGTGTGTGTGTGTGTGTGTACTAGGCCTAAAAAGAATGGTACTGTATTCAGCAACTCACCTCATTAAAGAAGAACCTTTCCTGTTGTGATTTGAGGATATAATTACAGTTTAAATAAAGGAAAATCTTTACAATAAGGCTAGGAAAAACATATTAAGTGTAAACAGCCATTCAAAATTAGTCAACTTCATAGCTGACAATAACATCTTCGGCATCTTTGGAAAATCTCAGAGGTTTGTTTTCCTTAATTATTTTTTAAGCCCTCTAACGTTACTAAATCTTTTTCAGATATTCAGTTTTGATTCGAATTCTTATTCAAAAAACCTTTTTTTGCACACAAGCCTTAAAATTTAATGGCATTAATCATACATTTTAAATATGCTCTTTTATTATTTATTTTTAATATGTATTGAACTGATATCCACAATTCTTTTTTAAATTAAAATGTTTGTGATGTCTTTAGTTGTGTCTGTCAGTGTTTTTAAGTTAAGACTTGAGAGAATGTGCTATATTTGAAGTGGCCTGCTGAAATAACTGCAAGCTTCTTCCATCTGCAGTGTGAGGCTTTATAGCCTGAGGCAGGCAGGCAGGCAGGCAGGCAGGCTGCTGATGTGGATCATATGCACCAGGATGCATATCTTTAGGCTACAAACAATATCTCACAGAGCCAAACTTAATGTAATAGTAATAAAAAAAACCCCTCAGATTTATAAGAAAAGGGATAAGAAGGAAGAAGAAGTTACCCTCTGAACAATTTGTTTATGTAATTTTTTTCATGGCACCAGAAAATTGACCTAGGACTCATTTCCAGTAAATAGGACAAGCGTTGCATATGCTGTCTGCACATTTTGTTGTTTTCTGGGAGGGTGGGTTATGCAAGCTCTCTTTCACCGCTAATTCCATCAAAGCTTTGGGAGCAGTTCTAATTGGGCGTCTCTATTTTTGGTTGTCTTCCAGCCCTGTTTTGCTGCCTTTGAGTAAAGGCAGCGCAGCGAATGTAAAGCTGTGTGATAACAGGGCCATTCGCCACAGTACTGAGTTTGACCCTGCAACCAGCCTCCATGACGGATGTGAGATGATTCCTAGCCCTCCAGCTCAGCACGACACACTCAGCACAACTCAGATACACTCTCCCAATCTCGCTCTCATTTTCCTGTGTTCCCTGTCTTAAACTCCGTATCTGTCTCTCCCTCTCCCTCTGTCAGGCTCTGTTATTCTACAGATATACTCTGTGCTGCATGCTGTCTATTTAAAGCTGGTGCCATAACCACCCACTGCTTCTTTAAGAAGTGGTGACTCACCTGAAGAGATCAGCCTAGTAGACTCTGTGTGTGTATGTGTGTGTGTGTGTGTTTGGGGATGTTATATTATCATAGCTTTAGTTCTAGTTTGCTTGAGATTTCTGTGTTTGGTGAAAAGTGCGTGTCTTTTCTAATCATGTCATTTGTCTGTGTGTCAAAGAGGTGGATTCCCAAATTATTGCAAATACACACACTCACACACACTCACACACACACACAATCCGTGCACTTAGTGTTATTGAGTCTTGTGTTATTCTTACTGCATCCAGGGGACTTCCAGCTTATGGGAAAAGTAAATGAGCAAATTAACCTTTTCTCTGTTTTGCTCAGTAACTGTGGATATGCAAGACTATAAGAGTGCAAGATGAAGCACAGATGAAGGACATTTGTCTGAGAAGATTAGGTAAGGCTGCCAGTCAGAAGCAAACAGGGCAATACATTCGACAGGCTCTGTATCTGTGGCAAGAGCTTCCAGGCAGCCAAGCTGAGCAGTTTTCACTACAATGGTTTTAAGTCTCCCCCTCGCTTCCTTGCATTATTAAATAATCCCTGAATAATTCACTGCCTTTCGTATCAAACAAATATTTTTGCAACTTGCACCTACAAATAGGTGAGAGGAGGGCTGCGCTTCATTTCAAGGCGGCATTCCGATGAAGTCTTGAATGTTTGTTTATAGTCTGAAAACTCTGTCCAGCTTTAGCCAGCTGTGTGAACATCAGTGTGAGAGAGCTGCTCTTTGCTGCTGAATGTCATGAGTCATGCAGGGACTCTGCATACATCAACGCGCCTCAGCTGGTGGTATGCTATACTTTTCTGATGTTGATGCCAGAGAGCTCTATGGAGTTACACAGCAGTGAGTGTGCATGAATGTAAATATTATTCATTGTTTTACAGTGTGATATTTATATATATTGTTTATATTTCATATTGCATTCTAGTGTCTATGCAATATTATTAAAACATATTAAATTCTGTGCACAGTATATTAATATTCTTCATTTGATTTTTTTAGGTGCTGCTGTAAATTCTTTGCATTTGCTTCTACGCCATTAATTTCATTTCTTCCACATTCTCCTCACGTAGAAGCGAGACACATGAATAGAGTATGACTCGGGTAGACCAGCTGTTGTGATGCAGCATCTCATCCTCACTGTGGGTTACAGACACCTCTTGATATATAGTATGTTACCATGCAAGCTCTGTATGGTGAAGATTTTCAGACCCTGTGTGAGCGATGATAGGCGATGTCTAAATCCCAGTGATGACGTTGCGATGTCATGGCGGACGAGGACTGACTTGTATGCTGACTTGTTATTCATGCTTTGATGCACAGTTTAAAGAGAACTCCGGGAAGCCAGTGGAATGCGCATGTGCACTTCACACACACTCACACATACGCAAAACACAGTCTTTTTGCACATTCGCACAAAAGAACACACAGCTGCTGAGTGCTTAAAAGGAAAGCGGCTGCATCATTTGGTAGTCTGACATGTAACCTTGGTCATGTGTTTGTATGAGGTGACTTCAGAGCAGTTTTCTTGCACAGTTGGAGAATTCGTAAACACTGGTAAAATACAACATTTAAAAATAGAAACTCGCAGTCAGGAAACCCTTTGAAAACATGAAAAATTGCAGGCTCTAAGTTAAAGACGTACACTGATTTTGGTCTTTTATATTGTTGCTCAGTGTTTTATTCATGACTTAGCTTTTAAGATGCGTGTTCCGATGTAAGCTAAAACATGATGGTTGACACAATTACTGGTACGTCCCCAAAAATGGAAATTCATCCTTTTAGAGATTATAACAATTTAAATGCGACATAATTGTGCAAAAAACACTTGTATACAGTATTAATTTTAAAAATTAGTAATCATTAAGTTCAAAACCTTTTAAAAGCACATGTAAGAAGTCTGTTTATTACATCTGCTTGTGTAAATATGTAAAATGGCTGGAGTCAGGGGAGTTTATAACAGCTGTACTGGAGATGGTTTTAGGAAAACTTTTTAGAGGAAAAAATATATTTTAGTCATAATTATAAATTAGTTGCATGCTAATTCTGAAAATTATCTGAGTCTGAAATTTGAAAAAAAAAGCACTTCAACTTATGTGATGAAATAAACACCTTAAACAACAAGGTGATAACTTACTTTCAGGCATAAGTGCATAATAAAAAATGGAAAAGAAAATAAAAATAGAAAGCTGTAGCTGCTGTATTAGAAAAACAAAGACAAAATAAAACAAACAAAAAAAGTACTGTACTTTTGCATTTCTGTTCACTGCCTTTGATGGAAAAATAATTTACTTAAATTGACCTTCAACTAACTAAAATATCTAATTAAAATAACATAAACCATTTTTTATTTTAATTTTTTAAAATGTGTCTTAGTAAAGAGAAACAGTTAAAACTAATAATCAAAAATCAATGGGACAATAAATTACCCACATGACAATGAGAAGAACTAAAACTTTTACTTTTAACATCAGCATTAGCAAAAATACTCTCACTTAGCCTTCTTACTTATTTTAATATCAAAATAAAAAAGAAACATACAACAAAAAATTGACATAAAATTTAACAAAATTTTGTTCAAATACATGAAAAATATGTACTTGAAACATTTATTTTGACATTGTTTGTGACATATGGACATACATATTTTTCTCATATTGTATTCAATTTTGCTTATATTTTTAAATATTTTTTCAAAAAAAATTATTAGTTGATTAAACAAACATTTATGCCTCATGACTCGTGTTATTTTGTTTCAGGATGTCAAAAACACTAAAATCTTGAAAAAATCTAAATCTGCTTAAAACATTTCAAAATAAATGAACACAAGGAAGAATTACCTTTTTATTACTGCAGTTTTTTTGGTGAGCCAACCTGTAAGCGAACCATTCTGGCTCAACGCCAGGTATTTGGCAGCAGAGCTCTGCACGGTCCATTTATTAGAAAGGTGCTGGCTCATTATTTACCAAGACAGCAGGGAAGGAAGGAACTCCTGCAAACACTCGGCAGCTGCAGCAGCTCTTTGCATGCAATAAAGTTTGCAGCCTCATGTGGGGGATCTCTCCCTCTTTTTGAAGCAGACTTTTTTGGTCCATAATTTATACATTTACCTTACTTGCTTCTGCGTGCATTGGCCTCCTGCATTTTTTAAAGGCCGGGTATTGAGGGATTTTCTGTCATGCTCTCTTGCTTTGTTCTGATCACGCAAGCTGCTGCCATCCTACATACGGGAACGCTGGCAAACGCAGAGGTCTTACTCATGCCACCTAGCTGGAACAGAAACACACGTGCACAGATACACGGGCGCAGTGTCATACCAACAAATATTCAGCACACACAGACACAGAGTGGAAGGCCTACTCCCTTCAGCTAAGACTCTGGTACACACTCCTGCTGTTGCGTGAGTGTTTTTCACACAAAACACAAACCAAATTGAGCCATCCATGTGTGTCTCAGCGAGTGAAGGGGTGTTGAATCTTCCCCTTACACCCATGCATGCGGAAGCAGTCTACCTCCTCTGCTCCCTGCGGAGGACACATGGCAGACAAAAATAGAGGAAGAGGGAGAGCCCGAGATGAACAGATGAAAAAAAGTGTTCCTGGATAAAGTTCTTCCGAGCTATTCTTTCTCTCTCGAATAACAGTGCCTCACACTACACAAATAAATAATTAAATTCATGATCAGTACATATATGCCCCTATTATGGTGCCTAAATTTAACCTTCATCATTTACATAAATGTAGCAGGATCAGAAAGTGTTCAATTGTCTTACACTTACAAACAATATTTCATATAAACTGCATGTATGTGGGTATGATTTCGAAAATGTTTTTTCTTTTATCAGTAGTAAATTGTGAGGGTGATTCAAAGCTTTGGATTAATTTTTAACTTCTCAGAGTAATTCACAGAAATCTGTAGTTCAGGTAAATTACTGCTAAACGTATACTGAAATAAACAGACTCATGATAATGAGTTGATGGATGTTTTATTTTTTCATTAGCTAAATGAGTTAGTTTTAAATATTGTCCAAAACTTGAATATTGTCCAAAACAAAACATTCAATGAAAATGTTGTCATTTTGACAGAAGACACAGTGCATTACTGATAATGGCATCATATATAAATCTCTGCCTATTTATAATAATTTATTGTTATGTTAAATGTTTTACTATAATTGCAACATCTATCCATATTATTTGGTGTACAAAGGTTATTTCAAATTGCAGTACTTTGGAATATTATTTTAGCCAGCTCATAAAGTGATCTTATGTATGACAACCATGTAGACATAGCTGTTCAATATCTTACACAGACCAAACTCTTTGTACAAAAAATCTTGAACTCTTTGTTTAAAAAAAGAGACATGAATTAAAATATATATATATATATTACATTTATTCAGATAACTATATTTAACAGTGGAAAACAATACTGTGTAAATACATAACAACATAGATAAGAAAAAGGGATGATAAAGACACATCTCAATTGTGCTCAGGAAGAAATTGATTTTTTCAGAGTTACACTGAGTTGTTCAGTTGCAAAACTCTCACTCTAACTGTCTCTGCCCTCATTCACATTTAGCGATTTTTTTTAAAACTCAGTGTTTAACTATAAATCTTTTTTGAATAGACCAAGTTTTTTTAAAAAAATTAAAAGTTATAATACAAAAGACAAATATGTGTCCAAGTGTTTGTATTTATTTTTATTTTTTTATTTAACCTTTATTTAACCAGGTTAGTCCCATTGAGATCAGCAGATCTCTTTTTCAAGGGAGACCTGACCAAGAATGGCAACTTAAGTTTTGAAAATAAAAGAGGGCAGTTAACATGCTTTATCTTTGTTTTCACTTTAAAAATATATTTATCTTTTTTCTGTTTATTTTTTATTTTTCATCGAACCAATTTATTTACATCATTTTGTTATTATTATTTAAAAATATATATATTACAATTATATACAAAGTTAAGTAGAAACCACACAATCTAAATACATAGTTCTGAATTTAATCTTTAATTATTTGTCTTTAATAATTTTATTATCTTATTTTAACCACTTACACTCAGATATAATGAACAAAGTGGATCAAAGTTATTCAATCAAAAGAAAGGAAATTTAGTTTTAGACAAAAATGTGAATTATAATTTTCCTTTTTCAAGTTATTAGTCTGAACAGAAACATAGACAATTTTTTTCTCTTACTGTTCAAAGAAAGTGCCTGATGAACAGAGACGCCCCCTCCTCATCTCTTGGCCTTTCTCTCTCTCCCTCCTCCATGTGCTGTCATCTAGATTCCCTCTCTAACATGTAAATTTAGGTCAGGCCACAGTCTCCTCTCCGGGCTTCACAGGAAAATGTGGAAATGGATTGTTTCACACCACTTAATCTTATTGGGAGAGAGGGAGGGGAAAGTGAAAACAACAGGGACTAATGTGAAAGGCAAGGGAGAGAAGAGAAGGGAAAAGTGGGTGTAATTACAAAAAAGAGAAAGAAAGAGAAGTAGACAAGAAAGCAAAAGAAGTTAGAGGAAAATTGAAGGAGAGGGGTAAAATAGGGGCAGATGGGCAGAAGAGAAAAGAAAGTGCTTATGAGGAGATGAAAGGGGAGGAGAGGCAAGGTGAGGACAGAGGGATGTGCAGAAGGCAACAGGAGGAAGGAGGAGGAGCAGAGAGCATAAGAAAATAAAGGACAGAGAAGATGAAGAAAGGAGATGAGAGGAGAAGAGAGAAGAAGAAAGGAGTATGCCACTCACGTCTCATCTCAGCGCTCTTTGCCAGCGTCACAGCTCCCAGTGCTGGCAGCCCGCATACTAACAGACAGGCCATATGGCTTCATTATGAGACACACACAAATAAACACAAACCACACACACCATGCATGAAGACGCAACGGCCTCGACCAACTCATAACCACACACTTGAACGTGCACGCACACACATGTGCACATAAAAAACACATGCACACGCACACACAGGTGCAAACACTTGCAGGGAGAAGAGGAGGTGTGTGACGAATTGAATGAAGGGAGCGAGGAGGAGGATGTAATGGCACGTTGAGTTTTTCTACCTCCGGGGGCTCCAAGGGAGAGCAGTGCTGGCCCAATTACTGAGGCTTACATGGGAACACACACACACACACATACACACATACACGCATGTATGTTGGACTCTCAATCACACACGCCTATTATCGGCAATCTGGGAAAACTGCGAGAACATAATTTTCATTACCAAATACAGAGGGAGCAAATATTTGGGATACAGAACTGCAAATCACAGTCTTTATGCAGATAAAGTAACTCCACCATACATGTAATGTGACACACACACTTTAACACATATACACACCTGGACACCAGGGAGGAACAGTCTTACTTACAGCTGTGGCTGACGTGTCTGGGAGGAACGGGACTGGCTGGACAGGTTGCAGTTACTGCCTTGTAAGCCACTTGACACATACACATTGGAACCATTACTGTCATGATCTAGGTGGATGGATGATCCTGGTCATGAGTCCCGGGGGGCAAGGTCTGCTGCTAGGTAGGGGCCCTCCCTAGAGGTCTTTGGGGGTGTCCTGAAGTGCTCTCTGTGGACAATGTCTGTGTTGAGCAACCTGCTCAGAGGCAGAAACAACTGAGATCTGTTAACTTGTACATGTGACATGCTGATAAGTTCAAAAGGCTTTGCTTGAATGAATGTATTGTTGCACTGCTGGCATTTGCTTCAACCTAAGAACAAAATTGATATTTTTTTTTAAATAAATTGAGATTAAAGCAAAAACTGAATTGAAAAATGTCAGTCTTTTGAGTTTACTTACTGTGCTGTCCATCATCATTATCACATAAAATGGCAGGTAGTTGTGGAGGCTGAATGTTGCTGTAAGGTGATAAATGTTCTATTAAAAGAATTTTAAAAAGTTTCTTTAAGACTTGTCATCTTTCTGCTCCTCTTCAGACTCTCACAGTTTTTTCTCTCTGGTTGATGGTTAAAAACAATTGCACAATTGCACAGCTTTATGCACCTACCGAACAATAATCACATTCTTTGTTTATAACTGGCATGGCATTTTATTTGAGGGGAAAACATTTTGATGTATTTTTAAGAATTTGTGTTTATTGAGCTATATTTTTTATATGCAAAGACTTTCTTGGTTAATGGATATTTTAAAAATGTTTATTTTTTTTAAGACTAAATAATGAAGCAAATTGGGTAGTTTGTCGTTTCATTTCACTTACATAAAAGAAATAGATAAACAGGAGGATTTTATAATATTGCTAGCTTAAAAAATACATCAAAGTGCATCCAATAATAATTATTAGCTCACAAAAATGCTCGTTCCCATCCAATTCCCCCTGAGACCCCTTCAAAAGAGATGACATCTATCTGCCACCCATTGTTATAATTATGGATGTCTGTAGATTTTTTTTGCCTGTTAAACCAATGAAAGATTTTTATGTTTTATTTAATATATCTAAGACCTAACAATTAAAAATGCCCAAGAAAACAATAAAGAATAGACAAAAATCTGAGAAATAATTTCAATTTTGTCTCTATTAATGGGTCACTTTGTGACCCGTCAGATACATTTTGTGACACCTTTAGTTGTCCTGAAGCCTAGGATGGAAACAACTGCTTTAGTCAGACTATGAAACATGCTGACTCTATATAAACTTGCTTACTGTGCAAACAGCACTTTTCATAGTTGTGTTGTAGTTGTGTTTTTCTAAAAATAAATTCTTTCTCTTGAAGAACTCAGCAGACAGTTGCTGGAACAAATACAACAACAACATAACTTGTTTTCACCTGAAATAAACAGAAAATATATCTATCTGGCATATGGTTATAAAGGATGACCAAATAAATCCAACATACTAAACAGTCACAGACAAACTATGTAGCACATTATGGCATAAATCGAAGTAAGAAAGTTGATAAATAAGCTAAACTAGTACAGGCCACACCCACTGCTGGTCAGTTCCTCAGAGTTTCCACAGCTCCCTCTAGAGCCAGGAAAGACCCTTTTTTTAACCCTTAATGTGTATGATATCATAAATGTGAAGTCCTCCTTGAAGTGCTCTCTTTGACTTTAAAAGCCTTCAGTATGGAAAGATCATCGAAACAAAGGCATTTACTTCCCACACACAATGTTAATGATCCATAGATCATGGTGTTTTTAGTAACTATTTGATTGGTGCAAGATGATTTAACACTTATGTCTGTTATTGCTCTTTTGTAATCAGCATATCATTTTGAAATTAGCAGGAGAACAAAGTGTTTTGATAGATTTAACAGAGTCC
>JAPZDY010000005.1:15373894-15385162 GCA_029783645.1 Ctenochaetus hawaiiensis
TATATATATTATTAATTTTTTTTTTTTTTTTTTTAAAAAAAATTACTGCTTAAAAATTCATTTTTACAAGTCTTAATTTTTTGTAATTATTTAGAGGGTTGTTTAGTCATGATAGATCAATATTTGAGTATCACTCACAGTGGAGGAGTTCAAAATTAAGAAAATACAACCACAATGAACGTTTGAATGGGGTTTTAATTGCTGCTATTAGAGTTTTTAATTTCATGCATTTACTTATCACCAGAACACTATGCACAGGTGCTTTAGAAAACTATTCAAGGGTTCACTTATTGTAAACTTATGTTACAGAGCTTGAGAATCATTTTCTGGTACACTTGAGAACCTTTTTGTTGTGGCTCTATACTAATTATGGGAGCTTTCCTGAGCTGGACAGAATAGTTTACTACACAAAGATGTTTCCAGTTATTGTGGCTGAAAAAGCAGAGTGAGGAATAGGAGGAGAGGAGCTGGCAGGGATCCTCTGGCAGAAATCTAATCTGTTTGGATAAACAAAACATGCACCCAGTATGGACAACGCCAAGTGCTCCTCCATATTGACTCCATATGCAATAACACAGTTTCTTGAGGGCCTGGTCAACATCCAGCTTGTTCAAGCCTTCAAAACAAACTACTCCTTTTAAGGGATAGGTTTTTGGTTTTTTGAAGTGGGGTTCTGTGAGTCGCTAATCCACAGTTAGCGTGATACCCGAGAGACAGTGGCAGTTGGCTCACCCTGAGCTGAGCAATCGACTGCTGTGGATGGGGACAGCAGCGAGACACATTTCAGCCACCTCTAAAAATCCTCATCAGTTTAAGTGTAAACTATATACAGAATTTAGAATATAATCAGTCACAGATGACTGTGTGTTTACAGTCAAATTCCTTTTTTAACACATTTTCAATAAAGTGAGCAAAATAATTTTTCACAAAAATAAAACAACTTGAAAATATGCAGTTTTCAGGCCAGCTTGACAATCAGCAAGCAAACTCCTTTTTTGTGGTTAATTTACAAAAAATCTGAAATAAACAAACAAAAAAAACGTTTTTAAATGTTTTGCATTGACTTGACTCCATGGTTAAATCGGTCTAGAATTAATTACTTACACCTATTTTACTTCAATAGTAATTGCACTTTTTCAGCACCTTTTGTTTTACTTTATTAAAAAGCAATTAATTATGATTTAGTTAACAAAAATAAAAAAAGGACAATTTAATCTGTTTTTTTTTGTTCTTTTGCTCACAGATCATATACATGAATCTACAAAGTGACAAATGAATGGGGTATTGTTAGCTCACATAGCTTTTCTCTGCACCCACATTAAATTCTTACCAAATCTTCGTTCCTCTTTGTCATAAAATCTGTTTTGTATTTCAACCTAACTTCTTAAACTACTACCTCTTTCGCCTGTTAGAAGATGAAAAACCTCACTGTATATATCTCCTGGTTGGGTAGGACTGTTATTGTGGGTGCATCTCTTCTCCAGATATAATTTATCAGCATAAATCAGCCAGCCTGTTGGAATGATTAGAAGGTTTGTCTTGGCTGCTGAGGCTACAGAACCCTCCCATCTTGCCAGCTAACCAATCTATTCACCTGACCACAGCAACTCTACCCGTATAAATCAGCTGAACTGCCCCGCTTCTGCCTGCTAGCTGTTTTTACTACATGTGATTTTCTCTGTGTGGTCTTGTGTTCATGTATATTTGCATCTCTGTGTGTTTACTGTGTTTTGTGTGTGAAGAGTACATGAATGGCCCAGCCCAGTGTGTCCGTATTGAAACATCTCTTCTTGGAGACGGATTGGAGCTTCCTCATCTGGGGCATGCCATGCACATCCATCACCGTGGCGGTCTGGTTTCTTGGTGATTTAGGACTTACCGAAGCGGCCCTGGTAGCCACTGTGCTCTAACCACAGCCATCCTATCACCCTCCCACCTCCTAGTCGTAGTATCGCTGCACAAACAGCCAGTAGCTCTCTGCATCTCTCTTGTGTATGTGTGTGCTGGTGATTCTGTGTGTTTGTCTAAGTAGCAACTCGGTTTTATCTGAATGACTGAAGTAAGAACAAAACTAAACAATACTGTCCAGAATTAAAACTGGTCCAGTCAGATTTTGTGAATATAATTTCAATTATTTTATTGATGGAAAAATTGGTTTCTATGCAAAGTTCTTTTTATTTTAATTTTAATTAGATTCGTTTTTCATTATCAACAGTTGCCATACTGCTTTCTGAAAAGTGTCCCAAAGAGGCTAAAAATGTTTCAGAAGCTCCTTTGCAACAAGCTTTAGTTACAGAATAATATTTTTAAATTAAAAACATACAGTTTATAAAATATGATGTTCATTAAAAAAAATAATCTACCCAGCAGCATATACAAGTAGAGCTACAAGTAGGGCCACAATAATAATCTAAACTAAAATATAAGATCTAAACAACTTTTTAAAATTTTTAGACACAAACAATCATTAGATTGATAGAGAAAATAATCAGCAGATTATTCCTTAACAAAAATATGATTCTTTGCAATCTCAACAGTAAAACTGAAATAAAAAGCTAATTTAACTACAAAATAATCTTTTTGCATCAGTACACGAGTAAAGGTAATCTTATGTTAGGTATTATTTAGTTACATGGAATATTTTTCTGTAGTGAGTACTTTTACTTTTAATACTTTATCATTTTCCAAGTTTCATTTTTGATGGTGACATTTAAGTACCTTTACTTAAGCTAAAGATCTAACTATTCTCTACCACCGATAAGAGCTACTTGAAACTTTAATCTCCCAAAATTACTGATAATAGTTGAGAAACTATCAGCCAAACTGAATAATTTCATATGATTTCTTTTAGAAGATGTTCATTTGAAGTTAGATTGCATACACTCGCACATCCTCTCTAAAGTGTTCAAGTTGAGTCTGTTTCAAGTAATATCAGCGTATTGAGAGTACAGTTGAATCGTCTTCGGCTCCGGGCTTGGATTTTTTTGGAGTGCCGGCTGTCCATTTACACAAAGCGGATTTTGCATCAGCCAGCTTAGAAGTGAGCATTGCTTTGAAGTGCTCTAATCCTTCCTCTACCTTCAGACAACCTTTCCTGACTCACAGCAGAGCCGCAGTGCCAGCGAACTGAAAAGGCAGGATACCAATTGCCCTCACATAGACATACTGTATATACAAGGAGTATGAAAAAACTTGAGAGTATGAACATGTTAACCTGCAGAGTAACACTTAAACATACTTATGAGGTAAAATTTTCATGCAGAAATGCAATACTGTCAAACAAAAACAGTTTTTCTGTGCACAGTGTGAGTAATGGTCCCTTAAGATTATATGGGATCACAATTTAAAATTTAATTATCATTACAGTTTATCCAGTAAAACTTTACTTTTAAAACCAGTAAAAGTAAAAAATTTTGTTTTGTGACAATCCAAGGTTTGGAGCTGTATGGCACCGTGTTAAAAAAGGTTATGTACTTTGGAAAAAATTGTAGTGCAGTAATGTATGAGATGTTAGAAACAGGCAGTACAATCTTTTTTAGCTTGACAAAGTTTAACACGACTTGCACAAAAATGACAGAAAAGGTCATTTTTCAATAACATGTACTTATGTGTATAATTTATGTCAACAAACTGGTGCCGTTTGGTCAGGTTTGGAATAGGATCGTGGTTTGGTTTAAAATAAGCAAGTTGGTCAAGTAAGTTATGTCAAATACATGACATAACTACAGTATATAAGTGAACTTTTGTTTGCAAGTTCAAGTAACTCAACCCTGACACTTTGTTTCACACAGGACTCAAACAGCAGTCTCTTGGGTGAAAATCCCATGTTGTACATCCCGATCCCTTCCCTACATGGAGTTTTAGTCTTTATATAAATCACCAGACATTCTCAGTTGCTTCAGTCAAAAATCACTGCAACAAATACAGATTGGTGCCTAGCAATCAGTGTGAACATGGGAGGGTCTGCACCAGTTCATGTGTTTGATTTTGCAGTGGTTTTTGCTTTGAATTTCATTGTAGTAAGTCGGATAATTTTGTGACTAAGGCTTTCCAGTAGAACCACCATCTGGACCAAAGTACCACTAAAGAGGATGGATTTATACAAGCACGCATTTGCATGTGTATATTAGTGTAAAAAAACACGGACTCCCTCAAAGGCACACACCACCACATGTGACAACACACCAAAGCAGGCAGAAATCTTACATCAGATTCATCCGAAGGCCTCAAATTCCGTCTCGGTGAAACTCCTGCGTTCCATTGAAGAGGCAGAGCTGTCAGAGTGGGTGGCATAACCAAGCTGACAGCCTGCTGTGGGCTGCTGCTCTTTATTCAGCAGACAGAGATCAGCTATTTTCAATTTCCTCCTTGCTGCACGCTTAAGCCCACACACTAGCGAGACACCCTTCAATAACAAAGGCCAACTTCTCTGACTGAGAAAGATGACTAACAATTGGCCCGAGCAGTGGATTATCCAATTGGAAGTGCTGTTGTTGGTGGGTGGTCTGTCTCTTTTCATACTTCTCTTGGTTTTAACCAATCCCTTGCCAGATGGGGTCACTAAAGTCCCACCATCAGCACCCCTATTGGTCAGGGTTGTTGATGGGGTAATGGTGCCGGCAGAAGAACAGTGAATGACATCAATAAGACAACTTGCCAGGCCTTTGCTGTTTGTGAGTGTGTGTGTGTGTGTGTGTGTGTGTGTGTGCGTGTGTGTGTGTGCGTGTGTGTGTTCTAGTCAAGACATTTCAATCCAGTTGTTCAATAGTATTGTAGACTTATGAATAATCCACGGACTCTTTGTTGTGCTTGTCTGACCATATATGTGTGTGTGTGTGTGTGTGCGTGTGTGTGTGCTGATTGCCTACCCTGTGCTGGAACCAGACGGTGTATGTTGGCTGCCTCTCTCTTCCTTCTCTATGCGCCAGTTCTCCGTCTGAAAGGAATCTCAGGCTTTCAAAAGCTCTTTTTGTGAACTTCTCATCAAAGCCTCTGCAGACACTATACTGCTGTTTTTGAAGTCAATATCCCATTTTTTTTATTTGGATGAGATCTTTTGGTCATGGTTCTGCGGCTCTCCCTCCTCAATTTTTAAATCATATGTGTGCTCTCCAATGCAAATGAGACGACTGTTTTTCTGAGGATGGGAAGATTGATTTAAATCATCCATTATAATTGATTTCCAGAACCGGTCTTCTATTTAATACTTTGTTCTGTGTTCTTTTTTTCCACCATCATCTTTGTGTTGCCTTTGTATTGTACTGAAACCTTCAGGGAAAAAGTAAAAACCACACTAACCCTCATGGAAATTCTCAAAGGAAGGACTAAACATTTTTTTTAATTTCATTTTATTTTATTAGGACACTGAATCACTAAATCCACAGTCTGACAAAGCTACTGAATTGCATTTGCCATAAAAGCCTTCAAACAAATATATAAAATAAGAGGCAAAAGAAAATAAATCTAAGGACAAAAATTGGATATGACTGTAGACTGTAATTAATAAATATGGATTATGCATCTTTAGACTGTGGAACATGTAGAACAAATGAGTTCATGACATGACAATAAATTTTGACCTCTTTTGTGACATTTGCCTCCATTAAAATGATGAATGAATTCCCTACCTTGCTATTATAAACAGAGATCCATGCCCAGTCAGAGGCCTTGCTGCCTTGTCTGGATCCCAATCCCTGCATTCCTCTACAGCAGACGGATAGTCAATATGGTTGAGTTTTTCCTCCCTTGCTGGGCTCTCTGATGATTTGGCCAGACAGTCAGTGGAAAAATGGAAAGCAAAATCTTTAGGGGGTAAAAAGGAAAACACTGGCAGGATGATAGGGAATGATAGAACAAGCTTATCCTCACGAACACACAGGCAGTAAGATGACACTTCCCCTCCTGTCAAAATGCTGAAGACCGCTTTGTCGTTCCCCTAATTGGATGTTATTACGTTATAACTGGGAGGGAATGATCCTGCTCACTGGCAGGGTTGAATCTGGTTGCATGTTCAACCACAAATTACCTCTTGTTGAATTAATCTTCTTTGAATAAAAGTTGACAGAGAATTTGCGTATTATGGGCCACATCACTTCATTGTTTGGACATAACTGTGAAAGTGGGTGAGACAATTTGCTGTTCATAAACAAAAGAACACAACAAAATTTGAGGCTAATACTTTAGCGTGAATGAAGTCATTTTTAATAAAACGACACCCATCCTCATTAATCATGTAACTAAGCTTATAAACAGGTGTGTCTTTTCTGTATGTTGGCAAGTGAACAAACCTTTTTTCATTGAATCTAAGTGCCAAAGTTACTTTAGAAGTTGACAACATTGATACAAATATCAGGGGGGGAGATCTTTTTTTACTTCATGTGAAAAGTCCAGCAGTGACAATCATGTACAAAATGTAGGCTATTGAGTGCTCTTTACTTTAAAACTGTTAAAAGGATTTCAGGGTGGTGTACAATTTTTTTTCCAAATATAGGAAGTTTCGGGTTAAATCAAACAGATCTTAAAAATTGCATTTTACAATCTAGGTTTTATTTGTTCTACTGTCTGTTCACCACTCACCAAAGTAAGTGCTGAGACCTTTGAATTTGATGGCTTCACTTAAAACACTGGAGGTTCAGTGGAGAACAATTTCATGCATGGCCAGATCTTCATGCAGGTTTTGGACAAGTCACCACTTAATGCTTAATTACTCAAGGGATATAACTAACTGTGAATGTACATACAATGTCACATGTGGACACAACAATATGTGCAGCATTGTTGCCTGTTGTAAAGATCTCAAGCTGGCTGGCTGGCTGCGTTTGTTTTGGAGGCAAGTGAAAGGATTTTTTTATGCAGTGTTGTTTTTTTAAACTGCTCTTTGCAGGATGTGTAAAGATGAGGTAATGCATATGTTCTCCAATTTGAGAACATATGTGCCTAAAAAAATGCTGCAAGGTGAGATTACCCAATCAAATACTGGAACGTGCTGCAAAGAAACAATGAAAACTGATTGCAGAAGGCTGCCCTGAAAAAAACTGGGGTGTGTATCAGCTCATAGGGAAATTTGGAAACAGTTTCCATTGTTGTCTTTGCCACTTGTGGTGTTATTTGGTTGCACTGCATTAAGCTCCCAGGGCAGCTGTATCTTTGACCATCTTACAGCTTACCCCACTGAACCTTTTTTAATTGACGTTGCCTCATCCTGAGACCTCAACAAATACATTAGTTAGCACACTGTGTGAAGCTTGTGAGGGCCAAATTCAACAATTACTGTATGGTATGCTGAAGAAGGACAGAATGAGCAAGAATAAATATTTTTAAAGATTACATTTATTTTCCAACAGGAAAAATATTAGCAACACTGCAGACTTTAGTATCAGGTGCACTTGTATTGAAAACACCAATCTGAATGGCCATTGACAAAAATTAAAATTAAACAACAGTTTGTGTTCAGTAAAATGCTCAATCAGTTTCCATCTACCGAGGTTGTGTGATTTTGTTAGCTAAGCGGCAGAGATGCTCCTCTCCCTGACACACAATGGAAACAAAAACAACAAAAACTAGACTTCACATTCTCCATGCATGATGGCCTGCACTTACACTCCACTGGTCCATAGGTTTGGGTTCTGGCTCGCCATCATCAGTTACAGAATCCACTCACAACAGGTATCACAGAAAAAAACAAAACATAGACAATAACTGGAGCTTCACTTGGTAAAATACAAAGGAAGAGATGACGCTTGTCGGTCACCTTTGGTTTCCCAGAGTAGAAGTCGCTTTATTGTAAAAAAACCTAAAGGACTGATATTTGTTTCTGGACTTAAAAAAAAGTTATAATTTTATTAAGATTTCATGAATCAAAAAAAGAAAGTTACATGCAAGTTAATGGTGAGAATTACAAACTACACCAGAGCTTCACAGGTAACTAAATGGCTAGTTAGAATGGTTGTTTTAAACCAACTTGCAACAGAGAATAAACAATACACACCATATTGTAATTGAGATATAACAACCGAATTATAACTTCCAATATGTGTGTGTGTTCAAATAATAGGAGTGTCATAATTTACAGAAACATCAGTTAAGAATGAAACCCAGTACATGAAACCATAGTTTTCAGATCCAAAAAAAGGATTTAGTAGCATCTAGTAGTGAGGTTGCAGGTTGCAGCTTACTGAATATCCCTCTGCTCACTTTCTCATTTCATGTGTGTCAGTGTTTGTGTTGGGCATTCTGGGTTACTGTATAATGCAGCAGTGCAAGATGGATGACTCCACAAAAGAGGACCAGCTCACTCAAGTACAACATAACAATATGTATTTAGCTGTCTATACACCGATAAAAGCACAACTGTGAATATTGTATTTAATTTCTGCCAAAAGATCTCCTTAAATCTTTAACACTTGACCTTTATATCTCCAAGCATGACCAAGGCAAAGATGTGACTGGATTAATGCAGTTTGCCCCTAAGAATAATATGAATTTCTTTTAAAGAATTAATTTGAACACTCATAATCAAAACAAAGTGTTGTAAATTCTATATTGAATCCTCAGTGTGCACCTCCTGTCCAGTAGTTCTTTGAAGAAAGGAAACTATTCAACTAACTACAGTCTATGTTCTGTTGTGAAGGAGTAATTTGAAGCCAATCTAAAGGTGCAGGATGTTGGTACAAAACATGATAATCAGCTGCCTCAGTTGACTCGTTCTGGTCAGTCCTACCACAGAATACTCTTGAATGTCCTAATAGTGGTAGCAGGCACCATCAGTTACTATTGTAGTAAAACTGTCATCATAAACCTTCTTTCCTGGCAAATAAAAGCATTTCTTTGTCGGATGCATCTGTCAGAGGCAATTTCCTCATCTGCTGTAATAGATGAGGAGAGGATGATAAGGAGGAAAGAAAAGTATCAGGTAAGCAATTAAACTGAAGCGCCCTCTTGTCATCCTCTTCTCATCTCCTTTAGTTCCCTCTCCTCCTTCTCCTCCTCCTCCTTCTCCTCCTCCTCCTCCTCCATGCTGCTCAGCATTCATTAGACCTGGCTTCCCCAAACACTGTTTTATCTACAGGAAACTTTACTGTGTTGAACTCCTGATCACCCTGATAAAACGCCAGGCTAATTAAACAGAGGCTCATACAATGTGTTCCTGCATGTGTATTTGCATATTTATGTGTGTTTGTGCCTGTGTAATCCACGGAGTGTGTCTCTTTATCTCTCCTCCAGTTCCCTCCCCCTCTCTCTTCCTCTCTCTCTCCTTGTCTGTCGGGCTCAGGGAAATGATGCTGAATGCTGGAAATATGGCACAAGCTGAAAGCAGCATTTAAATCTTGACAGTGGCTGGGATTAGCTAGGTAACAAGGAGGACAGCTTGGGAAAAACAAGCCGGAGAGGTGAACCCGAGGACAGGGAGGCGGAGGAGGAAGATTCCGGGTCTTGTGCACATGGAAAAATGGGACAAATTTCTGCTCAAGTTTCATAATTATCCCCGAAACTATCTCCATTTTTTTTTCAAGTTTCACTTTGAAGTTGTTCTCACTTTTAATGATTGTCAGGCTTTTTTCAACATCCTCCAAACTCAAACTTCAGCTCACATGGCCTGAAGTTTTAAAGTCCTCTCATGGCCCTTTTGTACGCCGTCGTTATCTGGTTTTCGAAGATGACACCAAAGTGACTTACAAAAACACTTGAAGGAAAGTCGAGCTGCCTTTAATGTTCTACTTTCTTCCCTTCCTTTTTAATGAGCTCACATGTCCTGTGCTAACGCAAACATGATCCTGGGTGCCTCTTTGCCCCCTGCTATCACCAACGGACTGCAGCCCTCTAAATCCTAATCCTCTCTCTTATGAGTCTCCTGCAAACCTTGACTTGATGAACATGACTCGGTGGGCTTCCTCTTTGGTACAGAAGAGAGGATGAGGTGGAGAGAAAATGCGAGCTGGAGGAAGATGAAGGAGAGCTGAGGGGAGATAAACTCCTGTCAAACAGCCCTTTAAGAAGGGCACGTTGTCTGACATGAGCATGTGAACGTAGAGGCGGGAATGCACATACCGTACAATTAGCTCCATGAACTTGGTTCTTCTGCTGGGCAAAAAAAGGAAATAGGAGGTTACACCATATGCCTGCCTGCTTGAATGTGCATTGCATATGCATAGGGTAATGTTTTATGTATGAGCTGTTATGCAATATTCTATGTCAAGGCTTTACAGTGTGGCTGCATATTTCCATGCAGACTGCAAAAGCATTTTTATTTTTTTCCATTTCATATTCCCGGCTTTGCATTGACATACACTGATATACATTCCATTATGTCACTCACAGCAGAGACATAAGTAGAAGTGATATGAAAAAAGCTCAACACAAGTCAACTTGGAAGTGTATACATTACAGAATTGTTTATAATTCTCTCTGGCTGAAAGTAATCCATATAGGGTAACTTCATAGCATGCTGCTCTATAAAGCCAATTGTCATGGTATGTTGAAAATTATTCATAGGCATGATTCAGAGGAATGATGATTCATCATTTGATGCTCTTCAGAAAGCACTGTGTGGTTGTAAAGGCTTTAAAATCAGAGACTGGGAACCATTAAGATGTTAACCCAACTTTATATTAGTCTTTATTCCACATCAATGGCAGCATGTCATTCCAGTCTTCAACTAATGTGGCCAAGTTTCATTCCTAAAAGATTAGATTTAAGATACTGCTGGTTGCTATTTTTTACAAAGATTTAAAAAAAAAAAAGATTTGTATGAAGCTCTGATGTTGATCCGTGTGGCTGCATGTGAGTCAGCCTGCACTGTACTACTCCTGAGCCATCCTAACCATTTCTGCTATAAACCATATTTCCATTGCATTTGTCTCTAATGAGGTAAAACTAACTGGCAAGTCAGTCTTTAAGTTTTGTTCCACAGCAGGATTGTTTCACCTTGTTAGCTGATTATGTGTAGTTTTAATGGAAACCTTTAAGATCTGATCACCTTGTTACAATATTTCTTCTACTGCTTAATTATATTGATTTCTTTGCATCTCAAGACACAACTTTTTCATGCCACCCAAAGCGTCCTTCGGCAAAATACAGGTGTTGAGAGAATGAATGAATCAAGATGAGCTGGGGACCAGGTTTGAAGGTGGTGTCATGTGAAAGTTGTTCAGTGGATTCATACAGTAACAAAACATCCATGAACTTCTTTCGCTTTTGCTCTTAGTTTGAAATTACGCTTCGGGCTTAGCACAAGCGAAACATGAGCCATTACATAAACTTTCTAGACAG
>JAPZDY010000005.1:15385262-15395490 GCA_029783645.1 Ctenochaetus hawaiiensis
AGGGAGAAGCTTATATGATCTGTAAGTTGCACTTGAGACCAACAACTGAAAGACACAGCTGAAATATCTCCTGTTTAGACACACTGTCAATTCAAGTCCCATGATATAACTCTTATAGACCTTGATGTATCCTCTAACGTTACCTTGTAACATATGCTCTTTCAGTGTTGCATTTTTATGTCACATTTATTTTGGTGTCATAATATTGAAACTCGCTCCATCAACTATCTTTAAATTTAATTTCCATAACCTAATCCTCACATAGACAGACAAAGACCGACAAGACTGAGATGGTGTCCAATAAAGCTTGGTCACACTACAAAAGAATTAGTTCCTGTGACCTGACTGACTTCTACATGAGCCAGACCACCACATTCAAAGCCAGCCAGTCAGTTGTGTTCAGTGTCAGAAAGGTGTGGATTTCTGGGGTTAACTCACTGTCCGACAAAAAGTTCTGACACACCGGGGCCTTTAGATCAAGTGTTTGGTGGTATTAGATAGGGTTTGTGCAGCGTTCACTGATCTCTGCTCTGAGACTCTATGGGGATGTGGGAGTCAGGCAGGTTTGATCGCACTGTGACGCCTAGGTTTCACTTTGCTCACTGATGTCATGAAGCCTGGGGGTTTGATAACAAGATTTTTGGACTGAAGCTGTTGATAGCAAACAATTTGAAATAGTCAGTGTTTTCATGGCAAAAAGTTCCAGGAATTTACTCATATCACTTTGATAATACTAGTCATGCAAAGTCATCCTTCAGACACAAACCTTATATTCAGTTGTGTGTTCAGGGTGTCTCAATGTTAAGAGCAGGATTGACCAAGTTGACAGTAAGCAGAAATCGATCAAATTACATCACATTTTTCATATTAATGGAGGATGACACTGACAGTTATATCAAGTTTAATGTAAAAGAACACTTTTGGGTCTGTTTATCAGTCTGAGTTTAGTTGTCAGGATTGTGTCCGTGCTTTGGTGCTGTCACTTTACTGTCTTGTCAGAGAGAAGCCCACAGAGGGAGCATGGACAAGCCCTCTGAACTCTACCACTCACTGGTTCAAAACCCTGACACATCAAGCACACACACACATGCACACACATGCACACATACACACACACACATGCGTGCTTGACAGACTGACATGTCGGCAGTTGGAATACTGACCAGCAGATGACCATGGAGGATGATTTGCAAGGTCACTTCCTTTTTCATGACTCTCAGCACATTGTATGATGCAAAGTTACACTTTTAGCAGTTTGCTTTTTAAAGCAGAAACTAACACAACTGTTATATACATATATTTTTTTCTCTTTTATTCTGACCTTGTCTTGCTTTTTTGTTTGTAATCCAGCTCTGAGATTACACATAATTACTTTTTATACAACTGATTTATTCTTAATTGTCTCAATTGTCATTTTATCTCTGTGATGATGACATATCTGAAACTTTTGGTAAAAAGAAAAGGCAACGTTTAGTGTGTTGAGAGTAATAATCAGCATTCGAAAAAATGGACTAATGTCTTTAACCTTAAAAAGTTTTTAAATGTATGTTTTCTGAGCGATTCCTTGGCTTTAAATTTTAATATGACCTGTTGAATTTTGACAAAATCTGCGTTTACACTTAACCATGAAAGCTTAAACCTGGTATAACAGATTATTTGGCCATTTATGGTCAGTGGAAAAAAGTTGTGATTACAGAACTTACATATGATAACCTTTCAGTAGACCGACCTAAATGCAAACAGTTTCTTATTTACCCATCCAACAGTTATGGATCAACATTGGTGATCACTTGGTACCATTTTTCTGGTCACCTTGCAAATGTAAGTTCAATATCTACTCTTTCTCTACTGTTTTTGGTCTTAAATACCTGAGAGGAATATCTGGAAATAACTTCTTTATCTGCTTAATGCTCCATTACATTCACTAGTTAGTCACTAAGTGTGTCTTTTTGCTGTTTTTTTTCCGAGCTGTACACAATGGCTTTTGAAAACAAACCAAATGAGTGAGATTGAACTAGTTAGTGGGTTGTTATTGATTGTGGTTTCAATGATCAGCCATTTACATGGATCAAAATCATTGCGAGAGAATCATTTCTGTATAAATTATGTGGAATTAATTTGCTTGTGGGTGTAAAAAAAACAAAATAAATGCTTTGCTAATTCTGTTTTCTTTTTCTTACTTCACTCCCTCACAGTAATGTGTTTGCTTCCAGATGGCTACCTGAATCAAGTGCTGTGTGTGCATTGAGTTGTTGAAAGAAAGTAATTTTTCTCTCAATGAAAAAGTGGCTCCTCAAAGCTCATGACAAACTGCCAATAAGTCTACTTTGTTTGGTAATTTAAAAAAAAGAAGAAGCAGTCTATTGCTGCCAGCCAAGGCGACAGAAAGCAAATAGTCACTGGAAAATCATGTAATGTTGAAGACGCCTTCATCAAATGGATTTCTGCCAGGTCACATTATGCCCTCTTGTGCCGGCCCTTGTTGAAGGATACGCTGTACTGTGTTTTTAAACAGTCTGTAAAACTCAGTAAATAGCAAAATTTCCTTACTCATATCACACCAATTAGATGGTAATCTGCATGACAAACAACCATAAATTTGACAGACATGATCATAACAAGCAGTTTTTCACTATAACAGCTGCTTTAGATTAACTAAATTTCTGAAGATCGAGTGAAACCGCATCACCAAACTACCAGCTAAGAAAGAATGTTGGCCTTTTTAAGTTCCCTGATGTGATTATAGAAATGTTTTCCTCATTTGGTCTTTTACTTGATTATCACTCTCCATTAAAATCATAAAAGAATAAATTCTTATCTGGACTCACTTAGCACAAGAACAGGGAGATTCACATATTAATTTTCCCAACTGAAAACCACATGAGGGGGTAGAAGGATACAAAAAATGCGATACTGATTAGAGAATAAGAATAGTGTTGGCTCGTGAGAGGTACATTAGAGGACAGGACTGATGTAGGGAGGTGCTGCTGTGAAGCAACAACAACATAATCGACTCAGGAACATTGAATGCTCCCCTGTTACCGTGTCCTCTTATCCTTGTTGCTCAGCAGCAGCCTTTGTTATTTCTACAATAGTGGCGTTGTGCTGGCATGTCATCCTTTCACGGTCATTGTTTCTCACCTTTAGCTCAGCGGCAAGGGACGATGTCTCTGTGGAAGAGACTGTGACCTCTTGTCACACACGTTTGTCATTAAATCTCTCACTCTCTCTCTCTTTGTTTCAATCCCTTTCTCTCCTCAAAATTTAAAAATTTAGGATACAGTTTCATGAGTGTTTGGAACAAAACATTTTTCCCAAGCTGACACTGGATATCCTCCAACAAAGAACCATTCATACATCCAAACAATGCTGGAATCAGTGGTAATGTTGTTTTGAAATAAATGTAAAATGATGCCATCAATACACTGTTCCAAAACTGAGAATATGTAGCAATGTAAATCTTTCAAAAGCCACTCATGCACTGAGTTAGAGGTTTTTTTTTTGGATCATTCAATTATCATTTTAGTTCAGTTTCTCACAGTTTTTCTCTCTCTGTCCTTTCCTAAATGTCTCTTTCTTGCTGGCCTCCTCTCACCCACATCACCCATGTGGTATTGGTGATACATCTGAGTCAGGGGACCAGACACATTCTCTCTCTCTCACACACATGCACACACTCATTACAGAGCAGCAGCTGGAGTCTAAGGCAGTATTAATCCTATTTCTGCTTGTTAATGGGATTATGTCTTTTAATTAAAGGCAAGTGGAGAGCAATTATGAGCAGTGAGAGGATGTGGCACAGTTCTTTGTCGTGTCATCATGTCCGTATTCAAGGTCCTCTCATGCAGGTGGACTTGGATGTGATACTGCTTGAACATTAAGGTAGTTTTGAAAAAGCTCACTCCTTATTAATCAGTATTTATCTCTATTTGTATATGAATCTATGAAGCATTCATGCGCAATGTTGCAATAAATCTAATTCATGCCTACGTATTGTTATGACATATTTAATATTTAAAGGCGTAGGTTATACAGACACCAGTGCTGGGAGTCATATCCATACCAGTCACTGAATTAAGTAGGTGTGTGAGGAAATTCAAACACCCCCCAGGAGAAGCTCCACCACACCTTCTCCTCTGCTTGCTTTCTGTTGGCAAATGCAAGTGAAGTGATATTTACTGTAAACAGAGGCGGTTTGGGGATTGAGGAGCAGTTGTGGAGTGGTGAGTGGCTCGGGTGATAGGCTAATGTGGGAACTCCATGGAGACATGTGAGGCAGGTGTGAGTAGGTGGGCAAGTGAGAAAGAACAGGCAAAGGATACAGGATAATAGGAATAAAACACTGGAGTCAAATACAGAGGAGGAAGGATAAGAGAATGGAGCAGCTTTGCGTAAAGTCATCTGTTTTGCCCTAGTTTATATTAACTACTCACAACATTCCTGTTTACTGTCTCCATTAAATAACATCAGCCCATATAAAACTGCTAAATTATATACAAATACTTTGTGTAGGCTGTATGTTTACGGGTGCTTTACCATATAAAATATTTTGACAAACTTTAGGTTTTCAACCTTTGAGTTTCGCTAAGCTAATAAGCTGCTGACTGTAGTCTTGTTTTTAACCAACATTTATTGCAGTGGTATCAAAATTGTCATTAAGCACTTTGTCAGAAAAGAAAAAGGCAAGTAAATCCTGCCTGTGAGACAGTAATTCCCTGAGTACTGTTAGCTCTGTTGCACCTGTTAGGCTAGAAGAGACTGAACTGGCTGTCTATTCCCAGTGAGAGTATTAAGAGATGTTTTCCAACCTGTAGTATTTAGTCCACTTGAATCAAACTGTAGTTTGTTTCCACCCTTGGTTATGTTTGATTGTGCAGATCTGAACACAGCCACTATATTCAGATGTGGATCAAAGCAATCAACCAAAACCCTTTAAAGGAAGTAACTTTAGTCCAGTTGCAAGGTATTTGTGGAGCAGTTTGTTTGCTGTTGTAATTTGATACAACCACTAGTTAAAGCTTAAACTTACAGTTTGTCACATTTCCACCTTTTAATGTCTGAAACAGATTCTGTTTGATATATCATTTATTTAGTTGTGTACTAACATTACTTTTAAAAGTCCCAATGTTCAGACCCATAATAAATTCATAATTTAGTGTAAGGTACCAGTGCATTTCATTATGTTACCTGTCACTAATTTCAGGTGTAACAACAGTAAGAAAGTGAAGAAGAAGAAAGTTGGCAAGCATGACAAAACTAATGTGAATAAAACTTTCACGTTACCTCGTCTGTAAACATTTCTCCCTGAGTAAGTCAGATAGATTCTTAATAAAAATGAAATGAAAAAAAAATCTCATGATCCAACACTTCATCAAGACATCATCAAACTACATCTTTTAACAATAGTTTTCAAGGAGAGACATATAGCATGAGAAATTACACATTGTTCCTTTATGTAAGCTGTAGGAATGAGAATGAGAGAAATCAACAGTTGCTGGATCAAGGTCTGACCTTGACCAGGAATGAAGTAAGTTTCTTTCTTAATATAGCTTTGGGGTCTGGATCATTTGTTTCCTTGCTGGGTTCTGCAAGACACTGATTCCATTAGCAAGCTGAGAACTAGCCTCCGTGCTCTGTTTCACTGGATCAAAATCCACTTAGTAGTTCCTTGAAGGGGAAAGTGACACCGGAGTGACATTACAAGCTGCAGTTGTTGCAGTGCCGCTGATAAAAGTTAGAGAAAGAGAGAAAAAAATGCACCTCTCCTTTAATCACATCTGCGAGCTGAGAGTTTGCTAATGCGTCGCTGTAGGACATGCACTGCTGCACACACAGGAACACGTTCCAAAGACACGCACACACACAGAACGCTTAGATCACAGACATACTTTTACATGTGTCAAGGGGTCACTCAGATTTGCTGTTTATCAACCTTATACCCATTCATCTTAAGCTTAGAGTGTACGCATGAATGCTGAACACACACACGCCCATGCAGACACACACAGAAACACATATTGATACTCTCTTTTCCATCTCTTGCTCCTCTTAGCATGCTCCTCCAATTACCTGTGGTTGCAGATATGTTCCTGTCTTCATCCCGCTCTGTCTCTCTCTTTTTTCTCTGGGAACAAGGGAGTGTTTTGTTCCAATTAGTCTCAGCAGACAAGCTTCCAGCAGCCACCCAGTCAGCCCTGGGGATGATTAAACCCTACACACCTTGCACTCCTCATCCTGCAGGTTACGACTACGCAGTAGGCAGAGAGAGTGATGGAGAAAGGAAGAAAGGGAAAGGAAGCAAAACAAAGAATGTAGGTAAGTGAAAAGGAAGGAATGAATGATAAATGATGTGCAAGGCTGAAGATAATGAAATGAAATAGGGCAGAAATGGTGAGTATAACAATGTAAGTCAGCTAAAAACAAAAAAAAAGGCAAAAGTGATCCAAGGAGAAAAGCTCATTTGTTGATTTTCTGACATATTTTGAGTCTTTTTTCCACATTATTTCTTTCATTTTCTACCAGAAAGACTAGATCTGTTCAAAACCAAACAATTTTTCTTTTTGTTGGAACAATAATGGAGACAGGTGAGACACAATAAACAACAATGAATGAATGTCTTATTGGCTTCTTCAAAATTTTAAATCTTTTTTTTCCTGAAAACAAATGAATGGAAATTCAAGAAAACTGCAGTTTCTGGTACTCCGGTGTTCACTTTTTTAGCCTTTGAGGTTTCTGCTTGATTTGAGCTCGAGCCCTGACACTGATAACCACATGTTGTTTCTACATAAACCCAATAAAACTTTGTCCATTGTTACTTTCATCCTGTAACCTGACAAGGTGTTGATTAATTTGACAAACAATTCATTTAGACTTGGCAAAACAGTACGCAGTTATTAATGTATTGCACTTTAACAAGGAGGGCTGTTTGTGGTGATCACACTTCATCGTAAAACGTTTCAATATAATACTCTATAAACATTTTATTCCCACTACAGGGGGAATGTGCTGTGCAAGGGGAGCAGAATTGCGTAGATGGAAAATCTGTCTCTATTTCACAACCTCAGTGCCCCCTCCCAGGGACAAGAAACAGTAGAGGGACAAATGAAGAACCACGGTCCAAAACCTTCACATTTTATTGTATTTTCTCTTGAGGCAATTCCTCTGTTTGTTATTCAGAAAAAGTTAAACACATAATTAATGGTTTCTGTGTTTGCCTTTTGAGAACATTATTTCAATTTGAACCTGTACTTACGCCATCACCTTTGGGTTAAATGCTTCAAGGTAAACTTATTTATATAATCCTCATTATTTCATTTGGATCTAACCATTGGAAGTGAAATTTCCTTTTCTTTCTTGTCCATTTTTATTAGAATTTAGAAGTCATTTTTGACAAATGATTGAACAAATTAACATTAAAGGACACAGTTTAAAAAAAAACTTGATAATGTCATTAATAGTTAAAAAAATGCTTTGGATGGTTGTGCACAGAGGTTCCAAAACCTTAAAAGCTGAACTCTGACACAATGTGAAAATGGAGAAAAAAATGATACTGATGATGAACAATGAGTCTGTTTCTTGCACCATTTTGATCATTGCTAACAAGGCATCTTTAAACATTAGCTTAAAGACAAGTGTTAGATGATATTGTGTGAACCCCAGCGGCTGTATTTAAAGTCATTCACTGGCTCTTTGGAACTCACCTTTTACCTGCTCGCAAGTCAGAACTGGTGAAAGGTTTGCAGCAATGACCTTTGTGTAACCCTCATTTCAAATAAGTCATATTCAAAACATATATTCATTAAACCTGCAGACATTTTGACAAGCGATAACATTAAAAATAGCGGTAATCCATTAAGGCTGTCAGTTCCAGGAGTCTGATATGGTGCATGCTGGCTCCCTGGAACATCTCTATGTGTAGTCATCATTAATGTTCCACTTATGCTTTTCCGGCTATGACAAGCCAAGATCCCCGCTGAGCGATCATTTAAATGTGGAGAATGAAAATAAAAATTGAATACAATCAGCTCTATGGAGAGAAAGAGGAATTATCCAACAAATCTCTTTTTTCTGCTCTGCTTTTCAAAATCATCCCCTGTTGTTTGTCTCAGTATTTTCAGATTAACCTCCTTGTTGAGGAAAACTTCCACTCCTCCCCATCTGTCTTAATCTCATTACAGATGTAAATAGCCAACCTGCTTGGTCCCCTCTGATAAAAAGCACCATTACCCCACTGTGACCCCCACCACTGTTTACCTTGTTAACTGCACACTGGACCCCAAACACAGTCTCATTTCCTATGCTATAGGACCCATTTATGTGTATTTTACGTGTGTGTGCGTGTGTGTGTGTGGCCGAAAAGAGACACCGTGGCTAGCGATGACGGTGTTTGTTCAGATGTCCTAGATTACTTCCAATGATGCCTGTGTTTGAAGCAGATGAGGTGAAAGCGGTGCTGCTAGGGCTTGATGGGCTGCTTGGGCTGGACAGGAAAAGGAAAAAGGTTATTTCCTGTGTCAGTCCCTTAAGGAGGTTGGGATGGAAAGGTTAAAAGTGATTAAATATTTAAGGGATTAAACTATGTAAATTAGTTATCGTTGTGTGTTCTCTATGCAGCATTATCTATAAAATAGCATGAAATGGCCCAAACAAGCATAAGCAGGCTGAAACAAGAGAGTGGAATTTCAAGGCTGGGTTCAGACATAGCAGAACAATAAGAGGCTGGTTTAATAATTATGCACATCAGTGCCTGGTAAACTATATACTTAGGGTTTGATGACAGGATTTTTGTGCAGGTGGGGTGATAGTGAAATGTGGTAAACACTAAGAACAAATGCAAGATGCAGAGAAAAGCAGGTTCTGGAATAATGAAAAGCTGGCAGACAAATATCACAAGTTAAAGATGTTGAAAATTATGAACTTGCTGTTGTTATGGGGAAATAAGTTACTTTTATCCAATTCTAGTTTTGATATATGAATACAGAAAGTCTCATACACCATAGAATTAATAGTCAAATGTATTGGCAGTTCTTATCCCTAAAAGATAAGCCACAACAACAATGCACTAAGTGCAGCTCAGGTCCCTGCAAGGTAAATTATCTCAGAGAAATAAAATTAGTGAACTTAATAAATTCATATAATTTAGAGAAAGTTTTCCCACTATTTAGACCTTGTTTTTGACCCATTTGTGGTATTTCTACCCTCAAGAACACTCTTGTTTTCTTAAGCAAACTTTATGTATATTTCATCCTGATGTTGAATCTTTGCAGTATGACAGCATGTCATCCGATAGTTTTTGGGTCAGCAATGGCAGTTTTGTGAATATAGGATGATCTAGCTTTAGACATAAAGTCTGTAATGTTCCTTTAAACATTTAAACAAAGCTTAAATAAATTGAGGTTTTGAACAATAACACCTGTCAACACAAAGGGTTGAAGTAGCTGATGCAGCCACCATCTGTGAAGTCATGGTTTTCATGTACACACAAAAAGGGTCAGGATGAGATGTCATCGAATTAAATACAGTCATCACGAAGTACGCACTTTTGTCATAAAACCAATTATGTCTGCATAAGTGTGTATGTGTGTGTGTTTGTATGCATGGTGACTCACTTCTCAGCTGTGAGGATTACATGTGAGCTTTGAGCGGAGCTCTATAGGGATCTATATGGATAACAGCACCACATGCCTTTATGAAAGTATGAGCTAATTAACTGTGTCCCCTCCCCAACCCATCCACACACTACACAACCTTCTTCACACACGGCTGACCTGCACCAGTGTAACTTTAATCTGTATTAATTTCTCCAACTTCCACTTTATGCACCTGGAGGCATAGCTAAAGACTGAGGTCTCTGGGAACACCAGTAAAATCATGTTATTCTCAGTGAATCCTTCCACTGTTTCCCACCAGACTTGTTTTCCCCTCTAACCTTACTTTGGTGTCTGCCTCCACCTCACAACTACGGCTCTGTTGAAATCTTAACCTACATTTTAGCTTTTTAAAACATGGCCTCACCTTCACCAATTTTTATCAAAGCATTTGCCGTTTTTTTTTTTTTAATAGAAGCCTCTTTTTAAGCACATCTGAATAAAACATGACATGAGCAAGATTTTGAACACAGTGTGAAAATCCCCTCCAGTACATGGATGTGGCATTCAACCGAAATGTTTCATCAGCCGTTGATTTAATGATTTCTCACATTGTTGCACGAGGAATCGGGGGTCATGTT
>JAPZDY010000005.1:15395590-15408500 GCA_029783645.1 Ctenochaetus hawaiiensis
TGTTGGTGCTGAACACTGCTAGATTCTGAAAGCTGGAGAAGTTGCAAGATTTCTAATAATAGCCAGCTATTACATGTGCAATCTTTTCTTTTATCAGACATTCAGTCTCAGTGGTTTTCCTAATATCATTTGGCTCTCAGAACATAATCTACATTTTGACGCATTTAGGATTTTTTTGTCTTGGTTTTATAATTAATAATAAAAAAATTGCATCTTTTTAATAGATTTGTGTGTATTAATGTGCATGACTCAATGTTCAATACTGAATCCTGAATTTAGAGTAATTCCCCTCCAGAATATCAGGGATTTTTCATTTTTACAGTGACATCAATCACAGCTGTGTTTGCATTTTGTGTTGTGTTCAAAGGGATGCACTCCCAAAACACATTTAAATATGCTATAACAACAAAATCATTTACAGAGAGGTATCTTACTGATGGAAGTGCAAATATTTACCTGCAAACTAAATTCACCAGCAAATGATAGCTGTAAGGATCAAACAGTGTTTTTGTCTTTCACTTTTTTTATATTGACCGTAGCCTAAATAAAGTTTAAATAAGTCTCATTCAAATGTGATTGTATGAGAACCAAACTGACTATCATATTGCTGCACACAAACATAACACCGCCAGATCCACCGCACCCATCTCAGACTGAGGAGGTGGCAAATAACGTGTGAAGTCATAGAGGCGTTGTGTGAAGATTTTATTGCACAGATGTTAAATCATGCCTGAGGACCATGTGGGTGTTCTTGTCCTCACCAGTACAGATATGGTGAGGAATTTTCTCCGCTGTTGATAATATTTTGCTTGGAATTGCTGGTTCTGAGTCTAAATTTAATTAAGAACTAAATAGTTCTCAAACACTGTAGCCAGTAACCCTTCATAAATAAGCAATACGATTAATGACCCCTCAACACATGTATGTCTCTGATCTTTGAGCGGTGAAAAAAAGAGATTCAACCTTTTTAGATTATTTTATTTTGATATTTCTTTAGTGTTTTGATTTTTGCAACCCCTCGAAAGGTTCTGACACCTGTACTGGGAACACTGGGTAAAGGAAAGAATGTGCACTCTCTTGAGAGTTTAAGTTATAAAGACCAGAGTTCATGCATCTTTTGTAAAAAAGGTACCTGAGACACTTGTTTGCACATAAACATAATATTAGTGAGTTCAGGAGGAGCAAAAATTTTATGATGAATTTTTAGATGAATCGCAAAGTGGATATGAAATATTTTAAACTGATTTGCAAATATCAATATCATTGTAGTTTTTCTTTTATGTAAGTTTTTGTCGTAATGTGGATGGAACAAAAATGGTAAAATCAACTTCAAGAAAAGTGCAGCACCTGAATAACCCACATCATACACATGTGAGTTATCTCCTGATTTATTTTCACAGAAGGCAATGGCTTACAAGCACAGTTTGATTTAAACATCATATTAAATGTTTTATAAATACTTTCTACATTGTCATCCAGAGATCAGTGTTGATGTGGCAGAGCAGTGATGAGCAGAAACAAATGAGACCAGCTGACCCACATACATGACAACAATAAACAATTTAAAACAACTCAGTGGGAAAGAAAACAAGTGTAATCTCAGTCTATACACCTCAAAAAAAACAAAACAAAACTTAACCCTTTGAAAGATATCAAACACAGTTTCCACTTACTCAGTGGTGAGAATGAGTCCCAGAACTGTGTTTTATGTTTCTGTCAACTAATGTCAGAGCCTCCATAACTTCTATTAGCACAGCACTACTCCTCTGTGTATCTCTGCACCATTATTTTCCGACTCAGAGCATATTGTGCAGCTTCCACCCTGATGTCTTCATTTGGGAGAAATTTTCTCCACACAGACTTTGATGAGCTTTCATGTTCTTTCTGCATTTATGTCTCAGCCCTCTTATTGTCTCTTTCCTGCTCACTTTTTACTGTTGTCATCCTTTTTTTTTTTGTTGTTGTTGTTGTAAAGAGTAAACAAAGTCGAGCACAATCATATACACACACAACAAAGTTGGAGCAGATTGGTGATAGATGTTGGATGGTCTCAATTGTGGTGTGCACAATGCCATGAGTCGTGTGATTTTAAATTTTATTTAGAAGATGGTGGGGGTCAGGAAGTTGTAAGGCGGGCCTTGTTCTCGTGTATGTGCTCAGATCTGAGGTCTGGTCCTGGAATACATTTGGTGCATCCCTGAGATAAGCTAAATTTACAAAATTAAATTGCAAACCAAACTGAATCAACATTTCAGACAAATATTGATTCAAAGTCTTACAGTTTTTAGGAGAGAGAGAGTGTAATGTTAATGCTGCTGCACTAACCTACATTCATAATGACCCTTAGCTGTAAAGCTAGCAAGCATGTAAAGTAGTGCTTCTTGCAGAGTATTGCATTAGCTTTGAGCATCTGACCTACACTTCCCTGTGTAGATCTATCACCTTTTCTATCTGTGGGGGACGTGGGGGTTTTATGTCCCCGCAGCTCTTCATTTTGCTTCTGAATACGCTGGACGTTCTTTAGGAGCTGTTTGGATGATAAAGACAGCCTGCATCTCAGTGTGGATGTTTAGTTTAAAATGTGTTCATACACAGTTTGTGGTTAAGACTAACACTGTATCTTTATCCCTAAAATGTCTTGCCGTCGACTTCCTTCTCCTGGGGTGTCCAAATCCTACTCAATCCCCAAAAATCTTTCCAAGGTGAAACTCCTGACGGCTACTGAGTCAGAGTCCCCAAGCCCCATGTGAGATGTCAGTCATGACCCTTTTACTCAAGCCTGTATAAACTACGCCCACTTCAATGAGACATTTACTCAAAATAAACTGCTACTCCTGGTGCCAAGTAAATGTTACCATGACACTGACAAACGTTGCACAGACTTCCAGAACTCTCAAATATTTCTTATTGCAAAAAACACTCCAAATCTTCCACATATTTGTCTTCACACATATATGTATACACAAACTGTGCAAACACATGCTGTGCAGCCAGAGAGGACCACTCTATCAGCATCCATGAGAAGTCTGGGCTGACGTTCTGTTCACAGCCCAATCTGGCAACACTGTCACCATCAGCCCTGCCATCTGCTGGGCTCTCAGCAGCTTGTTTAGAGGTTAATAGCTTCATGATCCCTCTATCAGTCCTGCCCATCTTCAAATGGCTAATTCTTCCTCTCTGGCAGCTATTAACGCAGGCTGTGGCCTATTCTCCTCCGTCCTGTTTTTCGGCATCAACGGAACAGCAATACCCAGTTGTTACCGGACATGCGATATCAGATCAGAACAGATTTTATAAAGCGTGTAGCCCCAACAAAATGACACATCTGGAGCCATTGGAGATAGATCGATATCCCATTCCCAGAGGCACAGGGGTTTGTAACAAGCCTATCCTTTTTAACAGCCAACCGATCGCACTTGGAAAGCTGCTAAATAAGGACATTTCTTTCAATTGGCAGCTTCGTAGTGAGATGAGATCTCATGCAACAAGCATAAACGCTTGCATGCGAATTTCATTTAGTTGCACGGATTTATGTTGATACAGATCAATATGGTGTGAATGATGATTTCTCCAGTGGCCTGTTTAATTTTATGTATGTGTCTGTGTGCATGCACAGGCTAGAGGAGACATAAAGAACCTTGACAATGACTTCACATGTATGGATGCCGAAATCTGTCAAGTGCTGGTAAATATAAATTGCCCTTGCAACAAAGTGTATGTGTGTTTTCTTTCTACAGGCCTCCCAGGCTTTTCCAACTGATTTGTTGGACAAGCTCTCCAGTGCTGCACAAGATTCCTATGGGAAACTGATGGAGATGCTCAGTGTTAATGTGATAGCTGTGGGGTTTAAAATAGTGCAGGCACAGTAAATCGGAGAAGATCAACTTGTGTCAGGACTGCAGGGACCTCTGCGTTCCCTAGAGGATGCTGCCAGTTTGACTTTAGCTGAACCCTATCCATAACTGATTTTCTTAGAAAAATCTTTAACTGCCTCTCAAATTAAGTTTAAGGGATTTTTTTTTTCAATGTGACTTCTGCATGACCCCCGTGAATTTGCATATTACATAGCTGAGAACTGAATATTAAGAGCTCGGGTGAATTACTGTCTCTCAGTTGATATTCCCTGTGCAGCTCGAGGTAACGAGCAAACGGGCGGGCGGGCATTTAAAACCTCTTTTGAAGATAATGTGATTTTTTCATTTGGCTGATAAGGACGTGTCATGGAATGTTTCATTATTTTGGACACTAAGCATTTTTTTTTCTTCTCCTTCATGGCTTACCAAGAGGAACAAAAATTAATCCAGCATCATATTATTGCTGGTTCAGATGAGGAAAGAGGGTGGGGGAGTTATTCGCTGTGATTGCTGTCGGATCGTCTTCGGGGATCTGCTCTGATTCTGACGATGCTGGCAGACGTCAAAGCGCTTAGGCTTGGGGCCGTGAGATGACATGCTTTCACACCAGTGGTAGGGTATTCGCTCGTCTTTAAGAGGATGATGCACAGTCGTGTGAATTACCACATCCCATAATGCGTTCTGCAATGACTTGATGATTTCCTGTGATCTCTATGTTTCAGTTGAAATGATTAATAAGCATTGCATTGCTCATATTTAATAGATATTGTATGTCTCAGTGCTCAGATGCCAACCAAATGTTTGTTCCAAACCTCAACCTCTACATTAAAGTGTGAATTCTCAGGTCCAAAAATGTATTGCTTAGGTTACCTTTGGAGGTGCACTGTGTAGAATTGGGTATCTGGTTTCAGATGATTGCTCCAGTCCATGCATATGCATTATATAAACATGAAAAGGCCCGATAGCTCTAAGGGAAACTATGATCTCTCAACACATTCTAATTAAAGATTCCTCCCTCCACTCTGGCCAAAATCGTCTGCATTCCACTTCCTGACAATCTTATTCTCAATTTACTCTCTAGCTGGCTTTCTGTTTTGGTGTTTTTCCATCCTGCCTTCTAAATACTGATGTCACAGTCTCTTTCGCAGAGGAGGATATGCCTTTTTTTCATGTTCTTGTTGGGACTGTAGCCTTAGTCATAAGATGGGTGGACTATCCCTTTGGGCAGAGAATACTTGGTGCTGTCGGGCACAAAAGAATAGCTGAATAAGGCCACTCAGAGGGTTCCTAATCCCCCTGCCCACCCCCCAACTTTATGTCAGGATCACTGAAATAGATGATGAGCAAGGGAGCTTTCCCTTCCAATAGCTTAGCCACCACTGTGCCAGCACCGAGCACCAGTCATGGACTGATATTTGCCAAGCAGATGGACACATGGTCCCAAACATCAATGAGAGAGACAAGCATGGTGAGAAAAAGAGGATGTTAGGGTACTTGTGGCATTTCACAATAAGAGTTTATTTTGACCAAACAGAGTTAATGATTGTAAGGGAGAGACAAACCAAAGTGAGGATCTAATGACTTTTAGTTGGTTTCTGTTGACTTTGATTGAGGTGTGTTTTCATGATCACTTAACAAAGCAGTTTAGCTTGTTTTAGTTCAGTAAAAGAGAGAAACTTAAAACTCAGAAGGTGTGTAGTTGTTTTTAACTACTTACCAATATATGCGTCCAAGTAAAATATCACTGAAATATCTATGACAATAATACTACAGACACAAGTTTTTTTTCCATTGGCAAATGATTATGCATAGAAACTCCCAAAAATAAAGAATATAAATTTGATGTGTGTTTGCCAGAAAATATTTGTTTTTAAAGACAGTAAAAATATTTGGAGAAAACATAAATAAAATGCATTTGTTGTAGGTAAATGTAGGCTCCCCTTAACTGCGATATTTAAATCAGTAGATACAAAAATTAAAATGTATTTATTTGTTGTTTTAACTCATCACAATATCTTTTAAATATTCAATCAATACCTCATCTTTATGTGAACAACTGCTAGTTTTAAAATGTTACCATTATACTGAAGGTGATGTATCAGGCTGATTTGATTCCAGTTCAGTTTAAAAATGTTGGTAAAATGACCAAGGTCTGTGAGACCTTGATTTTCATCATGTATTCAAGCTTAACCAAGCCTGAAAACATGATGAAAATAAGGGCCACTCTTGCAAATTTTCCTCTTAGGTCAGAAAATGATTCCGTGATCGGAATCCAGTAATGAGTGTGTCAGACTCCTGAGCATGTTCCCAGTGTTAGCCTGTCTTTGGTCAACACTTTCTAAACAAAATACACACTCTCAAACTCATCCAGCATGTTCCTTGAGATCACCAGTTATCTTAAAGCTCCCATAAATATTTAGATAGCATGGGGTTGGGAATCACTAAATTGCAAGTTAATACCTAACAAATGTGGGTAGGAGCTTTGTCATGCAGGGCACTTGTTTAAATGTCCTGGTGAGCTGAGATCCATGTGATTGTTAGAGTCCTGTCCAAACAATGGGATACGAGGCAAACAGTGACCTATTACAGGCTGATCATTCCTACCACATGGAGAATGTTTGTATAGACCTGCCGTGGCTTCAACCCAGGAATGCATGTCCTATTCCTTTGCATCTCCACATCCTTTCCTGTATCTTTACAGACCTGCTTGTATACTAAATGATGTGAAACAGAGCCCAAAATAAGAGCTGAATTCTGTAGATAACATCTGGTTTGTTAGGAGACTGAAAGAAAGCCATCATGACGAGCTGATAAATGATAGGGTAACACAACCCCTAAATGATGATGAATTGCCCCATTACCAACAGATGATCCTCATGCTGGTTTGTTTTTGTCTGGTGGTTTCTGAGGTACTATACCAGGTCAAGATTTGCCCGTAAAAGGTTAAGATGACATCCTCAGGCTAAAACAAATGACAGGGGCAGACTCAGTTGGCTTTGCTGACTTGAACAAAATTGTAGTATTATTTAAATTGACAATGTCAACCAGCAGAAGTCAACTGTTACCAGCACATCAAAGGTATATATGAATGCTTTCACAAAGGTAACAATTTATCTGAAATTATTATTTCCATACTACAATAACTGGACCTTTTCTCTTTTGTACGCACTGTACAAGATTTGTCATTATAAACCAGATGGTGGACAAAACATTAAACCAAACCAACGATTGCAACAAACCACAGAATCGATTAATGCAAATAAGTTAAATAGTAATGCTGAAACTTGCCAGCCATTTTTGCCATTTAGATTAGACAAACTGCAGATTATTCTTGTTTGCTTCCATTTAAATGATCTAATATTCATACATTACTACTACTGCCAGTTCGAGTGATAATTATGACATCTTCATCAATGTATACTGTATGGGTCCCATACGAAGCCTGATTTGCTTGGCAACTTTGAATTAGGGGAATGAGGTAGGTCATTGTGAATGGAAAAAGTGTACAAAATATTTCAACGAAAACATATATTACTACCTATTCCCTTAACCCAAACACCTATAAACAGTTATATGATAAGTTCAGGACAAAAGGTCCTAGCTACCAAGACTTCTGAAGAGGCATTAGGGCCTCTTCATGGGAAAGCAGTTGAGGTCAGGGGCTATAACTCACCTTGAAATGACTAAATAGAGTCCTCCTGTTGCCAGGGTATCAGCTTCTCCCCATTTTATCCTCATGGAATTTCTTTATTTATTATGAATGAGACACACTCAGATTTGAGTGTTAATGCAGCTGATTAAAGGATTGAGAGAAAAGCATTGAGTACTGCTTTGTTTGTTTGTTTCTGTTTATGTTAATACACCATTCATGCACATTCTGCACAATGAATGTGCCATTAATTCACTTGTTTTCATTCCCACATTGCACATGAGAACATTCCGGTGACGCTGACACTAATGTCTTTACATTATACTCTTTTTGTCAAGCTAATTTTTTCTTGTTGTATCCTATTATGCAGCTGAAAAGACCAGCTTTCCCCTCAGGGACAACTAAAGTCTCAGCTTGTCTTTCTCAGAACTCAGTTCTCTAATCTTTCTCAATTGGTTGTGGATTACAGAGGTTAGTCTTAAGGTCCCTGCAGTAGCCGCTGGTGAAGAATATCTGTCTGCTTCTGCTCTCTGTGTTTGCGTACATATGTGTTACATGATATGGGTGGACATTCCATATAACCCAAAGGCCTAAGGGCATAAAACTTGGAATACATGTTTTCTTTTTCATTTTGTATTCTGATTGTAAATTAACTTTTCTTATCTGAATCAAATAATTTAGTTTCTGTCACTGTATCACAATGTTGATAAACAAAACTGTTTGTTGTGTAAATAGGCTTGTTGTGCTTCAAAGATAAGTTGAAATCTCTTATTCATGGTATGATACAGTGAAATCACTGCCGAATTGTTCTTTCTTTATGGTAATAGTTCTACATAGTATTATGATGATTAAAGATAAATTACGCATCATGTCTTGACCCCCTGTTTTAAGTATTTGATGATTTTAGAATTTAGGTTTAGTAATAGTAATCTAACAATTACTATTGTTATGCTGGAGATTTACAATTAATCATTTAATTTTGGAATTTTTATTTTTATTGGTTCTTGTGTTTTTTTATTCATTTACTTTTGTTTTAATAAAAGATTAGAGAAGAATAATCTCAGTTGTCTTTCACATGGAATACATTCTCATTAACAAAACAATAGCTGGTTTGCAGCTGTTAGTACCCAACAATCAAGCACCAGTGGAATACAAACGCAGTGAAAACAAGTATGTGTGAACTCCTATGTGGACCTTTTTCTCATATGACAGTCACTGAGCTGAGACCTGATCATTCGTGAGTTAAGGTCACCCATTGTTTTCCTGTTAGCAGTGACGATCATCAGACAAGTCCCTTTATAAAGAGACCCCTGCTGTCCTCTGAGATCCCTCTGTCTCAATGCGATCAATAATCCAATCTCAGTCTCATGTGGAGGTAGAGTGCATATGTTTGTGTGTGGTTGTGTGAGTGTAATCCTATACCCCACACAGAGGCCACCAGTATGGGGAAATGCTCCTGTCTGACCTCCAACATGCATCATTTTCTTCCACCTCTCTGTCTGGTCTTTGTCAGTTTGTCATAGGCAACATGCTTCTATTTGGCTTCTCTGATCTTTTCTACTTCATCCAACTATCCTTTCTTCTCTTCACCTGTCTTCATGCATCAGCGTGTCCATCTGTCTATCATTCAGTCACAGCCAGTAGTAAATTGGTTTGCTCTCCACAAAGTCTTTCTTCACATCAGTGCTGATTACTGTCAGTGTATCTGTCATCTTCAGTGTATGTCACGGTGATCGATGGAGTGTGTATGTGTTTGTGTGTGTGACATCACTGGTGCCACCTTGCTTAGTTTAAGTTGCTGGATACATGGAGGGTCAGATCTACTTGGGCTTAATCAATGACTACAGAGCCTGGCAGACTTTTTCTTTTTTTAACTCCAAGACCAAGCACACACACACACACACACACATATAAAAACACACTTCTGACACTGGCTACAGATAAATCGAAGCTTAGTGATCAGACCCTTAAAAGGGAGAGAAGAACTGGAAATGACAGGTCACCTCTACCAGATCAGAAAACCTCAGGGACTATGCTGTGTGTGTGTGTGTGAGAGAGGATGGATTGGACACCACTGGTTTTCACACTGACATTAAAGGTCTAAGGAGGCTCATGTGCACACCAGCATTACAATATAGCTGCTGCTGTTGTTGTTCAATTCCTTCTTCAAGTAGGGAGCTGTGATTGGATTAGAAACAGCACCTGTCTCTCGTATAAACAGACGAGGACAATTTAATTCATGCACCTCATCTAAATCAGGGGTCACCAATCAGATGCATAATGGGAATTGGGCAGCAGGAATTGACTTGTCACCTGTGCCGCATGTGCAGACCTAAGGGACAGTGTTTTTTGTATGCACCATATAAATGTGTGTCTGAGACTGCAGCCGGTTTTGAAAGACCTTTTAATTAATAGACTCATTACCTTCCAATCTCCCTGTGCCCTTTCCTCTGTGTTGTCTCAGCCTCTAGAGGGAAGCTTAGTGATTCTCGTTTGTAGTGAAGGATCACATCCCTGGAAACAAGACCCTGAGGTGACCCTGCCTTTGCCAGCTGGGCCAGTGATGTGCATTAGAAAGCAGGTGTGGTTAAGACTGAGAATAATTGTAGGGATTTGAAGGCCTTGATAATGAGAGGAGACAGTAGTCTTAAATGAAAAATGGTTGGGTAAACAATGATCTTCAGCAAATGAAACCAACCTCAAATACAAACAAAAATAATGAAAAACACTTGATAAAAAGGTAGATCAAATGCAACAACTGACAATCTACTCTCACATTCGGATAGAATTTATTTATTTTACTCCATAGAAAGAATAAGAATGAAACATAAAGAGAAGTTGAGTGAGACACTGCTTGAAATGAAGGACTAGTCCGACCTCCTGCATATTTAATTTCTTTTTCTGGCAGCTGTTAAACCTGCATCACCAAAGATTTGGAATTCTTAATGAGACATTCGTATGCACACCTCTCCATTCTTCAACCTTCACTCAGGAAAACATCCAGGAGGTATGCAGATCAGACACCTGAACCAACTGATACTGACCATGAAGGAGCACTGGATCTACTGTGTCTCCAGTTATCTGAACTCCTGTTGCTTTGCCCTGAGGATGAGATACAATACCCCTGAAAGAATTTCTTTTGGATAGTTTAATCTGCAGTCTTATTATTTAATAGATTACCTGGTGCTAATGACTATAAATAAGAGTTGAAATGTATAGCAATAAATAGCTTCAACATCAGGTCTATTTCCCCCCTCCAACCCCTTATTGGATGTGCACAGACAGTGTGACTTCAAACACTGCACCAATCTGCCAGACTTTCTCGTGCTTTGTCTTCTTTATTTATCTTAACAGTTAAGGATAATCTACCATTTTATGGCATAAAGGCATGACCTCAGACAGGAAAGCTGATCCTCAACTAAACAGGTTCAAACTGAAATAAACAAATCTACATCATCAGCAAAGTTGCCAAACTGGACCCTCCATTCACTGGCCGTGTCATGAGATTCTGTCCTTGGGAATTAAAATCTCCAACAACCATGCAGAACACTTATGAAAAACAATACAGAATTAGGTTTCATTCCAGTTATACAGGGGTCGCACTAACATTCTTACTAGAGTTGAGCAGCTGGTCCACTGCTCCCCAACAAGGACAGCATCCCCATTGTTTCCCCCAGATCTGCGATTGAACAATCAACTGAATTGAGTTAATCAGATGAGTTTTATGTATGTGGTCTAAAAACACAAGTTCTTCTCAAAGAACTTGCTTCTGTACAGAAAATGACAAACTAAACTCTTTGACTCTGTATTCGGAGATGCAAAAACTGAAAAAAGGTAAAAAATATCTAGTACTGAAACAGAGAAGGGTGGTCTTTTAATAACTGCAGTTCAACCTTCAGTGACCTTTTTTTAAAAAGCAACTAAAAAGCCTTGGAAATCTAGTTTATATTGACCCACATTCGTATAACTTGCTGCGGTGTTGAGCAGGTGTTCTCCAGGGTCCTGCAACATCACTGCTGGATGTGGTGATAGATGCAACAAAGCATGCCTCTGACCACACCCAACCCCACCCATCAGTCAGCCATTACAAACTCAAAAAGACTCAAGGTCTTCATCGTCTAAGCATGGATCTCATTCCCACTTGATTGATATCAGTGACCTCCTCTGGAGTTTTGTACACCTTGAAAGCACTATTAGCATTAATGTGTTCCGTCCCAAGGTAACAGAAAACTGTGTAAATAAATGTGAATGTTATTTTTCAGCAAGACAAACACTTTTTAATAACAAACATGTGCCCAATATTAAAATTCTTTATTTTTCATACAGCATTTTTCTCTGTCAAGGCTGAACATTGAAACTGTTCATCATGTTCCTTGTCAGTCACAACAGGACATCGTGTCAGAACTCAGTAATAGATCCTTAGAGTAGTTGGTGGATATTATGATAAGCAAGCAGACGCATGAACACACACAAACACAGAAAAGATGAGCTGGAAAAAGCTCAACACTTTGCTAACAAGACAAATGACAACAACCAAACAGTTCTACTGGGATGTGTGTACTTTATGTGTGTACATATGCAAATTTGTGTAAATTTGTATGACAGTTTATAAATCATAAATTATGCATACTGGGATTTTTTCATGCAGACCTCTATCGTTCCTTATCCTAACGACCATGACCACAGAGAGTTTCATTAGCGCTCAGTTAGTTGACCATCTCTTGCTGTTTGTTTTGCTCACTCCATCACCCAGGGCCATTTAGCTTTCATCAGTTTGCTCTTTCTCATCGCCTAGTTTTAATCAGACCACTGTGACCTCCAGCACCAATCCCTCTCTTTCTCTCTCCTCTCATTTGAGAGCAGTGGGGTGGTAGGAATTACAAGGCAGTGATCAATCAGGGCAAGATTGTTCTAAAAAATGGATACCTGTTATTCAATTGATATCTGTATTTGCTGTCATGAACCAAGAGGGATTAAGTCTGTTAGACAGATATAACTATTTTATTTCCTTTATTATTGAATTGTGATTTTTTTTTTGTATCCTACAAATTGGCTGATAGAGGCTTTGGGCTCAGTGTGTCCTTACCCCAAGGTCCCAAATGGCACATAGACTACTACCAAATTGACGCAGCACTTAACTTTGGTTTTACTACCAAACAAAGTAATAGATAACACGGATAAATTGTTGCTTTGTTGACAATCTGTGTGATTCCTGAACAATGGAGGTTCCCTCTTTGGTCAGATTTTGTTTAAGTGATGTGAACAAGTTTCTCATTAAACTGATCAGCCCGAGATGATTGTGATTGGTTTAGAGAAATTTACAAATAAAGAAATTTTTCAACTGAAAGAACAAAGTTTGTTTTGTCCTTCATCTCAGGTTTAAAGTGCATTTTTTACAAAAAATGCT
>JAPZDY010000005.1:15408600-15418893 GCA_029783645.1 Ctenochaetus hawaiiensis
AAAGTGCATTTTTTACAAAAAATGCTTATATTTACCTTTAAATTAAGTAACATTTATTTTAGACCTGTAATTTTTCCTTTTCTTGCTGCAGTAAAATTTAAGTAAACTGCCGGTCTATAAAGTGGTGCTTGAATGGTATTTTTACACATGCATTTGTTCTCCTTTGTGGTTCTCACCACCAATGAATTGGATTAATTAGGCGGCTTGTTTAGCCCACCCACACTTTATCAGCGCTGTGAACTTGGTGGCTGCATATCCCACAAACTGGGGCTCTAATAGAGTGATGGATAGTTCCCACCTGTCAACCTGACATTTGTAATGGTCCCATCCTTTGTAAGAAGCAGGGAAGGGAGGAATAAATGGAGGGTGAGAAACAGAGTAAGAGAAATGTTTTCTTTGGTTCTCTGTGTCTCTGTCTCCATATAGGCTGTAGGGACCAAGGAAAGGGCACTGTAGACATGTTTCACTTTGAAGAGTAAACAGTAGATGCAAATTGCCACCAACAGTTATTTTCTTCCTGAGTAAATCCTTTTTTTCCCCCTTTTTTTTTTAGATGCAACTATCCATTTACAATCCCTAACATAAAATAATGTTCGGCTTAACAATCTCATTTGTTCTCATGGGACTGTATTTTTGCCATTAAATTAAATAATATTTCAGTTTATTTTTCATACTATTATCTATAGACTGTTAACATATCATGGTGGTAAGAGCTAAGTACACAATCTGCCTCCTCAAGCTGAAGAGAGTGTGAAAAAGAAACATGTCAGTAGATTCTTCAAAAGCTTTAATACTACTAATTAAACTGGCCTGGCCCACAGTCTTAAGTCCGGCACATAAAATTGTAAAAATGTGTTCTCTACTTCATCAGCTACAGATTATGCCATGTGCTGTTGTAAAAATATGGCCCCTCAAAGGCCCTGCTCATTGCCAAAAAGTTGACCAGCTGTGGCTATGTTGTGCTTGTGGTTTTGACTTTGACAGTTTTGACTAAAGTCCAACGTAAATTAAATTGCACATACCAATGCAAGTCTGTTTATTTTGTGTCTCCGTGCCTTCACTGGGGTTCATACTTGACTTTGCTGTCAATCAAACACACCGACACAACCGCCCTAAGATTTAAAGAACAAGTAAATTACTTGTGTATTCCCAGAGTAGCCATGATGGCGGTGTGCCTCTTTGGATGGCAGTGTTGGTCTGACATCCATTCAGTAGTCTGACACAGTAGACACCCTCAGATGAAAATGAAGACACCCTGCACCTCCTTTGTATATTGTGCAACAACAACAACAAAAAAGTTCATTTTAATGCACTTTGGTGATGGACATCCAAGACAAACAGACATTCAGACAAATGTAAGTCGCACTGAGCCATGACTCCAGGAAGTAATGTGAATTTTGAGGCAGATCGTAGAATCAGAATACAAGTCTTAAAAGCACCCTAATTGACTCTTTGAGCTGTGTGTGTTTATTAAAAGGACATTATTTGGCATGCTACAATAACAATCTTCCAGTTGTCCCTTTCACCTCCTGCAGGTTCATTGCCTGAGATCATTGCCTCATGTGCATTAGTGTCACTTGTAATTAATATATTATGTCACTGTTAAGGTCATAAGTGCACCATTGTCTTGTGCACATAGAGCTTAAATGACCAGAAATCAACATAATTACATTGGAGAGACATTTCCATTTTAAAGGCCTACTTGCAGATCAATTTGTCAAAGGTAAGTGAATCAAGGTCCATTCAGGTCAGCTTTCAATTCTTTCAGTCAACATCTTTGTGAATGTGTTGAAGATTTTAAACCTATGTAATATCCAATGGGAACCGATTTTTAGGGGAAATGATCAGAGATAGATGGATAGATAGATGGATACATCATATGTATTGATACATCATATCAATACATAAATACAGAGACATATGAGATCTACTGATACAGAATTGAATTTAAGTGCTATAGACCACCTATATGGGTCTAGAGAACCAGGAAGGAACTGAGAGGAAAGATTGCATGTCAAAGAAGTCTCTATAAATACACCCCTCTCCATTCACAGGTTTCTCAAGTGCAGATTGACGTGAGAGAATATTAATTTTTTGCTGCTGACTGGAGCAGGAAAGGGTGGAAAACATCTACTTTGTCCTTGTGGAGAGGTGTGTTTCTGCTTGCGTTGGCAAGCAGAGAGGGTCTGAGAGTGTGTGTGGGTGTGTGCGTGAGATATCTGACTGAGAGGCAAGGCAGCGAGTGAGAAGAGGGACGACTGAAGTAGTAATTGATGATTGTTGATTTGAGCTGCTCTTAAAAACATAATATATATTTAGTCAGAGAAATAGGAGACTAAGGGTTTGGAGAGAGAAATGCTTTTCATCTTACAGTTAAGTGATTTTTGAGTGGACTCTCCAAATGTTAAAAAATAATGACTTCCGTGAGTCTGTATCAACCAATGCTGGTGTCAGACTACACAATACTTTTGTGTGTTACAAATAGCGATTATAGAGTCATAAATTGTTGCTGTGATTTTGCTGAGAGACATGAAATGACTAATCATAGCTTTCATGACATGCATGATGTCATTGGGAAGGAGGGGTTAGGAACCAACTCGGGGGGAAAAAAATGGAAATAAATGAAAGCTGTTTGTTGGGCTGGCTGTCTAGTGTTGAGAAAAGATTGAATAAAGCGAAAAAATGAAAAAATGAAACTTTTCTTCTGTTTCACATTTCCACCTCGCAGCACAAACAACCTCATTCCTCTTTCACTTCACTGTATTTAGTCTGTGTCCCTGCTGGTCGATATCTCAGAACATGTCATGTTTGTCACATGGGAGGAAGAAGACAAAAAAATCCTATGGTCTCCTCTTTTTGACAGTATGTGGGGCATCCCAGATGTGGCATTGACACAGTGTTGTCCACTAAGACATATGACAAAAGATAAAATGATGTCAGTTGTTGTGTCCACTTGGACTTATCCTATACTTATTATAAATGTACATTATGATTCACAATAGGAATAAAAAAAATGAGGAAAAACATCCAGCATAACATTACACAGGTGAAAGAAACAGCTACAGTTTTTAGGCCCCTGAATGTTTTATAACAGGGTATTATTACTGATATGGTAATAGAATGTAATACAAATAGAAAATCATAAAGCACATTTGCACAGCTTCTCTGTTTCTCTCACGTTTAATACTCACAGTGTGTCTCATCATCAGTGTTGCTAACCATAATTACAATGATTTAGAGCATGGCCCATCATAGTGCCTGTATACGTCTGTGTTGACTATAACTACGTGTGTATGACAAAACAAGAAGGCCTTGGGCTTAGCGTTGTAAGCAGTGTGTTTTTGTGGGCCTAGGATACCATGTCCAAGCACAAAGCAAATAGGATTTTCTAGCATCTTTCTCTCACTGTTTTTTTTTGTTGTGTGTTCGTGTGTGTGTGTGTGTGTGCGTGTGTGTGAGTGAGTTTACTTTATATTGTGAGGCTTAGTTTCCCACTGTGGTCATCCAGATTGCCAGTCACCACAGCCTTGTGTACGACATGCTAGATAAATCCTGTTTGCACGCACACATGCACACACACACGAGCGCGCACACACACACACACACATACACGCACACATGCAGGATTGCTCTGTGAGCCAAGAGATGTGGGCTAGCGGGTTCAGCTTAACCACAGTGAACTCTGGTTTGTCCAAAACAAATGAGGCAGGCCATGCAGGGATGAGGCTTTTAACAGGCTTGATCAGACTTACATATTCCACAAGTGTAAAATTAAGTATTATATTTTGTGCTCATTATTTAGGTGTAAAAGGTTAAATCCCTTTCTTTTTTCACTGAGCTGCAAAAGTAAGAATATTATTAGACTTGTACTGGTTAGAGCCTTTCTCATGAACACCGGGCAGAGCCAGCAGAGGACACTAAGCTTCTTTTTTGAAAGCTGTACACCAGCAATCAATTTACTCTTCTACATGGGTGCAAGTTCACTTACCGTGTTCAAAATCGGCATCTCTCAGCTCCTGTGGCTTATTTAAAAAGTTGGATTGATTTATTTTGGAGTCGAGAGCTCCTCATATCAAAAAGGCAATTAGCAGGCTCTTCTGTTGTTGCAGCAAACAAAGATCCTCATCGCTTTAATTTAATGAGCTAAGGCTGGCTCAGAATGAGAATCTCTGTTGGAATTTAATAACGGTTTCCACTCTGTCTCGCTCTATAGAGAAAGCTAAGGTTCCAGACGGGTGTTGTCTCAGTGTTAGGTGGCATCCAAGGAAATTATGGAAAAACAGGCCCAGGCAGACTCATTAGAAGATGTCGCATGGGCTGAGATATTAGATTCAAGACAATGCTAACGCACAGGCAGTGTGGATACGATTTCTCTAGAATAATGGAGGTTTTGTGTTAGAGGAAGCAGATCACCAGGAGTTAGTTTGTTTTTAACAGAGCTCTGTGGCATTCAAGTGTTTTCACCAATTCAGTCGTCCCAGTAAAATGTGAGAAGCTTACTCTGCGTCCAATGAATAGACAAAGGGGGTGTGATGTCCATAATTCAGAGGAGACTGCTTTATGCTCACAGACCAGCATACCTGTGTGTAAACACACAGTGTGAGCAACCCCCATTGCAAAACAGTTCCTGTTTAAAATGCAAAATAAAACAGAATCAATCATTTGCAAACAAACTGTGTTTACTTCTGGTTTTACACAGTGCTCCCAGGCCCATATAATAGTGTCTTTTACATCCTCATGTTTCACAAGGTGTTAAAGCTCGTCCTTTCTTGTAAACAACTGAGCCTTTTGAGGATCATGATTCTAACTGGTGTTTTTGAGCATTCCCAGTCTTCTGTTGCTCCCCTCCCAACTTGTTTGAAACATGATGCTGGCATCAAATTCAGAATAAGCGTATAGTCACGAATAGCAGTGAAGTTGATAAGTGCAACATCATATACAATGTTTTTTATACTGTTTTTTAGTTGAGTTCATATCAAAAAAGCACTCAAAAGAATATAACTGGCTTTACTCATATACGAAAAACCCAACCCACTTTTTTGAGCTTAGATTCAGATTTCTTTATTCAGTATGACTTAATTTGCATAAATCCAAAATGTGAATGGATAACATACTATTGTTCACTCAAACCTTATATAAACCCATTCAAAAAAATACCTGCTGAGACAAAGTGAGAGGATTACTAAAAGACCTCTATGAGTGCTTAAGGCCTGTCTGGAAAAAAAAGACAATAAAAAGAAAATGAAAGAAAAAGAAAAAGAAAAAGGAAAGCAGCCAGTTAGCATTCAAACTGAGAGCAAAAGTATTATGGCACTAATGGAGCATTAGATTGGGGTTAAGCGCTTGAATGGGGAGATGGGGAGTGGTCCACTTGCTCTGCCCCCAGGCTATGCATACAGGGCCACCGCTTAGCATTAGCATAATTGCTGGACACCAGAGCACAGCAGAAGGTACTGAGCAATCCCCATTCCAGCTCACCTAATTCACTCTGATTGAGCTGGGAGGACTGGTTCTGAACTCCATGAATGGCCTTGAGATGCAGAGAGAGGATGGGTGACTCTCTTGCTGAAGCAGTTAGAGAGGATATGGACCTGCAAGGATGACGTACAGCAGCACTGGTTAGACTGCACCACAGAATGATCACTTCTGTTTGTCAGTGTTGGATTAAAATGAGCAAAGAAAGCAAATGAATGGGGCAATTGTGGAGAGGAACAACCACATGTCTGCTACTCATAATTATCCGAATAAAGAAGCTTTAGAACAATTATGACTCCCAATATCACAATGCTTGACAGACAGAAAGAAAGCGAGAGACAGAGAGGGATCTCCACTTATGTCTGTGGTTTAGCACAATAGTTGGAAGCAGTCTTTCTGTCTCTCTAGCCTCCCTCTACCCTCCTCCTTTCCTCTTGGGATGGGTCCCATTTTGAATTTAATGAAAGAGGAGAAAACACTACATGGCATAGGACTCAAATGGGAAACCAGTGAGCCCCAAACCAATTTTTGTTGAAAAAAGAAATGTGCATAGTGCTGATGAAACACAGACAGATGGATGACTAAAAGTGTGAGAGAGGGATGGCTGGGAAGTGAAAAGGAGTTGTCATTCAGAAGAACTTGGGAATAAGTTGACGCTGAATCATAGTTTGAACAGTTTATAAAGACCCAAAGTGGATGTCTAGTGGTTTTCTCTTTTGTTCATACTTGGTTAGATCTGCACACACGCGCAAAATAAATGTAAAATAAGGAAACAAGGTGTTCAAAGTTGATATGGAGAGGTAGAGGTTACTGAAAAAAAAAGACTCATAACTTATCAAAGTTTGGAGAGCTTTTATAATTGTGAGCTCTTCTCTCGCTTTGATGATGAATAAATGGGAGTTAGCTGTGAAGTGGGATTGGTTTAACACCATGCCATGAAGCACAATTTCCACAGAGTGCCAAGCTCAATAGGTCTTAGATTAAGGACCGGTGCCCTCTACACAGCTCCTGTGAGGGCTCCATGAACCCAGACAAGCGGTCCCCCTCCCACCTAGCACTATGGCTCCCCTCCCCTCGCCTAGGATTCCTATTCAACCTGTTTACCATGCCACCAGGCCTATTCAAACCCCAGTCGGCAGGTCTTCCAGGGCCTTACAGAGCCACTGAACTCTCCCTAACCTACTAATCAGACCTCTCCTCCCTTTCAGCCCTTAAACATAAAGCCCCATCTTGACCACCATTTTGTAGGTCAGCCACTGTGGGCTTTGTGCAGGCCTTAGCACCACCAGAGAAAGATCCTCCTCCTATTGATGCATCTTGAGCAGCTCCCGAGCCACCCAGACACCTCCCCCTGCAGATGGAGGCATTCAAAGACATCCAGTTTATTAAGCTGTCACTGCGCATCTAAATCTGTTCCCTATTGCAATGGTACAGGCCTTTCCACAGAGACAGAGAGAAAGCCTTTGTGTGCCACCAAGGTATTCAAAGAGCTATAAAAAAATCACACGCACTAAAACTAATGCACACACACCGGTGAAATGAGATGCAAATCCGGCGATTCACTTGGCAGTAAGAGTGGGCTTTTCTTTGTGTGTGTATATGTGTGCATCTTGTATGCGTGCATGTGGCACTCGTTGTTGTGTTTGTGTGTGTGTGCTTAATTCCTGTAGCATGGTCTCAATCTGGGCTGGCATAGCAGCTCCTGTACAGTTGAGCAGCCGTAACACAGTTGTTGGTACAGGGGCATTGTGCGGCTGTGGCAGGGAGAGAAATTACTTAAGGAGCCCGGACAATGTCTTCAGTTAAACCAGGCTACAGTGAGGGGAGACATGCAGAGACACTCACGATGTAAGCGATGAGAAATACAGGGTGAGAGAGAAAGACTGAGGGGCAAAGGAAGGGTAAGGGCTGAACTGGATCCTGGTTAAGACTTCCAGGTTCTTTCTCTTCTTCAGACAATCAACACTCACAGATTGGATTTGCATGGCTAATGGGAGTTTAGGGCTGTTGTTTGTGCACAGGGGGCTTCAGATGGGGTTGACCCCTGGATTTCAGAACTCCAAACCAGCATAACAAGCACGCCTATGGTACAGTATCCCATTAAAGGACACTATTTAATTCCTGCTCGAGCAAATGAAGAGACTTTTATGACAAAGAAGGCTTGAAAATTGTCCTTCAAGTTCCATCCATTACATGCACGTGTTGTACTTTGTGAATGAGTACCCAGTTCAAATCCACAGTGGTAAGCACTGAGCTATTTGCAAAGTGACCATACACATACATACATATTGGCTAAGGAGTGGAAATTGAAGGCTTAAGTAGTAAATGCTGGTATTAGGAAGGGAAATGAGTACTAAGCTGTTCAATAACGCCCTCTGTTGTTAATGACCACTAGCTAGGCTCAGACGGGGACATAGCATAACACCCATGCACCTGAGGAAAAGAAACAGGAAGAGGAAATGAGCAAGTGATCCGCTCTACCTTCTACTGTACATTTCCATGCATATGTCGGGACTTTTCATAACTCCTCTGTGGATTGCGTTGTATATTGCTTGACCAAGTTGTTTTGAACCTTAGACATCTCTTTTTTACCCCAAAGATTTTTATTTTATTATTGTTTTTTTGCACATGGGGAAACCCCTACATTAGCTGGATATATGAAACTTTCGTGTTTTAATATCATTAATGGATTACGTTTACGTAAGTGTTGAAATATGTACCAATTAACATGTGCTGCAGTTTTGTTATTATTTCTGACTGAATTAATCATTTGGAAATAGGAGTCGGGGGTAAAGTTGATATTTCCCATGGCATGGTTCTGTCAAATGACTTACACATGTATACTCTCAGCCCACTGCTGCCCTCTCACATCGGTGAACCCTTTCCACCATTAGCTCCCACTCCTTTCTCATATGGATCTACTGCTGGTGCACAGAGAGTTGCAGTGAGTTGATTGTGGGCTAAACAAACAATATTGCCATTCTTCCTTCAATTTGTCGATTTAGTCTGGCAATAATTTTGGGTGAGAGGACTGAGGAAACAGTGGGCCTGTATGAGCATTGCAGATGGTATTATCACATGAAAATAGGTATAATTGCACCGTGCTTATAGGGCTGGTTAAGTAAACCTACAGTAGGTATCAGATTTCGCGGTGCTGCCCTCCCTTGTGCATCACTGAGTGGTTAGATGCTGTTTTAACTGAGATATAGGAGACTGTATAAATGTCTCATAATTACTTGGAAAGGAATTTTTCGTACTTCTGTTCAACAGTTAGTGGTTCAAAATTCGGATAGTGATTAGCTGTAGGAATTTGTAAGAGTGTTTTTGCATGTTTCAATAGAAATAAAGTCAAATTAAGTGCTCATATTCAATGAAAACAAAATAAAACATGAAAAAAAGGAAAACCTTAAAATAGTTATTTACAACAACAGATTTTATGTGTGACTTTAAAAAACACACACGGAAGAAAACAGAAGTTTTTTCCACTTTTAGTCATTAGGCATATACGGCAAATGCACAGCATTCAAGGAAACAATAACTGTAATGGCCAATTGTTTGGCCTTTTCAAAGATCTATTGCTGCACTCAATCACAACAAGATGGCTAATGTATTAGAAGTGCAAAAGAAATAGGCAAACAGCCCTGAGCTGCAAATACCAGACACATTAAAGCCTGGAGCAGTTCCAGAGAAATCTTTCAATTACACAGAGTGAATACCACTCTGTTTCACAGGGCAAGATGGATAACTTAGAAAGGAGGGCTGTCAAAGAAGTAAACTACACTATAGATTTAATTAAAATAACACATCTGGGGCTTACGGTTGCTTGAAAGAGCCTGTGTTGTCACGGACAGGTGGACAGTAAATCGATGCTTTGACCAAAAAGGACGAGCAGGTTTGTAAAAAAGATCTAAAACGAGATGAAATGAGATGGAGGGATGAGGGGAAAGTGGATTTATGTAAATGATGAAAGTTTCAGAATCAGGGTTTTAAATTTCCTTCAAATATTTTGTATCTAAAATCATGACATCAACCCTGTGCAATCCATCCAATAGTATATTATTTGATGAACAGATAATCGTGGTTAACAGATGAATTAATAATGACTTTGTTGATCCAATTACTTTTCCTCTGGTGCAACTCTTACGTTTTACTTGTTCTGTGAAATGTCTCAACATTTACCAGGAAGACTGGCAGAAATATCTTTACATGTACCTTTTATTCCTAAAATAAAAAGCCATATGAATTAAACTATCAAACTGTTTCTGAAGTCCCATGATAAAATTAAAATTTTGGCCTTATATAAAATGTCTAGACAACAATTGTTTGCCATGAAACTTGGAAATGTTCTTGTTCTCTTGATGGTGAATCCCAAATAAATCCTTTTGGTGATTCACTGACATTCTGTCCAACACCGCTTGGTCATATCTTTACTTTGTCCATTAATTCGGTATATGATTATATTCTGGCAAAACTAATAACATTCCCATCAGTCTTAGCTGTACTATGTGATTATTCTGGTTAGAGAATGTTAGCATGCACAACACACTAAACTAATAAGGCAAACATGGTGAAAATTACTAGCTAAAAATCAAGATGCTAACATTAGTAAGCAGGCTGATGTTAGCATTTAACTCAAAGACCTGCTGTGCCTAAGGACGCCCCTACTTCTCAGAGCTCAACATGGACATAATCTAACTCTTGGTAATCTGTATTTTCTCTGTGCCACAATTTTCTTTCCATATAGGGCTCTAATTTCATAGCGCAGCGCAAGGTGGCGCAGCGCAGCGCACCCTGCGCAGCCTCCGCAGTGGTAATTTC
>JAPZDY010000005.1:15425742-15448959 GCA_029783645.1 Ctenochaetus hawaiiensis
TACTTCATGTCTCCAGTGTTCAGCTGTGCACTTTTGAGGAAAGTTACACATTTGTAATAAAAACTAGGTGTTTGCACGCAAAAGTATTTGCCTAATATGACATTGCACTACACGTTGGAAAACTTAAGAATATGCTCCCTATCTGGTTGCTAATTGAGGACTGCAATTAAAAAGTTACCTCTGAAACTACCAGTGTGTGTATAGCCACTAGAGTACCATTATTACTAGAAAGAACCCATAGATAACTACATGATACATCCATTGACATTTAATCACATCCAAGACACATCCAAGATGCTGCAAAACACAAGGAGAACTGGTCTACACACAATATTTTACTTGTATAAATACTAGACTTGGTTCAGAACCTGGAAAAAAAACTGCCACAACTCAATGTCTCACTGTCAAAAGTAAAGAAAGAGGAATTCCGCAGTGATTATGCTGATAATTTTTGTCTGCGTTTGACTGGCGCCCTGCTCTGGGTGTTTCCTTGGCTTTCACATGGTGTATTCTGAGCCAGGCTCCAGCCTATCTGACTCTTCTCTGCCTCACTGTGCTTGGTTTTGTTTGCATTTGTTCACTAGTTAAAATCATTCAACATCACTTATCTTCTTTAAGACCATTTTTTTAAACCATTTACCATTACACTTGCCCTTGTGCTAAGTCACTTGATATCCTTAACACTCCACCTCCATAGTTTTTTGGAAGATCTTGTTTTCTTTTTCTCCATCATCACATTCTCACTGTTAACTATTCACGTACTGATACCTTGTCAGAACCTCTTTGGGTCTTTCGGACAGCCCTTTAGTGAGATGGTTGCTTTTAAAAAGTAGTGTTTGGTTAGGATAAGGCAGCAAAACTACTTGAATATGTTTGGGAAAACATAGTAGAGCTTTGCTTTCAGCAGGAATCAATCTCAGTCTCCTGACCGAAAGTCCAGTGTGTTCTACTGTTTTTTTTGTCTTTCTCTGCTCTCATTTTGTGCTCAATTTTAGAGCAACTTTGCTATGTTGATGACATGCATTTGATCTGATAAAAGTGGGGCAGAGTTCAGTTTTCTTTTGACAAGAATATTTTAGGTTGAAAAATTCTCATAAAATTTTCCATCTTTACGGGTTGCTTGTTTAAATAGAAATACAAAAACACACGAGTGTTAGGTTCATACCGTATTGTCAGCCAATACTTATGGGCATCACCATCGTAAGAGACATCAGTCCCTGTTCTCATCCATGCCTCTATCTCAAATGTGTAATTGTCATAAATCAAGTTAAATCCTCAGCCTGAGGGTCCTACAATTTGTTTTCTGTGTCTCAAAAACGGATATAAAAATGCTTTTGGGGGCTGTTATTGAAAACAGAATACTAGCAGTTTTTAATTACTTTGTCATACTCAGATTGTGCTTTTTCACTTCAACCTCACTGTTTAATATTCAGCTTTTGCTAAATAATGGCAGATATTAAAATGAAGATATGATATGTCATGTCAGTATTTTTTTTTTGTGAAATGAAATTAAACAAAGCAGAAGCTTAAGGCAAATCATAAGTAGTTAAAACTTGATTTTGTGACTCACCTTTGCTCTTGCGTTAATCACAAAATGTTTTTGGATGCTAAACAATAACCAGCTTTTTTTGTTACCCACTTGCCTCTCAAACACATGTACAGGCACAAACGCTGGACTAATGTTGATTTAATTGCAGCACTGGAGCCCCGAATCGTCTCTTGGACTGTTTTTCAGAAAACTTAATCGTGTGGACATGCAGAGTGAACTAATTATCTGCACGCTGTTTTCCCTGCCAAAGCTGGTAATTTAGCAGCAATTGACCTCCTGCAGTTTGCCAGCAAATGAAAACATGTAGGCCAGTCTGCTAACGAGGGGCCTAAAGACCCCAGGGTTCGTCTGGGCCCCGCTCTGCACAGTGGACACAGAGCCCCTCACTTCAGTTCCAATTTACCTCTTGACCACCTCCAAGGGAATCATCACCGTCTTCACACTGTGTAATGACTTAAGCTAGCTGCAGCAGAGGAAAGGCCTGTCGGGAGAACAACTCAATACTGTGATTGTCTGGAAAACAGGACGTACTCCTTTCCAAGGTGGTTCACTCATGGTATGTGGCCTCAATGACTCCAGCCGGACTGTGCCTTTAAAACTTAAGAATATAGTTCCACCATTCATTATACTTCATTGAACATTTTTTCTGGTTGGGATTTTAGGCCATAAAAATATGGATTTTTGTAAAAATAATTTTCACAGTCTTGAATTTTACTCTTGGCAGGCTGTGAAAGCTTCTGACAGAATTTATAACATCAACCCTAACAGATGTTTTTTTTTTTTTTTGTAATTTTATTTCTGTATGTCAGCATTTCATCTGGCTTTCTATTTCGACCGGGAAAACCACGGAATTGCCCATCATCTGATTATATGTTCCTCAACCAGTACTTCATACTGCACATAGAGTAGTATGTATGTATGTAAGTTCCAAATCGATCATTATTATTGCTGTGCCGAATAATTTCTATTCTTCAACAATTGTGAATAAAATTAGACAGTTATGAGGATTATGAACCTAAATCAGACTTGCCTTTTTTGCTAAATCATTTTCTGTATTCGCAAGCTTTGCAGCATAGCTGACTGTTACACATAAGACACACACACATACACAAACGATAAAAGAGGCATATGCCTCTAATTTGCTTCATATGACCAACTCATTTTCCAACTTGATAACCAGAATGCTCAATTTTGAACACCTCTATCCGCTTTTTCTTATTACTTTATATTGTAAAAAAGTTGGCCATGGTGCATGTTTACTCACAAGATATTTAATTATTTTGGGAGATTTTGCATCCTAGTGGGTGTCATTTTTGGCTTGCATGCACTTGTAATAACTGCAAAAGCAATATCACAGAGTGCTGAGAAATATTTAATTCTATGAGGTTTGTCCACGGTTTGGATTCGGTTTTGTGCATGTCGGACTGTAGCACCATAGGAGTTCAGTTTCCTTTGCGAGAGCTGGAGTTCATAGTTCGTCGTTACACTAACACAGTACTGCACTGCATTTTGTGCCACATTCTCTCCTTGCTGCCATTTTTTAGCATATTGTTGTCCCGTTGTCTTTGTAATGATGACATGCCAAAATATGCAAAAGTAGAACATACACAGAACACACTTCTGCAAAATCTAAAATGAAGACAGCTTCAATATCAATTTACTGCATGAAATTGTATCAGATCCATAGTTAAAAAGTTGTACGCAAGCCAGTAACTCTGTAAAGATGTAAACCTAATTCTTGTTCAACATGTGCAAAACTTAGAGGAAAAATTGCATTTGTGATTTTAACATTTATGGAAGCTTTCACTATTCACACAATATTATTCAATTATTTTTGTACATTTCATCATTATAGACAGTGTGTAAATTAACAAATGCCCGAGATAATTTGTCAGTATGGCAGTGGTTCAGCCAGATGGGTCAGTAAACAGATGACTGCATATTTCTTGTTGTCTTTCTAAATCTTGTTTTCATATATTCTCTTTGAAATACTTCGTTCTACTTTTAGGGGAGTAAACAAGAACTCTCATTTGACAGAGTCTGTTGATATATATCCCCCACAGTGATATGTGTTTTCGGATGTGTGCATTGTGTGTGTATCGTGCCACCAGATTACAGGGCGCCTTTTTTTCCTCAGGCTACAAGACTTAACTCATCGCCTACACTTAAATATAAACTAACAGCTTTATTTTTGTTCACTTATTATTTTCTTATCCATATATATATAATCCCTTTTTATAGTAATAGCATTAAGACACTGCAAACAAAATTTTATTTTACAAGCCCATGTTATAAAATGATAATAAATGACTCTCGTATTGTGTGTTTGGTACGTGGGTGTGTTTGTGAGGGAGACAAACACAAAGAATTTAATTTTCCTTGTGTGGTTGCTTAAGTAAACATTGTTGCTTTATGGAGAGTGAGTAACTGCACCACCATGATGTGTTAATGTGTTTCTTTGCGTGTGTGTGCGATGTGAGGGGTGAGTAAGTTCACCGCAGTACAGTTAATGGTACAGTTACTGCGACTATATTTTACTCCCAGCAGTTTGCGATGCCAGTAACTGGCTGAGAGGGAGGACATCTGCCGTCAACATGTTTGGAGCACACTAACAATGAAAAAAGGCTTAATGAATAACCTTCAGATTGGAGAATGTCATTCATAACACTGCTCACCAACGCCTCCAGCTCAACAGGATACAGCAGACCGCATTGTAATTGAGATTACCCGAAGAAAGTATACACCCATATATCCTGTAATTCTGCAGGATTTAATTACTATATTGCACTAATTACTTTTAAACCATCATTAGGTTCCCACCCTGGGAGCTTTAAGACCAATATACAGTAAACTCCCTCAGAAGCGCTGTGCAAAGTGTTTGCTCAAAAATTCTTTCTGATGATCAGACAGACTCTCACAAGCAGATAGCTGCGTCTGACTTTTGCAAATAAAAAGAGTTGGGAGAAAAAGGAAAAGTAGAGTTTATTGCACACTTATGGAAGGACAAGTTCCAAAGATTAGGATCATTGTGATTAGGATCATGTTTGGTTTCATGCCCCTAAACATTTTTTTTTCAGCTATTCACAAACTACACTGTACGCCCAGTATTTGCCCTCCTGACATGTTGCAGCCTGTGACTGTTGTTCCTCTTCGCTAGTTATGTTTGGATTTCACATTTTGTCATGTCTTAGCACATAAAAAATCAACATCCTTTTTAATCGGTCCACCTGAGGTTTTGTTGTTAATGAGGGCTTTTGTAGCTGTGTAAGTGATGAGGAAAACTCACCTATAAAAGTGATGATTACCAGGTGTGTGTGTGTGTGTTTTTTTTCAATCTGAGAAATGCTGCTACTGTAATTGACCTCTACTAAATTGTCTTTGATGACATGTTGTTCTGTACAAAAACCCCTGTACAGTTAAAACCCACACCCTAATACAGCAAATCTAGGCCTGTTTTCTCAGAGGTGTGTCAACCTGCGAGTGGAAATTTTACAGGAGTCATTTATTAGAGATTGTTATTTTGTCCATCCTACTGATATGAGTTATGGTAAGCGTATAACACAGATCAGCACCATCACAAACTATGTCCTCCTAAATGACATTGAATGAGCTTCCCTCTTGAATAGTTTACATCATGCTCTTCTTATACTTGGATTTATTGCAGAAGTATCGTATTAGACTGCATTAGTTCAACCTAAGTTCCCTATCAACCAGCACTGAATAACAGACGATGAATAAACAATATTAAAGTAACATAGTCATCCAACAAAGTTTTTCTCCACATTTTATAGTTTGCACATGCTTGGTGTACTTTGTACTATGAGGACAAAATGAAGATCTGTGCGGATGCTTCTGCACAAGCTTCTGCCAAAACGTCATGTGAATGTTTCCAGTGAATGTTTTAAATGTCAGTAAAACATTGTTCACATTTCCCATGAAAGTCATTGTTCATCGTCTGCTGCTCTAGGTAAACATTTGTACACTGAACTGAGACTAACAGTGAAACAGATTGTATACAGTATGGCAAGCCGCTGTTGTAATCACAGGATGTAGCTGCATCCTTGTCAACCTGAGGACATATTCCTTATGTTTGCCCAGCCTCCATTGTATTGAGCTGCCATTCCTGATTAGTTTTGATTGGTTTCATTTGTTCCTCTGTGTTTAGACATCAATCACTGCCTTCCTTTACTGCATCTCTGCTGTCTGCCAGCTGGTTGTATTTTGTGTGTATCGGCGTGTCTGTGTCTGGGCTTGGTTTGCAAGAATTGCAGGTGGTCCCTTGTAAATCCATAGGTGATCAGAAAGAAACCAACACAAAGTAAATGACCATGAGGTGTGAAGACGGGAGTCTGGATGTAGCTTGTGGAAAGCTATTTAACTTTTGGTTTACTGTTCTGGCAATCTGCCTGCATGTGCAAGCTAACGTATTCATTTAGCAATCCATTAAGCTAGATTTACCGTCCTTCATTAAATAAAAACTGCCAATATTCATATATCTTTAAGTCTGGAACTTATAGAAATTCTGATGTTATTCTCCTCCAGCATAATGATGCCATTAGTATCAGCCTTGAAAGAGACCCCTTTTGATCAAACTTCAATACGCAAGCGTGTTTGTGCATAGAAATGCTTGTGACTGTTTACTTCAGCTGATTGACCTGGTATTTGTGTGAGGCCAGCAGAGAAAAGCAAATTAAATCAGTCCTTCAACAGGCATCCCAGCTGTCAAACTGCCCTGATTACTGTTGTAGCACCAGAAAGAACTGTGCTGCTCTGCTTTGCATGGTCCATCTGATTTATTTCTTAACCCTTTAACATCTACGTTTTTGGGTCAATATGAAAAAGCTAAATGGAGAAGCTCTCAACAGAAAACTGTTAGGCAAAAAAGATAAGTTGGTGGATAATCGAACAAATCGAAAAACATCAAGCATGTCTAAAAAAAGGGAAAAAATTTGAATACTTAACTTTTCCTAAGTTTTGCTTATTCAGCAGCTTTGGAGGATCACTGGTGATCCAGTGGATGTAAACAAGGTAAGTAAAGAGTCAAATAGTCCCTCCTGAAGACCTCTGCTACCTTTGCTTGGTACGACTGAGAGTGAGAGGGATGGAGGAGTGTTATGATGCAGCTTCTGGCACAACAAAAGAGGGCAACTTTCCATGAAAGCCTGTGGGAGGATGAGGTTGAGGGTTGGCAGAGAAAGAGAAAAGGAGGGATAGTGTGTCAGAGTGAGATGTCTGACATGCGGCTGAGTTCTCAGACCTGGCAGGGCCCAGAATGGCCTTGGCGCTGAAGTATAGACAGCAGTTAGGGAAGGATGGAAAGGAAGCAGGGAGAGATAATGTGTGGAAAAAATCAGGCGGTGTTACCCTTCTTCATTTAACCAGACAGGTCAATTGAGCACTTTTTTCAGTCAATGCAATTACAATGCTGTTCTCTCTGGAATTGCCCATGTGGTTCTTATGGTTAGAAAGATGGATGAATGAAGAGAAGTAAAGCAGAGATGGGAGGACGGTGAATGTGTAAGTCTTGGTATGTTGGCATGGAGAGCAGAGTTTTAGTGGTACCGGAGTAGCCTGGCACACAACATGGCACCTTAAAATGAATCATCCCTGTATTGATGGACTAAGCCAACACTGATTGATTCCACCTCCCATCACATATTTCTCCAGTTCATTCAATCATTTGGGTTGTTCCACGTTGTTGAAAGTGATAAAAACCACAGCGTTTGTAAATGTAAACAAAGTCTTGGATTCAGATACAAACACACCCTTATGACCTGCTAGATGTGGTTGATGGATGATGTTACCTTGTAACATTTGAGCTGATACATTCATGTAACCAGTCTAAGACAAATCTTCAGGAATAATTTTATATTTTAAAGAAGAGTAAAGAGATTTTCATATAAACGTTACTCATAAATTTCCTTAAAATAAATAACTGAGCTATCAGCACTGAAAAAAGCACTATTTATTCTACTGTCACTTCAAGGAGTTAATTAAGTAAGATTAAGTTTTTACTTTTAAACATTATTGTATGCCTTACATATAATATGTATTTAATTATGGAGTTAAAATATTATCACATGACGAAAAGGAAAAAAAATAGAAAGAAAAAAAAAGAAACTTAAAAACATATCCAGGGTAAATTATCAGTACCCAGAACTTCAATGAGATAATGTATCCACCATAACTTCCATCTCTCCCTTAAAACAGACTAAATTTGCTATTTTTATACACTCTACGTCTTTTCTCTTTGGTAGAATAATTACATTTCCTTAACTCTGCTGGTGTTAAGGAATTGCCATCTTAATCATCATTAATTTTTCCTTATTCAAAGTGAGTGTTATTTTCCCTTTAAAAGTACGCAACTATAAATATTAGCTAATGTTTTTGACATTGATGTGTGATGCCTATTTTTACTCGAGATGCCTTCTCCAGATGAAGGTGTTAGCAACATAAAAAATATTACTTGCAAACAAATCTTAGTGAGCATGTCTCAGAAATGACAGTACTATGACAGAATGTGTCTGATGTAGTATTTCCCTGTTAAGAGGGGAGACTTTCACATCTCATGCTATGAAGCTGCTTTTCACAGTCTCCTTTGTAACGCAGCCCCTTTCTTCGGCTTCAGCAGCTGAAATTAGGGAAACTGTAAGTGTCTTTATGTGTGAGTGCCAACCCTGGTTAGACACTCCACTGACCTGAGATAATCACCAGAGAGAGGCAACAATAGTTAGGTGCATTGTCGTACAGCTTGTGAAAAAAGAATGAACATGTTTAGCTCAAGGCCAGGCTGAACTGGTGACAGCAGGACTTAAAATAAATTTGGTTTTGCCCAAGTTATGAATCATACTGTGTCTTTTAAAGCATTTCACTTGACTGGGCGACATGAGGTTTCTCTACTGCACAGCGTATTGCTGTCTACTGTAACAGTTCAGTTCAGAAAAAATGGTTATTTGACGGTACTGGATGGTATGATGCTAAATGTGTGTGTCAGAGAAACTGTGCCACTGGGCCTTTGTCACAGCGCTTTAGACTTTCTCACAAGAGTGCGTGTGTTTTTAGTTGGATTGTACACGCGACCCAGGCACCCTCGGGAAAAACTACTGTATTGTGTGCTTACATATGCATAATAATTATAGGGCATTGTGTGTGTTTTTGTGCCCATGCTTGCTTTTCTCTTCTGTTGCCCTCTTTGTCAGCACTGATGCAATGTTGGAAATTACAGTAGGCTTTATACTGTATAATAACTCGTGACAATGATGTATACTGCATGAAAGCCAGGTTTTTAGTTGTCTGCCATCGGAGGTTCTCTACCCCTGTTCTTCTTTAAACAATAATGAGGCAATTTGACAAGAGAAAGAATGCTAATTGTTGCAAATCAACAGAATCATACAAGTATGAAAACACAGACGAGGCCACTTTCCACTCCAGTTAATTATTGATTTCACATTATATACCAAGCTTGTGAAAGCATATTGGTATACATCGATACATGCATTAAATTTATATTAAAATTTGAAGCCATATTTCTGACCTGAACTCTCTGAACTTCAGATGTATTCACTGGTACATGCTTACCTGAACAGGCAGCTAATCAACCATAGAAACACAGAAAGCAGAGCAAAAATATCCCTTAATTGGGCACAGTTGCTGTAATTTTTTGTGTTTGTTTGTGCCTTGCAATTAGGAGCGTTTCAGCTGCCAGTTGGACTGTATAGGGTGTTTTTGAGGATGAGTGCACGCTTCATAATTTGAATCACAGTGTATTGCAATCATCCATATATTAGAATGGATCAAACAACCTCTCCTCCCTAGTAATTCAGATATGCAAGGATAATTCATTTCTGCATTCATCCACATGAATTGAAAACTCCAAAATACTCCTCATAAGCCGCTAGCTCTCAGAAGTGAGGATTGGAAAGTTGTGTGATGATTCTTTTCATGGACATGTTTGTAGTGCCATAGGAGGTTGGTGCCAGAATTATTGCTTGTTGATAAATTCCTATGATGAGATTCAGAAGCAGCTGTCTGCTCAAAGTAATTTTCTGGGCTGTTGTTTCCTTGCTGCTCTCCACACTCTCTCACACACTGTGTGTGCACGCAGAGATATAAGGCAGAAGAGGAGCGTGAGACATGAGAGTCAAGGTGAAGTTCATCTCTGAAATCCCTCCATTACTGAAACACAGGCACACGCAGCTCCACAGATTCCTTTAGTGGTTTAGTCTACAGCTATCTTAGCAATTACAGCACTTTCCCACGGGCTCCTGCAAAGGGCCTGTTAGCTAATATGCTAATGAAGACAAATGGAGGTAATCTGTCTGCTCTCAGGGTGAGCCTTGGTAGCAGACGAAGAGACACAGAAATGGAAGGAGATAGTGACAGTTAAAGACAGACAAAGGATAATGTGAGTTTATCCAAATGTCTCTACTTTTTAGCCATGGAACGACCCCACCTTCCCCATCAACCCAGGCAGATAAAAGCCTGAAACAAAAGCACCGAGGCCGGCAGCACTCAGGCAGCGTGCATGATGCTGGTAAAGCCCTAAGCCCTCTGCTGAATGCATTTTAGGTATCTGAAACAAAACAGGAAGAGCATCAGACGCTCTTCACATGAAAGACAACTGCTGTGATAACTGATGAGGGTTTTGCCGTTCAGTATTACAGTGTTTAGCTTGGATGTAGTACAAACACACACTCATCGCTGTTTCATTTTTAAGTACACGGTGTGTGTGTGTCATAAAGCGGAGCACCATAATGACACGGGGCTCATTACACACGGTATTTAGAGATTAGACTAACACTGTGGTTTTGTGGTCAGAGTCGTGCTGATGGTAACCATGTGTGCCAGAGGATATACATACTTAGACTGTGCCGACAAATAATGGGATAATGAATGCCAACATACCTGATCCATGATGAAGTGCAGTTTGGTTTTTCCGGGAACAGGCTTGGTTATGATGAGTAATGAGAGAGTCGCTGACTCCCTTTGACTTCTGCTGCTGCTGTCATTAATTCATAGACAGTGATGTAGAATCTACTATATCTGTAAATACAATTAGTTAGTTATAGTTTTTAATATGTAATTGGCCCTGTGCAGATCATGTGCACATACAGGTTGCACTGGATAGTGTCAATTTTCATTCATGAAAAATATAAACAAACGTGTTGTCAATAAACCTTTTTTTCCATGACTAAGATAAGATGATGTGATGAGACAGCGCCAATGTAATTAAACATTAAGTGTTACCATACAAAAATGTTTTTGACAAAAAAACAAGACTTAATGTAGTCAAAAAACTTAATACCTTAGCTAAATCTACCTTTAGCTTTGAAAAAAAAGATGAAACAAAATGTTAAAGGCAGGGATTTTTTTTTGTTTTGTTTTTAATGCAGCATTTCATTTTAATGAGCTATGTGTGTCCAAATAGTGTTTCATAGAATTTACATCAAATTTTTTTACAGAAAGCTAAAGTAAACATTGACCATGACAGAGTTTGGAAGAGAGAAGCAAAGAGACATTTGGGCCCATGTTTTGTTACAGGGAGGCTGAGAAAATAAAAACACCACATCCATTCCCTTATCAGAAGCAAAGTTTTGAGACAATAACTTGGCTGGTAAGAAAACCACAAACCTAAAGAGACACATTAAAGCTCACCACAATCACATTAAAGTAAGTTAATGAACCAGTGGGTTGTTTTTTGAGCTATTAAGTAGTAAGGTGGTGGTTTTACATTAATGAGACTGTGTTTTGTTCTTTTCATTATAATCTGTTGACTAAAAAGGACTACAATGTCAACATGACAAAAACTACAGAGGTGATATATGATAGAAAGGAACACTTACATTTACTTTGAAACAAGAACATATACTAAATAAAAATGTATTTATTCATTTATACATGGCCATTTTTGTCCTACTGTGCAAGTTGATGTGACAGGCAGTCAGCATGAGCATCTCCGTCTATGTGTAATCATTAATATGACAACCCCTTATTATGAGGTGGCGTGATTATGTTTAACTGAGCAGATACAATCGTTCTCAAAAGTAGCAGACATAATTGTTCACTTGCTCACTTCACCAGCTCACCATCCCTTTCCTCCAACAATTTACTTAAGTTTGGCTTCTTTATGCATGAACAGAGTCAACTTCACCTTCCAACAGTACCTATAAAACTTTTTAATGTTCTGTACAATCCTTGTAAATCCATGTTTATTACTGCAATCAAAACAGCACCCAAAAAACTCTCAGTTTAATGAAAAAATGCATTTTTTGGCCAAAGGTATAGTCACAGGTGATACGAAACTTCAATAGCAGTTGTTAAATTCTGCATCTAATGGACTTCCAATCTAATTTAAACACATTATTAAGGAAAGTGTTTCTTTACTTCACAGTTCTCAGTAGTTATTTGGCTTGTGGTTGAAAGGTTTTGTCTTGTGATGTTTCACTAATGAGAGACTACATTGTAAGAAATGTTTGGCTATGTTTCCAGTGGCCTTGTAATCTGCATATAATGCATCGCAGCACAGTAAAGAGCCTGAAGTTGCCTCAAACAAAAAGACATTCCAGCGAGGCTTCCAGTAAGGATTTATCCAGGACACTCCATTTCAACACAAGGCCTTACTAACGCAGTTGGGATTAAATTTGTGGATGTGTACCACACCCATAGCCTTGGTTTTTACCATGCTTGCCAACCGTTCATGGCTCCACGGGCGGGAGACTAGGAACAGATGACAGAAACGCAAAAATCCACATAAGCATGGTTTACAATGGTAGACAAAGACATTACTATTTAGACAGTTTCATTACATCCTGCCCTGTTTTAGCTTTGGCTTCCAGTAAAAGTCTTAAGGCATCGCTTGTTTTGCGTCATCCATCACTGCTGCACATTAATCCTTAAGTTGTTCTGTATCTACACTTCATGCTTCTGTGCCATAGTCCTATAGGTTTTTCCTTCAAAAATAAATCCACCGTAAACCCTGAATGAAAATGCTCCGTGCTAGCTGAGAGAATGTAATTTAATGAGTAGGTGTTGAAATAAACATATTAATGAAATATAATTAGTACCTGTGCAGTGCTGCTGAGTGTCACTCAGTGCTTCAGCTGCCTTTTTTTTTGGCACACTGCTTGACTGTGTGTCACTCAGGTAACTTGAACAACAGCCATGATTAATGAAAGAGGAACACCTCATTTAGTAGCTTTGGAAGGAAGCAGGCATCAAGTAAGTGTGCGTGTGTTTATATGTGTGTGTGTGTTTGCATGTTTGTGTGTGAATTGTGTGTGTGTGAGTGTGTATTTGTGCTTCCTGACTCTACGGTGTCTTCCTTCTTGTCTCGTCTTCCTCTCGCATGACACGAGAAGTAAACACTTAAGTATGTCACAATACACACTTCATGTGGACGTGAGTGAGTGAATGTTGGTGTGCACGTCTTGTCAGAGTGTGTTTGCACAAATGTTTATGTTTGTTTTGCAGTCATGTTCATGTGCAAAGATACACATACATATGGTATGTGTGTGTGTGTGTGTGTGTGTGTGTGTGTGTGTATATATACTGTATGTCTGCAGATGTAAACATGTCTCTTCAGGACAAAGTGAAGCAACAGTCTACACAACACAGATACACCCAATGAGAGTGAGAGATCTGCGGAGCCATAGGCCAATTAGATGCAGTTATGGAAGCTGTGTAATCCTGACACACACTCACAAACACACACTACTTCAGGGCCTGTACTCCATCATCTGTATAATTAAGGTGCTTTTCTCCTGAATATTTTAGTTAAATGTCTCTGCAACAGCGCAGCAACAGACCCGACTGTCTTCCCAGTAACTCAGCTGCTCTGGGAGGGAAGCCATTAGGAAGCATAAAGGCACACACACACACACACACACACACACACAAACACACACTTTATTATAGTGACTGATATCCCATTTATGACGTTTGATTTATATGCAGAGCTTTCTGTTCTCAAATTTGGAACCATTATCACAGAGGCTCCCTGTGAGGATTAAATAGTACATGTTTTCATATGAAATAATCAGCCACTGTTAAAGATACTGTCTGCCAAATAATTCACTAAATACATCTAAACTGTCACATTAAAGGTTTTACTTCACCAGTTTTTCAGCTAAATAGTTCATAGTCAAATCTCCTCACTGTATGTGATTATATAATGAAAGTTAATTTTATGAATAAAAATACAAATGTATTTGTGTCACTAAAGGTCTTTTCAAAGTCAAGTGCATTGCTTACAAAGTCTTATTTGACAGACATTGTTCTAAAATCTGAGTCACTGTGCATGCGTGTGTGTGTATGTGTGTGTGTGTGTGTGTGTGTGTGTGCGCGCGTGTAGATGAATCTAATCCTATAGCAGATGGAGGAGGAATACAATCCAAGACAATCCTGGCAGAGTGAACAGCAGAGGGAGTGAGATGGAGGTTAAGACACTGTCCCTCAAAGACTGATGAGAGTTACTTCTATGACAGACGTCTTTTGTATTAGGACAGAACTCCTTCCCAGAAAACACAAGGCTTCCATTCATTTTAGCCTATTGTCTCAAGCAGAACTTGGCCAGGACTGTTATATTGCAACACCATGAAATGAGTTTATTACAGTTAAATGAGCGAAAGACTGTTCTGCTTCCAACTATAATGATTAATTTTTCATGTTTCAAGATCCAAAATTATGGCTGGTTTCGATTCAAGTCGAGTTGGAGACAAAATACAGTTTTGTATATTAACACAGAGGGAGGCAAGGGGAAAATAAAACATTATTTTTTAAGGATTTATATTCCAAAAACTTCAAATAAATACGTCATTAAGTGGTTTTTAACGATTTACAACCAAATAGTTGTCTCGAAACGTTACTCTCCACAAGACCAGATGTATTGTGAGTGTAAATTGCATGAGAAAAAGAGAGGGGGTGAGAAAGAGAAAGAGGGTAGGTGGCTGAGAGAGTCTTCTTGTTTGCATTTTCCATTTTTGTATGCCTCCTCCTGACAAAACCTCATTGCCATCATGGAGATCGAACGTTGTTTCCTCCCTCTCTAATTGCCAGCGCTTTCAGTTGTCTTCTTGTAAATAAACCGTCATGTCAAATGTATTTGTTTCAGGGTGCTTCTCAGCTGCCCACATGAGTCCCTGTGCAGGTAAGATTAGTGCTGAAGGTTTTATTTAGAGGTAAAGAAGCAAAATTCACATCAAGTTCAACATGTACTACACTGCTCTCTGTTTCAAACATAAACTGTAGATATAAGAGAGTAATTCAGCTTGAAACTAGTTCACGAGGGCTTTGCTCCTCTGGTCAGTTCTTCTGAGAAAAAAATCCTTGGGAACGTGGGAAGTTATGTGTCATGCATTTTACCGCTTAATCACTTTGAACTGGCTGGACTGTAAGAGCAGCAATATTCATTCAGCAAAGACAAAGACAAAGTCACCATCAAGAGAGACTACCGTTTCCTCTGTGCTGCAGAGCACCGAGATGGAGGAACGTAAAACTCATTGTGTTAACCCCTTTGTTCTGAGATATTTTTTGTCTTAAGAAGAATATTAAAAATCTTTGGCACATGCCAAGTTTTCTAATCTAGAACATAAAACAATATTTGCTACAATCACTTCTGATTTAGACAGTAGCAATATAAAGTTTCTAGATTATGGAACTTGAGTTCAATTTGAGGTACTTGCGCTGGAATATTTCTATTCTGAGAAATTTGAACTTTCCTCCTTTTCAGGGAAATGTGGGTTTTTCTTTCCTCCAGCACATTTGTCTGGTGGCAGTAATTTTCACACTCAGATTTTCCATTCAGTCTCACATCTTAATTTCTGTTCTTTCTTCTTTTTTTCCTCCACTTTATCCTTCCTTCCTTTTTCTCTTCTCCCTTTTGTTCTCTTAGTTCCTGACCTGTGACTGATTTAAAACACCAAATCTCACAAACACAATATCTTGTCAGGAAAACCAGAATCTGCTCTTCTGTGGTTTTGCCTTTCCCAGCATGAATTTGTGCTCCGACACTTTGACTTTAAATACATAGCTTGTTCTATTACAGTACTTTGTATTCTTGTATTTTTACTTAAGATTTTAACAGTGGTGTTACCACTTTAGTTAAGTGAATAACTTGAATCCTGCTCTCTGTACTGGGTTTTGTTCTGACATGTTGTTATGTTTCTGAGGGAAAAACACAACCAAGTGCTTGTACTGCTGACACTCACACAGGCACACGTGAAACCATAGATCTGACCAATAAGCCTTTTAAAAAAACCTTGTAAACCACCAATCATGACGGTAGTCTTTTCTGGAGGGCGTACTGAAGGATGCAACAACTTTAATATTCAAAGTTTTACAGGATGACATCAAGGGGGCGGTCCTCTGTCTAACAATGGGCAGTAATCCTATCTTTTATTTAAATAAATAAGAGGAATAATCCATAAATCTCCTTTCCGTCATGCTTTACACCCTCCTCTCTGTCAGAGTCTGCCCACTGCGTTGCTGTGTGATGGGACATTATTACGGCTGGATGTGGAAAGAGAGAGAGAGAGTGGTTTATAGTGGGAGGGAGGCCCAGCTCTGTCTCACAGAACCCTGTTATGACAGGACGCTCGAGTTGATCGAAGCCGTCTCTCTGAGAGTGAGAAGGAGGATTTGCCACATGAACCATGACCCAATTAATCATGGGCGCAAATACAGGAAATCAAGGGGCACTTGATTACTTTGTGTAAATATATCAATCACACACATGCTTCATAAGACAAAAAACGAAATAGCTCCTGTGTTTGATGTTATAACACAAACCTTTAATTGAAATTGGTTGCAACTGGGAAGAAATTGGAATAAGAGACTCCAGCTTTTACTGTCTTATTTATTTATTTGACAAAGTTACACAATATGAGAAGGGTCTTCAGAAATATTTTCTCCACTAAATGGTACCAAGTATATGTTGGCTGGTCTTCTTTCAATAAACTCATGTAAACATTGTTTGACCATTCTATTTCTGGGGCCAAGTGAAGCCCATAGTTCTGTCTGCCAAATGTTGCTAGTACCAATTATTATCATTACTCTTGAATGGACTTATAAGGAATGTTGTAGCAGCTTTACTATAATGCACATGGGCAAATGAAAAAAAAACAACAAATGTGCTCTAATAAGAACAATAACCAGTTTTCTATAGTTTTAGAATTCCCTGTAGTGCTTTGGCTAAATAAAACAATGAGTAAAAGGGTGAGCAGGGTTGGTGCTGGCAGTGGTAAGAAAGAGTCCGTGGTAGGATGTTTGGTGAGAGGGGATAGTGTTACATGCCAGCAGCCTGCTGGCTTCTCCTCCTTCTGTACGCTGTGCGAATGGAGGAATGTGCCGCCTGAGAACCACAGGGAGGAAGAGGGTACTGACAGAAAGCAGTAAACACAGCCAGCCTATCTGTTCATTTGTTTATATGTTACTGTGTAAGGAGGCCAGGCTTCGGCAGCTTCAAAGCTGCTGCTAAAAAACATCTGTTCTGTGAGTTTGAAGCACCGTATAGCCATGTCAGGACACATCATGGCTTACGATCAAGGTTCTAAATCAATATTTTCCTCCATCTCGTCCTGGATTGTTCCACTGGCAAGAGTTCAAGAATGGACAAGCGTTCATTGAGGAGAGGGAAAAAATGTTGGACTGCATAGACGGGAGGGACCCATTGCATTTTTCCAATTCACCACAATCAGAAACAGACTTTCAACAATTAGTCTGAACTAACTTGCAGGTTTATTGGCCAAAAACAGAGTAACAGGGACTCAGACTGCCAAATGAAGATAAGCACTTCTGATTATTTTATGCTGTCAGCATGAAGTTCCTTTATGTTTTAGAATGTAATCATAGAATTAAATGCTGTGTTGCCAAGGATGCTTGTAATCACTCTTTTCTTTGTTGAGTATCACTCTTGTTTGTTTGGTGCAAGTGTTTAATTTCCACTGTTCTATTGTCAACATTCCTTTTTTTTTTTTTTTTTTTTGCTACTTTTGCACAGTAATTTTAATTACATTTCCTGCAGGAAAAATGTATATCAATTTAGTGTTATTCAAATTAAAAATAATTTGAGTTCATTATTCCTTTATGCTTGCTTTCTTCTCCAAGTTACAGTCCATTTGCAATTCTGACAGCTTTCTGTTGTTACTTAGTATTAAAAAAACATACTCTTTCTGAGAAACTCCTCCATTGAAACTCCGTCCTCACACGTGTAAACTAAGAGCCAAGAACAACCAGCCTTTGAATTGATTGTGAGCTGCGGAGCTTCCCGTATTAATCTCTTTCAGTGTGAAATAAGTGAATTAGTGGGATGTAGAAGATGATGTACGACGAAGGCTGGCATGTCTTAAAACCTGCTGTAAATCCACATGCCACAGCTACTTAATAATGCGGCCGGAGACCTCCTGGCATCATTCTTCACTGTATCCATTGACAACTTGAAAGTAATAAATCACTTGCAGTAAGACGGTGCTTTAAGTTGGCTGTGAAGTCATTTATTTAAAAATATCCACATTAAATGCATTCTAAAACAATGCAGTTCATTTTGAAAGAACAAACCGTGAGCAGCTTGATGCAAAACCTGAGACAAATAATAAAATGTAAAATAACAATTATACCTTGAAAATGCAGCAGCCTGTGAAAGTGTTGCTTCATATTTAGTTATTCGGCAAAAAAAACAGCATTTCATTTGCATGAGCTCATACAGTTCTTTTCCAAAATTTAGCAATGTTTTCTACCAAGTGGTAACAATTTGAATAATATCCTATAAAAGTTAATCAAGTTCATTCTGTGGGAGCATAACATTAGCATTAAATAAACTGGTTGCCAATTTGACTTTTGGCATCACTCTCAGTTTCTTATTTTTTTTTTTGCCGATTATTAAAAGTCCTAATCATTGAAATATGCACCCTAAATGAGTTTTCCATCATAGAAAATATTTTCTTTCGTTTAAAGCAAGAGGATTTTTGTTTGTGTAACTGACACATCCTGCTGCCTCCCAAAGTGCCACAAATCACATTTAGAAAATTGTAAAGTAGTTTGAATTTCGTAACAGTTTCTACAAACCCAAGTATAGCTGTGTTGTCGGCGTGTGTGTGCTGTGTCCTTAAACTTTTCCCATACGTCAGATGCCTTCCCAAACTCCAGCCTCCAACCCCCCACCACAACAGCTGGCATCTCAACGAGGGCCCTGACGTTACACCACCACCACCCCAGTCTTTTAGTGCAGATCAAGTATTGTGGGGATAGGGGCCTCTTAAGGCCCCGCAGAAAAATGCACAAAGTAAACCATAATGCAAGCATGTATGTCCATCCAAACAATGATAAATAAAAGTCTGTCCTTTTGTCAACATTCTATCATGGAAACACTGTGGGCATCATAGGTAGATTTACGATATGTTTTTTCACGACTAGGCAGTTAGTTATATGTTAAAATTCCACAAGGATATAAGTCATGTGTGAGAGTAAAAATGAATTTTTTAAGCATAAAAACAGGTTTTATCACAAATTCAGTTTGTGTTTTTCATCAGGAATGACACACCCAATAATATGAACGGGAAAAAGGAATTGCTTTCATCTGGGCATTAGTTTTCCTTGTGTGTTAAATCTCACTGCATGTATGATCTGCACCTCTTTTCCTGCAATAAAAGAAATCAAACAGCTGTTTTTATCTGTTCCCTTACAAAGTTGAAACACATGTTCATTCAGTCTGCATTACAATTGACAGGATCCTGTATGCTGATCCAGTCTCTTGTTGTAAAGCAAGCAGGCTATAATGATTGTTCACAAATCAAGATGTTCCTTATGTCTAATTTGAAATCGTAGGCCACTTATGGCTGTTTTACCAGGAACATCGGGTTCTTATTGACTGCCTCACAGTCTTGTTTAAAAATGTTTTTTACAGGCCGTTAACTACATTTGATCTACACTTATTTGTTTAATTAAAGGCTTTTACATAGTGGATTTAATTACTACAAGTCTAAGGCCTTAATGAAGCTTCAGTGATAGACGTGTTATAATAGGTCACACACTCTTTCTATTAGATATGTTCCTCATATTCAATATTTCCCTTTTAGAATCAATTGAATTGTATTATTTAACAACTTCGTGTAAAACAGAGGAGAGATATACCGTAGGTGATGTGAAATTTGGTAAAAGTGGTAGAAATATTACAGTATAGGTCACAGGAACACGATGTTACCCTTTTGTAGGCAGATTGATTTGTAACATTTCAGTTGCTCTTCATACATTTTTGTCTTGGTTGTAAAGTAAATCTATTTGTTTGAATGAGAGCTATTCAGCATACGCGTTGAAAAGCCCTGATTCCCGTCAAGAACACGCCCGTGGTAAAGAGTCTAAACTGACCTGTGGTGAACTCGGCTGTTTTTTGCTGTCTGTCAGACTCTGTAGGACCCAGCGGAAAACTGCTCCAGCCGGAGGGAGACGGAGCAAGAGAGAGGGAGAAAGCTGAGTGGAGAGAAGACGCTCTCAGATCAGTCAGTGGCTTCATGGAGTTATGTACCTCTGATCCGCCGCCATGGATTGCAATCCGCGATCACTCCTTTTCATTTTATCTCTTTTATTGACCTGCGTTATCCCTGCTTTTCCCATCATCTACCCCCCCAATGAAGGTAAGTGGACTCGCAGTCTGCCGACATGTGTGTTTACGTGTATGTGTGCGCGCGCGCGTGTGTGCGCGAAAGGTGCGCCACGGCACACGTCGCGGTCAGTGCCGTGCGCTCACCGCGGACTTGACACTGCCCAAATTACAACGATAACAATAACGAGGTGCTCTGAAGCGCGTGGAGGTGACACCAGGGATCGCGGAGAGCCGGGATTGGATAACTAACAGAAAATCATTAGGCAATAAACTTGAAAGTACAGCCAAACACGGCAGACAGTGTAGCCTAATTTCGGTTGATCCCGGGAACGGGGCGGTAAATAGTTGTGTAAATGGGGATAAACGAACGGAACCACGGCGAGACAGCTCCAAAGCGCCTACCGCTGAGTTAGTGTGGATCCGAAGAGACGCCAAAAAAACTCCGATGTCTGTGTTTCCATTAGAGGTTTATGATGATTTGCTTCATCTAAGGATCCATTAGGGGAAGACGCCCCAGTTCGACTTTCCAGCCCCTGATTTAAAGGCAATAAATAGAAGATGAGCACAGTCGCATAGTGCGTAAAAACGCGGATGTCTGTTTTTTTATGGTTCTGACCTCAATACATCCTAAACAGTTGACTTGTAGGCTACTAAGGAGCTCTTGTAAACTGTCTCTTTTACGAAGTCATCCATCGAGTGTTAACAGCTTATATTTGAATCTTCCGTTTTACCAAAAGAGTGAAAAATGACAAAGATGCAGATGATAATTTCACTCATTTCCATTGCGAGTCATGCTCACTTCTTAAGTGATTTGCACGCGTGTGGCAGTATTTTGAAACCCGGCAGAGAAGGCACAACGATCCACGTTCGGCAGAATCGCTTCCTCAGACCTGTGAAACTGCAGTGGAAACAAAGTGAACAGTTAGAGAACACTTGTCGTGGTTAAAGTGTTTTGTTGCGGGGTCAAAGTCAAAAGAAAAGGCACATGTGTGATGAAAGAGCAGCTGAGTACTGTAAAGGTTAAAACTACCCACAGGGGGGGTTGATTTGGGTTAAGATTTGGGTCACACTGTCAAATGGGACGTAGATCACATTTACATTTTTTTTCTGTAAAATATACATTGATGGAATGAAATTCTTACTGTACAAAAGACGATGAAAACCTATATAGTTCTCTAATTGATAAATTGTGCTTTACGTAAATTCGTGAGCTAGATTTGAGTGATTTAAAGCTTAATAGGCCTACCAATAAAGTAATTAAATTAATCTGAACGAGCCTCGGCAGGCGTAATCTAGGCTACTCTACAGTAATTCAATGTTCACAGACAGACAAGTAAAGTAATGAGGGCGCACAGCCACGCTCCTGAACCTTCTGCCGCCGATGACAACTGCAAAAAAAGGAAGAGAGTAACTCGTCCTGATGTTGCAGGCAGACTTTGGAAAGTTTGGATGTGAAGGCCAAAACAGCAGTCCTAGCCTAAAAGAAATACTGTTCAGCGAAAGTTGTCATGCATGAATAAACCATCGACCAGGCTGTGTCGTTTCCGTTCAGTTAATTTTGCTGAGGACTCCTGCAACTGGATATCCAGTGAAACTTATAGGTTTCCGTGTCAAAAAAGTTATTTTGCAATTTTAAACCATCTTGATTTTTATATTGTCCACAGGCTGATGTTTGCTGAATACAGACTTCTTATTCAAGACTCAAAATGTCCTTGTTTACAGTTTTGCTTTTTTGTGCGACGCGCTTTGTGTCAGGCAAATGCCGATGTGCTGAAACCCTGAAATCCAGCAAAAAAGTGTCCTGTGTCGAGGTCAGCTAGGGCTACTGAGAATTTGCCCTGCGAATCTTTGAACTGAAAAACTCTGGTTTTTAACTTTAATTATATCAAAGTCAAGATTATAGGCCTCGTAGTTAATTTAATATATTAAGCTGGTGGGTAATAACTGACAGCTCTGGAAAAGAAACAAAACCACGTCAAATACACATCACCCTGCCAGAATAAACAATAGTCTAGTGTGTGTGTGTGTGTGTGTGTGTATGAGTCTGTATGTGTGTGAATGTCATACAGAGAGAGGGGTGGGAGGTAAAAAAAAAAAAAAAAGAAAGGAAAGAAAAAATTGGAAGTAAATCCTCTTAACAGTTTGAAAGTTAATAAAATCAGAAAAAGTGCTAAGTTGTAACATGAAAAACAGATCTGAAAATTAAATTCACCCTTTGAAGACATAAATCTGCCAGTGAGTGTCAGTATCGAGCCCTTTCTTTATTGTATAGAAATCCATATACACGGCAGTGCCGCTCATATGACCCTAACAGGTCAACACGCTGGAAATGAACAGAGAGCTGTTTTTTATTGTCGGGTTTAAACGTTTAACGGTGTTGATGCAGATGACTTTGCTTTATAAACTTGATCATGCTCCAGTTTCTACAGACGAACAAAAAGCAAAAAGAAAAGAGGAAGTATAAACTGCTGGCTAATTACGGGAGCAGTGGAGCAAAAAACAGTCACAACCAATATGAAGTCACAAGCGCAGCAATGATTTCTTTTTATGGAATAAATCAAACTAAAATCTATAGAAACTGAACTTTTGACCATTAAAAAGAATCACATTTGGGACCAATTAAAACTCACTGGTTTGTAAAATCACATTATAAGTCACTAAACTTTTCTTCTTTTGTTATATTCAGATTTAGCAGACACAAATATGTCCTTTTAATTAATTAATTTATTATCATTTACCTTTTAATGTCTCAAGTCATTTTACGTGATCTTTTCTCCAGGTTAGTGTCTACATGAACGAAGGACAAACAAAGTTACTTCGTCTTTTTTTTTTTATGCCGGCAGGCTGCTGATCAGATGTAAGCAGCACGCGCGCAGCTGATGGAGGGTTCAGATTTGAGCGGAGATGCCTGTTTGTAAACCTGAAAATCGATGGTCATAAAAGGAGCTTCTGTAATTTCGCTCTAAAGTTTATATTAAATCTATAAGAGTAAATTATGAAATTATGAAAGGCCCATTTTGCCAACTTGTAGACTCTGGCAAAACCCTTCATAGACTAAATGCGACAGATACATTAA
>JAPZDY010000005.1:15457117-15475887 GCA_029783645.1 Ctenochaetus hawaiiensis
TTTTTAACAAGAGTCACAACAGTTTGTCTGTTTTTCTGTTTTAGTCATAGAAGCAAAACAAAGATAATAATAAAAAAATTATTTCATATTTTTAAACAAAGCATTCCTTATAGGAAAAGACATACTATATGAAGTCAGTAGGGTTGCTGTATTTTATATAAAACAATTAAAAAAACAAAAGGCAAAATTTGCTTGTGCAAAAAAAAAAATCTCACTTGCACAAGTTTTTACGTACATTTTTTTTTGGTCACATTTAAGTGTATACTCTAGCAGGCCTGTTTGAGTCTTGTATAAAAGCAAAGTAACAATAGCACTGACCGAACCTTTGTACCGCGATGAAGAAGCTTGACATCTATAGAAAAAGAGGCAACGGTCTCAGTGTGTGAACTCAGCCTATACTTTTGGGAATAATAAGAAATATTTAACGCACGCACACAGACATTCACATCTCACATTCCCACTCTAAGGTCTGGAGGGAGAGCGTGGTGGGGTGGGGTGGGGGTGATGCAGGCAGTATGGCAGGGTTTCTTTATATTTTGGACTAGATCCACCACTTCAATCAGCTAGTTTTCTGTTTTTTTTTTCTTTTTCTGAGAGTACAGACTGCTGTTTCAACTTCTTCAGTCACCCGAGGGCTCTTAAAGCCCCTCATGCACTTCTACCACCCCATCTATGAAATCGGCCTGACCAGCATAAAACGCACTCCCTGTCCCCCCCAAAAAAGAGAGTGAGTACAGAGAAAAGCCCGTTCATAAACGAGGATTAGCGGGGCAGGGCAAAGGGACCAGAGAGGAGGAGGAAGAGGACGAAGCGCAGAGTGTGTTATAGTTATTTTCTGCCTGGTAAGAACAGCTGATACAAACCCTACAGTGAGACAACAGTTTTGAAAAGTGCATCAATTACACTTATTAGTATGAGAGTTACGTCCCGGATGTGTTTTAATATTCCTTCAAACACTAAAAAAAATATTAGATCTTGGTGTGATTACAGTAAAAATACATGAATAATAAATGTACAGATTTCCTACCAGTGTGAAATAAACCCAGCAGTGTTTTGACTGTAGTGAAGCTGTGGTTCTTTGAAATGAATCCTTTTGCGATTGTTGCTGATGTGTCCTTGAGCAAAGCATAAACAAGGATTAGCAGGGTGAGGCTCGGAGCTGTTCAATAAGAGGAAGAAGGAGGGAGAAGAGAAGGCATGAAGTGAATATTTGGGTCTCCCTTTGGTTAGACCGGCTGATGAAATGTCCTCTGAATGATACGCTGCAGTTGTCATGTCTGTGACCCCATTGACCTCTATGGAGCCCCAGAACATAAGCTGGCACCGCACTTGTTTTGTGGACGCTCCAGTTGATAGATTTACCCCTCTCCAGTGAAGAGATATGATAGACTGTTGAATAAATACTCACAATGAATTCTATTTCTGGCCTGATTTTTATCATAATGCTCCACTAAGCAAGTCCAGAAAAATTACAAATCAGCTACTTAACATATTTAAAAGAAGAGTTTGGCCTAAAACAAGAAAAGTAAATGTAAATGTAAATGTAAATGTAAACTCCTTATTTTGTTTAAAAAGAATATTTTATAGCAAATAAATCATACATTTAAAAATTAATTGTAAACTTTTGATGGCATTATCATATTAAATAGTCTTACACTGTAGTTTTGACAGTTGTTTCTATCCAAATCCAACCGCTGACAGAGTGACATTGCCATTAGATTTGCTAATTCTCAACCTTGTTTTCTACAACACAGCTAGTCTTAGTATAAATGCATTGTTACCCTACACTGGCCCATATACTGCTCCATTAACTCCCGTTGACCTGTGTGTCTTTGAAGTGGCTGAACTGGTGTGCTGACTCGTTGACTCTGAGACGTGCCTGTTGCCGTAGTTGTAATGTCACGAGCGGATCAAGTTACAACACTCCATTTTACTGTCCCTTCGGCTGCTTCACCTACCTACAGCACAGATCAGAGGGACCAGGGGCAAGATCACCAAACTGTGCCCTGACTATGACCATCAGCGGTCAGGGTCAGAGGTCACGAGGACTGGTGTTGGGTCATAGTGTTGTTATATATCAATTAGAGGGCAGGGAGTGGTAGATAACGCCCCTGGAGAGAAACAAGAGGGTGACTGCTGACTTAAGACCTTTCTTTATTCTGGTTGACACAAGCAGTTCCATACATTCACTGGTTTTGAGCCTCTAGCTGGTTTATTTGTTTAAATTAGTGGCTGCAGACTCTCTGGTACTATAGCATGTAGTGCCATTTTATTCTGTCCAAGTAATGCCTCCATCAGACCGTAAAGCACAGCACCACCTCTCAGCTGTTAATTTTTGGATCTGGAGCTAGATGATTATTCATTCTTTATTTATTTTTCTCACTCTCTCATCCTCCTTGCCAATCCAAAGATAATAAAAAAAGCCTTAGCTAACTAACCCAGGGAGGTGAGTCAAGGTTGGAGGAGACCATTCCTATGATGTAATGTTTTGAGATGGGGTGAGATGCTATCCACCAGAGTCAGATCTTCTTATTTCAGCAGATGTTTCATTTTCTTTGGCAGACACTTGTTTAAGTCAAGTCATCTCTGGTTGGATGAGAACACACACCTGGTTTTTATTTTTGATTTCTGTGTGCGTTTGTTTGTGTTTAGCAAACTTCACACCGCTCCAAAGATGGTAACAAAAACAGTTGCTCTAGATTTAGTCCAATTTGCATCATTATCGGTGGACACGAATGTCCATAAAGGGATAAGACAGAAAGCCTGCAGCTTACACAGACATCTGCTCACAAAGGCTAATATACACACGCATTACACATTAATGCAGAAAACACAGATGCACAGATGCACACATTTGATCACTCTTCACAGGCATTTGCACACACATATTGTTTATACACAGACACACACCCAAACACACACACACTGCACCCTCGGGCCACTTGTCCTGCTTTTGTCGTAGTAGTTTACTTTTTAGTGTATGAAAAAATGAAACGTGTCACATTGAAAAAACAAGAATATTTTTCTGAATAAGTGGAAAAGGCTGTTGAAGCAAAGAGACAGAGTATGCGTAGATTCTTCAGTCTGCTTCATTTACATTCGGTCCATTCAAGTTTTTTATTACACAGCAGAGTGAAAAAGAAACAGCACAGAGGCAGTGGACAAATACGAAACATTGTTATTTGTCTTTTTTAAAAATAAATTAAAAAAATAACAATTTAAAAGTAACATAATTCCAGTTTTAATTTTTTTTTTCATATTTGCAAGGCCAAGTTTCATTTTTTCAAATATCTTTGTAGAAAGTACAACTATAGCTACAACTCGTAATCTTATTGAATATTTTCTTGCATAGACAAACATACATACAGCTTGGTTTACAAAAACCTAAATCTAATTTGTTTTTCCAAATAAAAGTAAAAAAAAAAATGTTGCCTTGATTATTATCACTGACAGTGTCTTATTTATAATTTGTAATTGCAAGATGTGTGTATAAGTAATATAGTCTTGCAAAAAGTGCAGGACTCTGCCATGAGGGACCAGGGTTTGCACCCTGAGTCCAATTAGTTTGAGACGACTAAAACATTTAAGTTACAGTTAGGGAAAGACAGTGTTTTTTAAACAAAATACATTATGTCTTTTTTAAAAATATAATGAAGACCATGACCTTTTCTGGCCATAATCAAGTGCTTTGAGTGCCTTACTTAAGCATGTAGTATCAATTAGGCTTTATGCAACAATGGCAAAAATTCATAGAGGAATAATAAAAGAACTACAAACACTTTAACTTAACTTAGACTTTCTTAAAACATCATACAACATCATAAACATAATTCCTGTAACACTTTAATTATCCCAAACTTTATTTGCTTTTCCTAGTCAGTAACATATAAATGTAATGCAAAAGATGTGCTGTAAAGTACTAACATGCCTCACACACACATTCCAGCTTTGTGTAATGAAGTTGGCGTATTTTCATTGACGCGAGGAGCCTATTTTCATGTTTTTTAAACACAATTTAAACCTGTATATTTGTGCATTGGCTATATTTAGCAGGTGATATTTACATTGAGCGTTTTGAACAAACAGCAGCGACGGCTCACATCTGCTCAGCAGAGTGAGATTCCTGGCTGTGCAGCTTTGAATCCTGGCAACAAGACTTTAAACTATGACAGATAAAAAATGTGAAGCTGAAGCAGATTAGGTTTCTTCCTTTTCATTACATTCAAGTACACTGTCTTATCAAACATAATGTCACCATAATCACTAATCATAGTGCAGATCGTGTCTTTGCTCTGCTCTCTGTTGTGTCAGGGTCTATCATCAGGCCTTTTTGCATGTCACCACCTCATTATTTCTACATATATTTTGAGTCAAGTGATTAAACTTGTTAGTAAAATGAGGTGAAATGTTAAGTTTGGCTTCACCTCTTTATATTTAGCCCCACTCAGTTCTGTCTACTTTTCCCTGTTATTGTTGGACCTATAGAGAGCTTGGACTACACTCTGATGAATGAGGTGACGCCAAGGAAGGCATGACGGGGGAGACTAAACACCAATGGAATCTTTCCCCTCAATTCTCCTCTTACTTTATCTCTCCCTCCCTCTTCCTATTGCTATTTTTCAGATCTATCTCTTCCACTTTCTCTGCTTTTGTTTCCCACTCCCTCCTTCCGATTCTCTCTCTCTCTCTCTCTTAGGGGTGTTTCATTAACTTTCTTTTAAGATGAAAAGCGAAGTGGCCATCCTTCAGCCTGAGAGCTCCTTGAACACCAGGCACTCTTAGACTCTTAGATGGACTTAACACCCACACACACGCACAGCCACACAAAAAAACATGTAATAGAGAACCTAGACTTTCTTAGCTCGTCATTAATTTCTGTGTTCGGGCTGAAAGCACCTGCTGTGTCCATCTGCTATGGGACTTTAAACACTTCACATGAGCCTTATGTGAATGCATATGTGTGTGGGGGTTTATGTTTCCATTAATGCTTGTGTGAAAGGAGCGATAATTCAGTTTCCACTTACCCAGAAAGTGTTTCTCTTTTCCCTTACTCTCTTTCTCTCTCTCTCTCTCTTTCTCTGAAGAAAGCACTGCTCACTCAGGCATACATCCATTCTGAATTTCACGGAGAGAAAAAACAAAACAAAACAGAGAAAAGCATCCATTTACACATCTAGGCCCGTGCATTGTAATGACTGTCATTTTAATCACAATGAGCCCAGTGTTTCAGGTGTTTGCCCATTCATCATCGCTCTGATTCAGTGTTGATTTGCCTGGACAGCGAAGCCAAAGCGCATGATCAATGAGTCTGCCCGCTGTGTTGAATTCAAAAGGAATGACCCCGCTTTCTTTTTTCTCCTCTCCTCTTCATTGCTTTCTCCCAGTGGAGGGAAAATGTAAGATAGACACAAACGTTCCTGGTATACACTCACATCTGTCTATACTTCGTAGCTTCTTTTGTTTCATAGTAGATTCAGCACGTTTCCTTTAGTAGCAGTAATACTGTGATGCAAATAACCAAGACTGCAGCTTGAAAGTCCTCACTGTAGAGAAAAAAACATGTTAGTATAAGGGTGGAAAAAAAAACACTATAAGATTTTGCTAATATTTAACAGCAATTAGCAGCTTCACGTGAATGTAAAAGAATGGAGAAGGGAAATCATACTTTTCTCTGAGATATTTTCACAGAGCACTAATCTAGAAAATTTGGCTAAGGCAGCAGGTTTGCTTTTAATTAATTTGAGTAATTTACAAGAGATCTGGTAGTGTGATTTTTCACCCTTAAGTGTTTATTAGATGCTTAGTATTCAGCAAGAGTGAATGTGAATCTAAATAATTCATGTGTAAATGCTTACAGGATGGAGATAACTCTATTTTTCTCTCTGCTACCTACCCCCCCTTTCCTCTTTCCTTCTTTCCTCCTCCTTCTCTGATTCCAAATTCCCTCTTTTCTATTCCTTTCCTTCAACTTTTCTCCTATATCTTTGCTACTTTTACTTCTTTTTGAACCCAAACTGTCTTTCACCTCTATTTGCTTCTGTTTCTCTTATTTTTCCTCTTATCCTCATATCTTTTTACCTATTCTTTTTCATCACTTTTTTTCTCCTCTTACCTTAAAAATCTGAAAATTTCCTTCACTATTCCGTTCCTGTGTCTCCCTTCCTTTTCTCTTTATTCCTTCAAATATGCCTCCTCTTTCCCCCTTGTATTTGGTTCTGTCTCTCTCTTGTTTTTTGCTCCTTTTCGTCTCCCTCCATTTCTCTCTTCCACTTGTCCCTCTCTCCATTTTTTTCAGTGGGAGGAGATCAGTGGGGTGGATGAGCACTACACTCCCATCAGGACCTTCCAGGTCTGCAACGTGATGGAGTACAGCCAGAACAACTGGCTTCGCACCAACTGGATTCCTCGCCAGTCAGCCCAGAAGATCTATGTGGAGCTGAAGTTCACCCTGAGGGACTGCAACTCTATCCCGTTGGTCTTGGGCACCTGCAAGGAGACCTTCAATCTCCTCTACCTGGAGACAGATGACGACCAGGGCAGCCACTTCAGAGAGCACCAGTTCTCCAAGATTGACACCATCGCTGCTGATGAGAGTTTCACACAAATGGACCTCGGAGATCGCATTCTCAAGCTCAACACTGAGGTGCGCGAGGTGGGTCCCATGACCAAGACGGGCTTCTACCTGGCGTTCCAGGACGTGGGCGCCTGCGTAGCTTTAGTGTCAGTGAGGGTTTACTTCAAGAAGTGCCCATACACTGTAAGGAATCTGGCCTCCTTCCCCGATACGGTGCCCATGGACTCCCAGTCACTGGTGGAGGTCAAAGGCTCATGTGTCAATCACTCCAAAGAGGAGGAGCCTCCGCGAATGTACTGCAGCACAGAGGGGGAGTGGCTCGTGCCTATTGGGAAGTGTCTGTGTAACCCAGGATACGAGGAGAGAAGCAACACCTGCCAAAGTAAGACAGCTCTCAAGCATTTCAGATACTCTCTTTGTCAAACTTTCATTCTTTCCATTTATTACTTGTCTTCTTATATATTCTCTCATTTCTCATCTCCATCTACCCCAGCTCAAAACCTACAGCTTGAAAAATCTGGTTCTTTTCTGTCCTTGTTTTAAAATACCTTGTGACTCAATGCAAAGTTTGCTAAGGCTGCAAAGTGGTGGATGAGTAGACTGTCTCACTTCATATCTGTCAGCCCACAGCCATTAATTTCTGATGCCCAACCGTTGTGTATACATGTGTGCATGTTATTGTGTGCATGTGGATCCTGTATGTGTGATGCCTTCAAAAGAATCCGAGAATCCCAGAGTGTTGGTGGATAGTGGTAGGCGTTCGTATTACCATGCATGTGTGTGATGTGTTTTGCAGGTCTTTGAGCTGCAGAATGCAGCATGCGGTGGTTCAGTACCAATCTTTTCTGTGACACATCATTAGCTATGGGAAGATCTTAACCAGAGTAGCAAGGATGGGACTGATAACACAGAAGAAAGGAGAGGGCTGGGGTGGATGGTGAATAATGGAATAGTTGCGGTGATGGTTGTGGGTGTTGGTGGAGTCATGAGTGGGTAGACACTGGCGTCTGGAGATACTCGATCTCACCCCAAAGTCGTCTTTGGAGGTGGTTGCAAAAGTCAAAGAGTGTATGTGTAGCTGCATTGACTTTTAATTTTCAGACTTAATTTTCAGACAATCTGCAACATCATCATTGCACATGTTTTGTAGGGGGACTTTTTTGAGGTGTTGCTAGTTGGATATTTGAAAATAAAAGAGTCACACTGACAGAAATTTTTACAAAAGTTTTATGTTAGCTCCAGGTGCCAGATAACTTGGCTGACGCATTGCTCTGGAAAATACCTTTTACCTGATGGTTTTACAAAGAGATGCAGCTATTTTCCAGACAACTTCACTCACTTCAACCACTTTGCTGAAAGCATTAAGTAAATGTTTCCCCTTTGGGATCAAGCAAACCCTCAGGTTCAAAGGTTAAATGTCATAATATGAGCCTTTCAAGTGAGTACATAACATCCCGGGCCGATTTGGACTCATATTACCAGGTTGATTTTAGTTTTCTCATATTTGTTCATTATTTTTTGTCATATAAATCTTTTTTTCATCAAGGGTTTAATGAATGCACACAGATGTATCTAGATAACTCATCAAAATTAAATTTCCAATGTGTGCAGTGTGTGGCTTCTGTGGTTAGTGTAGCAGCTTTTATCGATTACAGGTTGCATCTGAACTGCAGCTCATCTAGTGCAGCAGCTACATGTTAGTGTTTTTTTTATTTTTGCATTTTATCTGTAAAAGCACACAGAATGTTTAAATACAATAATATGTAAGCTTATATAATAATAGAAATGGTATATACTTGCTTACGTCATGCTCCACTGATTTATAATTCCATATGCTTTTGTTTGCCTAAGAGGAAAACTGCTCACAGTAGCAAAAAAAAGGCAGAAGCCTCTGCCTAAGCCATGAAACCCCACCTTCCCTTTGTTGTGGTTGGTTGGTTTCAGCGGCCCATGCTGTTCTAGATGTGCTCCTCTTTTCTCAGTTTCAGCAGGCTCCTCACTCTGTTTAAGAAGCCAGACACAACATGTATTTGAAAGCAGCAACCCCTGCACTGCGGCTTTTCCATGAAGACCTTAAATTTTGAAACAGTGCAGGACGTTTTAAGGAGACTCAGCCTGTCTTGAGCTCTCGTTGTCCTAGTTTTTATATCTAGTCCTAAACACTTCCATGATCATTAACCCTCTCGTCTCTTGAGCTATGACCAGTGTTAATTAAAGATCAAAGGCAGTCTCCCAGGTCAAGCCCCTGCTGTCAGGGCAAAGGGAAGCTTTTTTGAAGGGGGCTATAGACTCCAGACGAGCATGTCTCCCAGTACAGATGCGAGGAGAAACTTTGTCGCAGCTGTCAGCTGAAAACCTCATATGTACAAAATGTAAACAGAGGGAGAGCTGCAGGATTGAAGGCAAAATGACAACAGAAACGGGACTGGCATTAGATATATACATGTGCCTGTTAAAAACACACATTGGGTCAGTGCATTTTGCTTCTGAGCCTCATTTTTTCATTAAATGTAGAACTTGACAAGCTTATATTAACAGTTTTGCTCTTAATTGAAAGTAACCCTCTACAACTATATTAGTAAATAAAAAGGAATTAATTATTTTAACTATTACTTTAGAGAGACTGTAATTTATTTTACTAAGTTAACATTTTCTGTAAAATGTTTAAATATTTAATCTAGCCTTTTTGTTTCTAAATTCGAATGGACAAAAGTTTTAGACACACAAGCAGGACATTATGTAGACAAATGGCTGACCCCTGTCCCCCTTCCTGCCACCCTGCTTTCACTTCCTGTCTCTTTGTGAATTGTGTGAATGTTTGGATGTATTTGACAATCTCTTATTGGTTTCAGAATGGTCTAATGGACTCTAATAAGGTCTTATGTTACCATGGAGTGGGACAGCTGCACCAACAGGCACCCACAGCCCCTGCGTGCAGTCGTTGGGGGCCCCAATGCGCAGCCTGCTCTTCAGACCCTGTGTGTTAACAGATAGATAAGTGCACGAGGTTAGGTCACCATATAGGCAGATAGGGAAAAAGATGAAAACATATTTACAGTGGTATGGCCAGAAAAATCTGAAAGAAACAGATGTTTAAGTCATGGTTTCTCATGTATTTACATCATAGACCTACAAACAGCCTCAAAATGAGCCCCCCAAAACCCACTTGATCATAACTTAATGCCATGACTCCATTCAGTGAGACTTCGGTTGTTTATTTATTCTAAAACTGGCCGTTCATCAGAAGAAAATGTATATTCTAAAATTGGATGAATTTCCGTGCATTGTTGTTTAGCAGTCTAGTAATTACATATACATGCTGTCAGGCAGCAGCAACAAAAGACCAAGAATGAAGTGTTTAAAATGACTGTTCTCAGCTTGGACTGCGAGCTGTGAGTCAGATGCAGATGTAACACCTTCACTCAATATTTCATGATTTGTTTTGTTTGACCAAACACCTTTTTGAAACATCTTCTATATATACAAGTCTCTGTTCTATGAGTGTGTGTGTCCGTGTGAATGTGAGAGGATGAGAGAGTATGAGAGCAGTTGCCTTTGTTTATACAGACACCAAAGTGTGTTTAAGGGCTTTACCCGAATACACTCTAGTATTAGACTGTCATTATCTTGCTGGGCTGTGTTTGTGTGTCTCAGTGTGTGTGTTTGTTTCAGCCTAAAGTGTTTGTAAAAGCAAGGATGTGTTTTTTTTGTTTTTTTTTTTACAGTGGCGCCTTCAAACGAACACATGAGTTCTGTCTGGCTGTGGCATTGGGATGCCATGTGTGAGCTGCTGTTATAAGAGCGTGTGTAAATGTGTGTGAATGTGTGTGTGTGGCGAGGCTGCGATGTGTCATTACATATATCACAGCATGCGGTGTATATTACTGTGAACATATTTTGATATTTCATCATCCGTATCAGTGCTGAAGATGTTATCGGATCTTTTGTCGGCAGAGAGAGGCGGCGAGAGGACATGAGGTTTTTCAGACTGTTCGAGGTGAATGGACGCGTCAGTCATCATCTGGATTACTGTATGTTTTGTGAGCAGGCTTCAGCCTTTCCACAGAGAATGTGAGGCCAGATCTAATCTCACTAAGTCAGTCTTTCATCTGTCATTAGAATAGACTGGAGCAGGTGAACTAGCTCCTATCTACCATCAGTGTGAAATTCCTGCAACCCTAATTTGATCCTAAAACAGCAAATGGAAGTCTGTCTGCCGGGTTTGCGTGCATGTGTGTGTGTGGGTGTGTGGGTGGGTGTGTGTGTTGGTGTTTGTGTGTGTGTGTGTGTGTTGCAAATGCAAGCAGCTGTTCCGCTGTACGTTGAGGAAAGACGCAGGTTTACATTCTTACAGGATTTATTAAGACACACAATCCTCAAACTTTCCAGCACCATAATGCTTATTATAATTACACTCATATTTTAGAGTAAATCCACAGACACAGAAACACACATACTGAAGCCTTTTTAAGCCTGAGTCGCTGCTTGCATTACATACTATATTTACAACCATTTTATAGGTGGACAGAGAAAAAAAGCACTTAAAAAGTTCAATATCGGCACTCTAAAGCAGAGACAGCTAATATCTTCTAATAGATCAGTTTTCACAGATGATATATGATATAAAAAAAAAAATTGTTCTCAGTAGTTCCAAAAAATTGTTTTTTCTTCTTGTTTACATCCTCTCTTCCCTCCCTCCCTCTCATTCCTCCCACACTGATGGTTTTGGCCGCTGGTTCAAAGCCCGCCGTCCATCTCATGTCAAATGTTTTATATCACTCTCCACTCTCTCGCTTAAGTGATTTAGCTGCTGCCCTCATGCAGTGACATGCTTTGCTTTTTTAAAGCAGACACATCTTTCATTGACTTTGTCACGCAAACTTACATCAACGTGAACGATGTTTGCTGGTCCCCAGGGTGGATGCAAAATGGTGAGGATCCAGTGTGGCTGTTGAAGAATCTCATTTAGCATTTGGCTCACAAGACAGAAACTCATTGTCAGAATCAGACCACTTCATCTTTAATATCAGTAACTATTGAACTTACAGTCATAAAATAAAGATAAGACTCCAGTGCGATGCCAGTCCTTCAGTGTTTCTGGTAGATGTGTGTTTGTGAAACTGTTCTGAAGTCCCTGCCCTGTAGTGATCAGAAATCCCTTATATGCTTTTTGTTGTTTATTACACAAGACATGGAATTTTTTTCAATAAAACATTCTGATTTACAAAAAAATATGTACATTCTTAAAGGGTGCAAGGTTTGATTTGTATAACTTAATATACATGTTTTCATTTTCTCAAGAATAAAGTTTGATGCAAACAATTTTGTTTTCATATTTATTAATCAAATACCCATTCAGACCAATAAATAAAAGCAGTCAGTATCCAGCATTATTGTAGAGGTCCCTTAGCTCTGCTGTATTTTCCTTCCTATTTTTTTCCACTTTGTTTTTTGTACTGTTTTTTTTTTTGTATATTTTTCTAGCAGACTGTTCAAGCTGAGTGCTGTGAATTCATGGAGCTATTGGCTCTCCTCTGGTCCCTTGGAAGGACTCTGTTTGTTTGTGTTGGCCATTATATAACTGACATGCTCTCCACAAGAACATGTCGGTTCTACACACTCACACAAAAACACACAAACTCAATACCAAAGCCCCTAAATTACAATGACAGTATTTCTAATCCTGCAAAAGGGCTAATATACATCACAGATTCTTGTTTTCCTACATGTTTATGTATGTACTGTATGTGTTTTTTGTCCGTGTGTGTGTCTGTGTTGTTGCTTTATTCCAGTTCACTGGCTCCTCTGAGCCTTTGTTCCCTTTTCTAGCGGCGCCCTGCTCCACATCATATACCAAAGTTGCACACAGTCACAATGGGAGATGCACAGTGCAGCAGAGAATAACAGCAGCCTGTTACTGTTGTGCGTTCAGGTCCTTGTAGAGGGTCACCTCCACAATCGTTGATACGAGTGTGTGTTTCTCATATGATTCAACCACACACATTTTCAAAGCCAATCCAGGCAATCACATTGGTTCATGCCGTCCTGTGTATGTGCGTTTATTTGGGTGAATGAAGTGCTATACTGTACGCGGCCCTGCTCGAACACTAGTGTTCCATTGCATCAGTCTCCTCCTCTCTTGTCAGTTCAGCTTAGCGTTGAGGCTGTCTCTGCTGCAGCCTTTTGGCTGTGTGCTGCCTGGCATTTTGCCTTTTTGGAGCTGAAAATAAGAGGAGAGGCTGGAAGAAAGGACAAGGCCTGGATTGAGTGCTCCGATGAGAGAGGTCTTGATTCATGAAGTTAGCACTACTCTATATCAAAATTTGCTGAATGTCAGAGTACAGCTAGCTTGTTTTTTTTCCTGTTATCACAGAATTCCATCCCAGCTACCATAGGTGCTAATACTTATGAAAATCAGAATCAATAAAACATAAACTCTTTCCCAAACAGTAGCAACTGAATGCTTTCTCTGGAAGTTCTTGGGATTCACATGTCACACAGCATTTGCTCTCACTTTGTTTATCCTTTTTTTTATCGACTTGTAGGCAACTGTGCTACTGTATTTAGAGGGGCACCCTCAGTTCAAAATCTATTTGTGTTGATTTTGTATCTCCCAGTGTTTTCATCACTATCAAAATTTTGAGCCCCTCCAGAATGCTTTGACTTTTTTGAGGGTCATTTTTACCCTTAATGTGCGAAAAATCCCTGTGCTAATTAAAGCACGCCAACAAGCCTGCAGCAATCATACTGACTCCCACTCTACAACACGGCAGCCGGAAGGGAGATGTGACTGGAAGGAGGGAAAGAGAGGAAGGGAGGAGCGAGAAAGACAGAGAGAAAGAGAGAGAAGAGACAGATAATGAACATAGCGTTAATTAGAGACACCATTCAGCTGTGGTCTAAAGGCAGGAATTACTCACTAAGCAAGGAAACTTGTTGTATATGTTTATATACTGTATGCTGTATACACATCTATGTGTGTAAGTGTGTGTGCATCTTTGTCTGTGAGTGTCTTTAAGCATTTAAGAGATAGAACATTCATATCCTCATCCATGCAGATTAAAAGACTGCATGAGCGTACGTCAGTTTGTGTCTCAGACCCTCCTCAATCAATAACCACTTCTTTAGCTCTATCTACACTTATACAGCACACTGATACGGTGTGTGTGTGTGTGTGTGAGTGTATTGTGTACTGTGTGTATGTGTATGCCAGAGTGAGTGTGTTTCTGGCATGCAGGGCCAATGAGGAGGCTGTAGCCAAAGATGCAGGACGGGTTTGCTCATTCGGGGTATTATTGCCTGTTTGCTTTTCTCTTTATGGGCCTTCCAGCGCAGGCTGGGGGTGGCGGGTAAGCCCGTCACCCCGAGGCCTTGGTGCTGTTGGGACTTCAAAGCTGTTGGTAACCACAGGCTCAGGAATTCAACTTAACACACACACAGACAAATGCACCCAAAAGCACACATACACACACTAACACACTCACACAAGCCTAAAACAGAAATAGAGGGATAAATAGATGGGGTGTTTATTTGTCGGAGAGGCCCTGTCAGTTGACAGGCCCACTCACAGTGGTCAGTCTTTGTGTGTGTGTGTGTGTGGGTGGGTGGGTGTGTGTATGTGTGGGTGTGTATATGTATAGGGTTTGTGTGTGTACTGTACACAGAGACATGGTGTGAATGCAGCATTTGTATATACACATGAAAAAAAAGAAGAAGAAGAGAAAAACTCTAATTTTTCTTTAGACGTTTAGATGTACTGTATCTGTTTGTGCTTCTGTGCATTTGCACACATGCAGTCGACACTTGGTGTTGATTAACGCTATTGGACTGACATGACTATTGTGTGTGCACATGTGTGTGAGAGTGTGTGTCAGTGGACATGTGAGGACAGACGGATGGACACCACGGGAAAGGTCCTGTTTGACAGACACAGTGGATGTTTGGGTACACATGTAATGTACAAGGGAGGGAAATGGGGGAGTGGAACAGGGGAGTCACTCCATCATTCCTGATAGATGAGAGGGAAGAAGCAGGAGTGGGAGGTGGGGTAAACGCAAGAGAGAAAGAAAACGAGCTGTCACTGGGCTATAGACCCCCACTGAAAACTCTTTGGCGCAGAAATGCTTGTTTAGTGATTTGCAACGTTACCGCTATCAATTTAACCTCCACAGAGACTGACATGTCTGTTTTTTCTATTTAATTTATTTTCAACATTGCATCCTCCATGCATTGCTTTCAAATGTTTCAGTTTCTTGGCTACAAAAAAGATTTTCCATCACAACCTGACACACAGATTAGACACTAAAGCAACATTTCAAGTTAACACAAGGCCTTATTCCTCTATGTTTTATATTGGTTTTGCATAAAAACAGATGAAAACATTACGGAATTTCTTTTAAATAATTAATGATAAAAACACCATTTGTAGGGCAAACAGTATGCGGATGCGGCATTTATTTATTATTTATATCACTATTATCTTGTCACTTTCGGGTATTTTTTTAATGGACAAATCTACAACAAAATGAACAGCTCATTTACATATTACTTCTCATCTATTACCACCCTCAGCTGTGTGTTAAGTGTTGAACTTTACAGCTTACTGTCTGTTTTATCACGTGCATGTTTGATATTCACCTTCAGCAGGGGATGGAGTTTTGGACAACTGCACAAAAGGCATATTAGAGGGACACTGAATACAGCCATAACCCCCCTCACAGATATATCATTATACTAGTTCGACATCTTCTCATAATATGACTACTACTTTAAGCAATGGAGCTTCAGTGTAAGCTTAAAACTCTTTTTGTGTATAGCTCATGAATAAATTGGCCCATTACTGTAAATCTGTGGTGTGTGATGTCTGCTGTCCTTGGTGCTGAAGATGCCCTCAACTGCAACCTCAGACACATCCGGGTTTTCAGGTTGTCAAGTGTCTCACTTATCTAAACGCGTCCTACAGGAATTTACATGTATAGTGACACTGCGAGTAGCTGTCAGAAGCATCATCTCATTGTACAGCTGCGATGCGTTCAGTGAAGAGAGGCCTCCGAGTGTCATTTCTGTTCTGAAAAACTCAAGCGTCGCCACATAAATGTCTGTCTTCCGGCAGCTGTCTGATCTCGCTGTGCTGCTCCACCACAGATGTCAGCATAACAACCTTTCCGTTTCTACAAACACTGCAGTCTTTAATGACAGCCAAGCAAAGACAGCGATGTCTGTTTTAACGCTTTTGAGAGCAAGGGCACAGCATGGAAATCTGATGGTAATTCTGCAGTGAGGCCAGAGCCAGTTACCATACAGAGAATAAGAAGTGAGCTGCTCTTCATCCGTACAGGAACGCAGAAACCTCACACTCGCAGTGTTTTTGATCTATTCACTTTCTTCATTGACAACACAAGCATCTTTCGTTTACGCTAGGTCCCGTGACACATCAATACAACATATTTAAGTATGAACAGACACTCACAACTTTAACATGCTTGGATACTGACATTGAGTTAGAAGTGTAGGCTGAAATGTTCATGCACTTCTAATACTATTTAGGATGTATTTTATATTTATGTTTATCAGTAATCACTGTAATCTTGATGATGCCAAGACAACAATGATTGCTCTAATCAGCCAGCAGCCGACTAATATAACTGAGAGAACAATTGGCACGGACTAGTAATGTTTAATATTTTTAATTTGTCAAAAAACAGTCTTAGACTTTATGACTGTTACTGATATCCACAGGAAATTGGTCAGCCTTTTCCACTCGTTTTTTTTTTTTTTTTTCCATTGTAGCCCGTCCTGTTCCATGGATATGTGCTTAACTTTGTTTTTCTGTGTTTTCAATGATGCAATTCCATGTACAACACATCGATGTATGTAGTTCTGTTTTCTGTCTAGGAAAGCTTCAGGAGGCTGTGAAAAAAGGCTGAGAAGTAATCTCAGCCAACTGATCCATGGTTTACCCTCAGCTGCTTTGTATTTTTGAATATGTTTATTCCCTTGTACCTGTTTGTGTGTTTTTGACCTTGCTATGTGTAACCTTGGAGTTTTTATTGTTTGTGTCTTCCATCTTAATCGGGAAGAAGGGCTTCAGAGCTTCTCTGGGATCTGTGTGTGCTCCTTTGTGTATGTGTGTGAAGAGAGAGAAGAGAGAGAATAAGTGCATGAGATAAGTGTGAGACGTGTCTGTCAATATATACAGGTCATTAGTAAACCAGAGATGAGCAGAGGTGAGGAAAAGAAGACAAAGTGCTTACCACGGCAGGAAGCGCTTCTCACTGCCTCACACATACACACAAACACACACACACACACACACACAGATTCACACACAAAGTTCAAATATGCAATAACTTGCTCTGTGCATTCAGTTATGTTTGCCAAACCAATCTTTCACCAACTAGTCGTACATTCAAAACTCCTCCTGTTTCCATTTAGCCATTAAGACATCAATTTCCAGAGTTTCCAAAACATACATACATTCTGCTATGTCATAGCCTTGAGATGGAGTCGCTGCCTGTAGATGGAGCTCCTCTTTCTGACCTAGAGCTGGCTGGAATGGATCAAAGCAGCCTGGTCAGAGGTGAGTTTAAAGAATTTCAAGGATTGGAATGAAAGGCTGTGAAAAGGCTGCAGTTGAGCTTTCAGGTCCAGTTACAGGTCCCAAGGTTGTCAAATTTCTATTGCACTCTTTTCATGCACCCTATATGACCGAACTTCCTGAAGTATCAGGATGGAGGCACTGGGGCTGTTCCAATCTATTTGCACTTATCACAGTGAAAGTAGCATGTTTGCATTATGTAATATTCATTTAGCAGCATGATTTGGACAGTAAATATTTAGATTTTGCAGTCTAATTGAGGTTGTCATATAGATAAACATCCATGAGGCAAAGACCATGGTTCTCTATACATAATAAGTGGATGCCTCCTCTACAGTGAATCACCTGCTACCTGATTTTTGTTCAGAAGTTTGGGTCAAAGGGTTAATGTTAACACCTACTTTAGGTAGCCGTTATGTATAAAAAGTCTGCCACAAAGCCACAACGGGTCAATTTATGTTATGACCATCAATTGTGACCTCCTCCACCATGGAAGGCTTGCACTCATGCCTGGAAAAAAAGGACACTGAGGAGATCAGCAGCTGGAATGACCTTTTTTCTCATGGTTGCTTACCTCATTCTCTGCAACGGCTCTTAATGAAGAGAACACCGGGCAAAGATTTCTCACAGAAAGTTGTGCATAAGTTTACCTTCTTTATACAGAAATAAATTCAATGTAAGTAAAGAGCATTTAACAATTGCTAAAACACACACACACAAATTGCATCAACACACACATAATATAGTAATCCATCTCAAGAGAACATTTTTCTCAGCTTGTGCCCTCATGGAAAAGTCACTGAGGTCCCAGACAGGCCTGTCTTTCTGAAATGATCCATAGACTCAGACTACATGCATCCTTGACTCTCAGTCCTCCCACAGTTGATAGAGATAAAGGAAAAGGTCCCTGCACTCATTTATTGCGTACTCTAGCCATCCCAATCCACCCCGAAAGAAGCGTAGTGCTGACATTTTACCTTCAGCCATGGCAGTTGACTCAGAAATGGCGTCAGATGGAATGACATGCCCTCTGGTGTGTATGTGTGTGAATGTGTGCGTCCGTGAGAGAGGAGGGGGGTCCGTTTGTGTGTGAGATATATGTGCGACTGTTGTGTATGCATATGAGCTTGTGTCAGTTTGCGCGTGCTGATTAAAGGCAGTCAGGCCTCAGTGATCACGCCTTTAGCCGTCCCTGCACTCTGAATGCCAAACACAACAGAGCATGCCCAGAGCAGCCAAGCATGGAGACTGCAAAGTTAGACCACACCAGACAACCCTGAAGGTCCTCAACTGTGTGTGTGTTTGTGTGTGTGTGTGCTTATTTGTATTCCTACTTTTGTGTTTGCCTCTATGTTCTTTACTGACCAAGCAATATAGATAAGAACCATTCATATTAAGCAGACAAGTTTTTATCTCCCAATACCAATTTCTAGCATCCATCAGAGCACATGGACATCAGAGCGTATCTGATGCAGTGTGTGAAGGTTTATGTACTGTTTCAAATGACTTCTCTAGTAACTGTCAAACACCTCGAAGTCTTCCATGTTGCTTAAATGCAGTTTCTAGATTTTATATAATGTTACTGGTGATTGTAATCTC
>JAPZDY010000005.1:15475987-15487721 GCA_029783645.1 Ctenochaetus hawaiiensis
TGGTGATTGTAATCTCAAGAAAAAATTTAAAAACTACATGGCACATAAATGATTAGATAACATTTGTTGACCAGTATAAAAATAAATCAATTTTGAATGAATAACATATATACATATTCATGACAGATAATGTTCGGATAAATTAAGACAATAAATATCAGATAAATAGTCTTTGTAAATCCTTAAAACTCTACTCATCTCTAATAGCACCGTGATCTCAACAAATGCTTTTACAATATTTGAATTGTATATATAGCAGAACATTTTTTTCCCATGTTTATCTCTTTACATATGGAAAGATCTGATTTGAGTAATTCAATTTTATTGCCCTTGCACAAAGTTCAAATACTGAGAGAAATAGTTATTTAACCAGAAGTACAAAAGACAGTGAAGATCAGAGTATTTTATATGTATAGAGACATAAATAATAGTGATGGGGATAAGTTTTTTTTAAGGAGCAACCTACATATGAATACATTTATAAATGCAATACCGAACAGTATGGACAATATAAATAGGGTTAAAATATAACATTATATATAGCTTATGCAGCTGTTACAGCAGTCAATTCCACATGTAAGAATTAAAACGGTGCACAGTGCAGAGTAAGTTGTATTGAGCTATACTTGCACCTCCCAGTTCAGTGTTGCTTAGATTTAACTCTGTTGCTTCTATATCCCTATCTTAAAAAGGTTTTGAACCCAGTTTTCACCTTTAGATTTCAGTTTAACCCCTTAATACTAATTTGTTGGGATTGGAGACGGCTGAGTCTCAATGATAAAGTTACAGATGGTATGAAAGTAAGTTATAATATTGGTTGTATTATGTTGTAGTGTATTGTTAGCTGTGTCTTGATATTACTAAGTTGTTACTGATACAAGTACAGGCCAAGCAGCTCAGTAATTCAACTTAGCCTCACATTCAGAGTCCCTTAGCAATGGCTTTCGCAATACCACCACTGTGTCTCAACAAGTGTTTGCGCTGCCAGAAATGTTTAATGCGCCTGCCCTCAAACTGGAGGCCTCTTCCTCTGTCTTTGTCCAAGTCTCCTCTCTGGGAGAGCCTGGGATAAAGTGTCACTTATACAAGGACAAAGGATCCAACCTTTAAAGGTTGAGGGATACTGTGGAGATGAGCACTGACCTTTCTTACAAATTACACACAGTCCCTCTCTCAAACACACACACACACAAATATGCATGAAAGGTTAACAGCACGGTGGAGATGAGCAAAGGGAAAAAAAATGGCAGACAGCAGTGTCCAACAAGATTACTGTACTCATCATCCACAGATTTCCAGCCTCCTCCGATTCATTCCCCTTCATCTCTCTCTGTTCAAATGGATGGCACCAGGCATTTGTCAAGGTGAAGGTAGCACGGCCCACGTCTGACGATACGACCGACCAATTTTTCCATTTCTTACGCTCTGCTAGTCTTTTGCTATTAAGTGTTCAATTTCAGCACCTGGAGGCGATGCCAAAGTGCAAAGCCTCAAGCAGTGTTAGAAAAATCTCACTGATTAATGTGAGGCCTCTGAACTTTCCTCCTGCCTGATTCGCCGCTTTTCTGACTGGCTTCGTACTGCTGTTGGTGCTGTGTCAATGTGTGTGGGCTGATTCTGGCCTTTCACTGAAATCCGGATCAGTTTTTGTCCTCCACCTCTGAAACATTCATCAATACATCAACAGAAAAGCAGTGTTGTTTAATCTGAATTACTTAGAGTGAGACACCTAAATGCTATTGCAGGAACTCTTTAAAACTTTGTCGGTTGTGATTTTTTAATGACAGTAAAAGCGATATTTCTTTGTAAAACAGCATAGATTTGGCTCAAGAGGCTTCATGTACGTCACTGGTTCTTGTAATTGTGCATGTGTGTGTGTGTCGATGTGTGTCGGGGGGGTGGGTTGGGAATGACAGCTCAGTAGCAGGGGTAATTGAGGTGTGTGGTATTGATGAGACCCCAACACTAATGAGCTTTAGCCAATTAATCCATCAATTTACATGTAAATGGCTCCTGAAAGGTTACTGGCTGTGGTTTCCATCTGCATGCACTTACCATGCTAATGTCGCGCTGAGTGACACATACATGCAAAAAATTTAGGGGATGTGAGATGGAAAGGCTGGGAGAAGGAAACGTGACTGCTGGATAACGGTTAGATTGCACTGCATCCCATTATCAGCAAAATAAGGTGTTAATTAACGTGCCATACGCTTAGCGCAGGTGTGCACACCTTTTAATCATGAAGCCAGATTATTTCATCTATTGTGTCAATCTCCCACTGCATCTTCACTCCAAAGCATCTGGATTTGCTTGCCTGTGCAAATTGTTTTTTAACTTTGCAGATTTACATTTTAAGGATATATTTCAGTCTCATTAAATTGCGATACTTTGAAGAAAAATGCTCCTTGACAAGAGAGCTTGAGACTTAATTCAACATTTTTTTCTTTGAAGCTTCAAGAAGTCAGTCTTCATTAATGAAATAACTGACTGCAGTGTTGTCAGGAGTCTAATAGAGAGCTGGACAGTTGTTTAGTGTAATGCATTCTTTGTTATAATGATACTTTTTCATTCCACATGAATTGTCATTTCTCCTAGTGTGAGGATACTGCAGCGAAGAATGGCTCATTCATCTTGCTGAAAAATAAGCTCTGTAAAAGCTTTCACTTAGAAAAAGTGATAATACAGAGTTCTGCTATCAGCCAGCTAAGTGACTGGGGTTCAGTGTTAATTACCAGTGTGTTCAGTTTAACTGAGATACTCAGTAAATTGTCCCCAGGTGGGGAAAGAATAGGCTATCTTTATTTCTCATAGCTGTGGTTGAGCTAATTATGATGGTGTGCTTATGTGTGTATGTGTGTGTGTGCGTGAGCAAGTTTTTCCTGGGAAGGTCTTTGTAAGTAGCATTTAAAAAGCTCATTGGTCGAGCTTGCATGCAGCATGTGTGTGTGTATGCCCATGCCTATTTGTACTCATGCCTATTTGTTTAGAGGGTATGAGTGCATGTGAATATGGTGCTTCAAAGGGCTTTGTTAGCTTTTTTGTTCTTTGTGTGTGTGGGCATGTTGGTACATTCATGCAAGACCAGACTAGAATTGGCACATGCTAAAACATGCAACTTCCAAAGCCAACAGTTCTGTTAAGTGAGATGTGCTGTGTTATAATGATGCCATCTATCACTCCCTTCATCTCTCCATTCCTTTATCCCCTAACTCCTCCATCACCGTCTCTGTGGCCTCATTAATTTAGCCTGGACTATTTATGGGCCTATAAAAACAATAAGGAAAGACAAGAAGGGTTTTACTGGCACGACAAACGCTTCCAGTGCATGGGAAAGATGAGGAAGTCTGTTGGGTTGGATAGAGCATACCACATCACTTTAAGTTAATTGCACTTGATTTTTAACATATGGTTAACATTGAAATATCTTTTCATATGCAGCTTTTCTTTTCATTTTTTTTTTTTTTGGCACACCACTGAAGAACACCAGTGAAAATTAGGCTTATCTATATGGGCTGGCTGTTAAGGATGATGGAGTCCAAAAAAAGACCCTGCTTGTGCTATAAAAAGTTAATTGAGGTGAAATTAATAGTATATTGGATTAATATTCTTATTATGGTCACTTCGGAAAAGTCCAAAACTTACCCACATACTTTGTGGTATCTAGTACTATCAAAGTACCATAGAGTACCTAGTAAAGTACATGGTAGAGAATAAAACTGAAAAGTTAAAGATACAGTGTTTTCCTACAAAAAAGCCCTGTGGGAGGCCAGCTATGTATAAAATAAATCATAATTATCTTTCTCACGAAATATGATTTGTCATACCTTATTTATGCCCTCACTTATTTAGTTGGTAACTTAATTTGCATTAAATAAACTTTTAGTTTATTGTAAGTTTATTTTTTTTTTACTTTGTGTGTGTTTGTGTGTTTTTTTTTTTTTTTGTGGAGTTGCCTCAAACACAAGCTGTACTAGAACAGATTTAACAGCTTGTCTCTCTTGCTGTGATTGTCGATGCAGCCATTGTCTCCATAATCTACCACCTATTGGCCTGCCCCTCCTAAACTGTGTGTTGAGGCTCAAAAGGTTTAGACCGCAAGAGTCTTGTCAGCCACTGAACTATTGTAACCTGTGGTTGGTGTCAATGAAAAGTATGTAACACACACTATAGGCTCTTCTATACTGGGTTGTAACATGCTCCTGTTGGCTCTTTTGAGACTCAAAACATGGGGCCACATGAGACAGCATGGAGGTCAGGGTCCTCTTCAGCAGGAGGCAACAAAGGAATACTGCTGTCAAATGCACCAATATTTTGCGTTTTTTGTTTGTGAGCAGTTTGTCATGTGAGAAAATAAAATAAACAGTTTGTTTGGTGCAGATTTATAGTTAATACATCAAAGGATATTTAACTTTGAGTGTATATTTGAGTGTTTACCTGTTATTATTCATTTTAAAATTTGATTTTTCTGATTTTCAAGGGCAACCAGATGGCATCATTATGACAAAGGGAAAAGTTCTATACAATGTAAAATAATTAAATAATGTAAGAAAGCTAAATCAATTGCACACTTAAGGCTAATGTGCTTGTTAAAAGTCTGCAGAGATTGTGAGATTGTGCAGGTTTCTTATGTTTACATACATGAAACTCTGCTGAGCTCTGCATCTGACAGCACAGAGAGCCCTTCACCAGGTTTCTTTTTAATGACAGACTGTTCTGGGTGGCTGTTTTTGGGGAGAGTGGGGGTTATCACCCTGCTGCAGAGCGAAATACCATGTGTGCGCCCAGCGGGAGAACATTCCTGCTGGCCCCATGATTTCCTCAGGTCATTCATGCACTCCTCATCCCCACTGTAATGGCATTGTCCTGGGGCTCAGCCGCCCCGCCAGGCCCCCCACGCTTCAGCCTTTGGCCTCCCTGACAGCAGTGCCCTTCAGCTGCCTGTCAGCCACGCCAAGCCTGGGGTGGTTGATGGGAGAGTGGGAGGAGTCTGGAGGATGAGGCCCAGAGCTACAGTCAGAAATAATGGTGAAAATTAGAAAAGTGGTTTATTTACAGTAAATATTACCTTCATAGTCTGATGAAAGCTGAGTTTCTTCCACTACTGAAAATGAAGTGTCTGGTATAATTCATAAGCTGCCTTTTTTTTTTTTACAATAGATTTAGAGATGGAAATTTACATAGAAGCTGGCAGCAGAGAAAAGATGCACTTAGCTTCATTCAGCCGTGAAATGATTGTAAAATTTCTAACAGTTATGTTTAACAGGACTTCTCTTGTGAATGTCTGCATGCTTTTCACACCTGGAAAGCTGAGAGCAGGTTTTAGCATTCGCACTGAGAGCTGCAGTATATTTCTGTCTCAGCTTTGTGTGGAATTTCTTTTTGCAAAGTGGCAGTCACATAACAAAACAACACCTCCCTCCACCACTTGCTGGGCTAAATGAGGACGTCGTCTGTTGTCACTTTATTTTCTTACTCGTTAAAGACACATGCATGGGTCTGTGTGAGCGCAGAGAGCAACACAGTAGCCACTGCTTTGTAATCTCCTGCATTGACCGAGTGGATGTATTGAATGAAAGCGGGAGGAGGAGGAGGGATGGCATCTGAGACTACTTATGAATTCAACAAAGAGTATGGAACTCAAAGATTCGCTCTCTTTTCCCTGTTTTTCTCTGCATTCTCTGTGTAAAAGAGGCTGTTCATCATTATTCAAGGACGGAGCTGATTAAAGGTGATTAAACCCTGCCTATCCATCACTCTCGCCTTTCAGCCTGTCACTGGCTCCAGAATTAAGGGGACACCAGTACATGTATGTGTGTTGGTGGGTGTGGGTGTGTGTGAGAGAGAAAAGGAGCCTGTCTCTCCAGCTTTGTGTTATTCCAAATATTCGCTATTACACTAATTGCAAATAATTTCTCAAATAGAATAAAAAACATACTTGGCTCCTTAATAATGCTCCCTAATACTAAAATAATACACAAATGCATCCAAACTGGGGTTTGAATTCAAATGAGCCGTGGCAGTCCATTCTTCTCAGGAGCCTTTAGAAACCTGATTATGAATGTCTTTCTCCAGTGATGAATGGCCGCAGTGAGAACCTCTCTTGCTCTCGCCATTCCTCAAAACATTAACCTACAGTAACGCCAACCAATTATGCTAAAATGAACGAAAATTATCCTGAACAAGAGTTAAGTGATTAGTTTGGCGAGTGTCTCTTTCTTATTGACAGCTGAACAGGTAGCCTTTTGGCAAAGGAGTTTGGAATGTTTGGGATAATAACCCTTTATTTGATATCATACAATTATAATGTGATTTTTAACGGAATAAAAAAAAGGAAAAAACACACAAATCCTGTGTTTCTACACAATGTTACTCCTCCAAGGCTGGTAAAGCTTCTGAAAAAGCATTCAGACTGCATAAGACACTATAACTCTCTGGCATTTTAGTACTTGGTGAGGCAGGTTTCATTGAATGTTTTACAGAGTGTGAGTTAAGTTTCACTGGCTGTGGTCAGAGAGGAAGCTCTGGATGACACAGACTGGCCAGTATCTGATTTCTTTTAAAAGGCCACATCATCTGGACAATGTGAAAAAAGTTTTGGTTTCTGCTGCTTCTTTGAGTCATGGTCAGACATATATGTGTGTGTGTGTGTGTGTGTGTGTGTGTGTGGTTGGTGGTGTGTGAAAACTCTCTAGCCACATTTTATAGACAAGAAGTCAAGTTCAGTTCAGTTTGTAACACATTAGAGTGCTTATTTCCAAAAGTTGTCAAATTACCAATAAAATCACTCAATTCTGTCCAGTTTTTTGTTACACCTTTGTTGAGGCACGAAATACACTGATCTTGTGCTTAAAAGTGGAGACAGAAACAATGTAGAGTACTTATCGATCAGACAGAATCAGAACAGCCAGAGTTGTCGTCTTGTTATTTGTTTAAAATATAATATATTGAACCTTTTTTGGCAGTATTTCATCCTACTGGCTGCTTTCTTGCTGTAACGAACAACAACATCTTAAAAAAAGGGTCAGAAAACAGTAAATGCTGCAGCTACTTAAGACTAAGAAAAGATGCCTTTTGTTGCCCAACTGCTGGAAAAAAAAACAGGAGATTAGATTAGAAGCCCCAGTAACATCCTGGCCTACATTTAAAAGTACAGTGAGCGTTGGAAACACCAAACAGAACTAAGGTTTCGGTACACGCAGGCGTGGGTTAGGTATGAATTTCAAGGGTACTGTACCGAAAGGGTTCTGCAGAAACGCAGCTTGTTTATACTGATGTTGAAATGACACAAAGGCACTCTGAGAGTTTTATATTTAACTTATATTCTATTGTTGCCTCAGTCCTCAAGAAATCACTCTATCAGTACAACTAACTCTGCATACACACACACATCCACACATCCCACTTTACCAGCTCCAAGAATGATAATAATAGGACAAGACAATGCGTGAGGCGAACAACTCTCAATATGTGTGCTTGTGCTTGAGCGTATCATTACAGGCACAGTATACACGTGTGTTTGTGAGTGAAGACTAAGCGTACTGTATTTGCACATAACAGCAGCTTGGGTGGAATCTGTAAGTATTGCTTTGGGAGGATGACGACGAGAATCTGGTTATTTAACTATTGTTTCCCACCGCAATCAGCCAGGTTCTGCAGACTCCCACAAACGTTAGCTCTGCAGGGTGCCACACTTCAAATACACTTCTGCTGAACCTGCACTTCCCCCGAGTGTCTCAACTCCATCACCGTCAAACACCCACTCCAGCACACCCCCAGGGCACAAAGTCACAGACATGAAAGTTTAAAAAGTCGCAGCTGAGTCATCCTGAGCAAAGGTGATATGTCTTTGAGTCTGTGATGCTTTTTCTAAACTGGTTTATTTTTTGCTTTCAGATGCTAAATGTAGAGACTTTTTTTTAGCACACATTTCTATTTCTATCTCAGTTAGCTCAACTTTAATTTTGCATAGACTCTTGCCTTGTTACGCATTTTTTGTCTTATATTATCCTCCTCCTCTCTCGCTGTAATGCTGGCTCCACACTAGAGGACAATTAGGCAGATTTTGTGTGCACCAGGCATAAGCCACCATCCAATCTATGGCATCTCATTGCTGAGTTGTTGCACAGTTCCCCTGGTGCTTAGATATTGTCAATAGTTGCAGCTATACTTCAGCTGTGTTTCAGCTATATTTACATTGCAGCTTTTCTAGCATCTAAATAAATTGCTTAATGGTGTCTCTCATCTCAAATAGTCCTCATATATAAATAGTCCTCCGTGTAGCCATTTTTCTTATTCCTAACTGGTCTCTAGAGTGTTGTTTCACAGCTCTTATTAATCTCCACAGCATCTTTGGTCGTGTCTATGCGTGTATGATTTGTGGGTGTGTGTGTGTATGTGCCTAAGATTAGTACAGGAAGTTTGTTTTGAATGGACCCATGTGAATACTATCCACACTTGTGTCCTCGGTGATGACTAATCACTGCACATTCACCATGCTCACATGCTGTTGACACACTCAGCGGGATTCAGTGCCTGTGTATGGCAGAGCAAATATGATATGTGCTGTTATGTAAATTGTAAATCAGCATACAGCAAGACACACTCACAATTGACTTCCTGTGTTCAAAATCATTTAAATAAAGAAAAATGAATGGTGCTAACACTTAAATGAGTTGTTGCATCCTTTGTGTGAATGTAAATGGTATTGGTGTTTATGGCAGCAGGAGAGGATGATTGAAAAGGAGAAGCCAGAGGAGAGTTGGAGTAAGATGAGAGTCTTGATGTGCACTGGGATCGTGCCAGGATGTCTGGCCCTGTCTGCAGCTCACCTGCGCTGGTCCATCACACACACACACACAGAAAAAACAGTGCACACATGCATGCAGTTTCACATACTTCCAAGGGCATTGTATATACATACAGTCTCTCTCTTTGTCTCTCTCTGTGTCACTCACACAGACACACACACGTGCGTAACATGCACCTAAATCACAAGATGCTGATTTATAGAGAGGTTTATCCCTCTCACTGTGACCTAGTAACCGCTACCCTTGGGTCTCTCTCGCTCTCTCTCTGCCTCTGTCTGTCTGTCTGTCTCTCTCTCTCTCTCTCAGCAGTAACACATGGCGAGACACCCTGTGGTGAGGTGTGTCAGTTGAGGAGTGATTTAGCGCTGCTCTGCCCCAACCACTGCTGAGACACCTGCCCCAGGAATCCTGCCGCATGCACACACAATTACACACATTTCTGTGCATACACACATGCATTTTCACATGCACATATGGTGGACATACACTCAAATAGTAGCCTACCACTACCATAACCTCCTAATGCTCGATAGTCCCTGTTGCCTGAGGAGACCCCATTTCCGCAAAGCATTGCATACCAGCTCTCAGTGGATCATGAACTAAGAGGTTCAGTTATGAATTCCTGAATTTTTTTCCAGCCACTTAATCTTTTCCAGAAGGTTCTGGGACTGGACACTGTCCCAACATGCATGGGGTTCAATTAAGGGAAACACCCCTTAGAGCTTACAACCACCAACACTCAGAAAATTGATCACATTCTTACTAGAATCCAACCAAAACACAAAACTTTCATTATTAACTATTATAGACGCAATAGGCACCACACTGTGGCCAAAGCAAAGAGCACTGAGAACAGATAGCCATTCCATAGACCACCAAATACAGTAAATTAAGCTCCTTTCGGCTGAGTGTGTGGCAGAGACTTTGACTTTATTTTCTTTTTTTGTTTCGTTGTTGTTGTTTAATTTCTACAGTTGTGTGTAAAATTGCTAAGAGTGAGCCACCATGACAGCTTAGATGATAACAACTCATGACTGCAGAAAAAGCACTTTCTGGTCATTTTTGCTACACATGCAAATGAAGTCTCTTTCATGGTAACACACTTAAATTCTTTCCATTCAGCTGATGTGCTTTCCCATGACAGTACAGAGCATAAAGTGGCTGTTGTTCAAAATGACGGTCCAAGGAATTACTCACAAGCATCCATTTAGATGACACTGTTATTCAGGCTTTTGGTCATGAGTCTTCCAGGTTAAGTGGTTATTCTGGTTCAGAGAAAATGATAATGAAGTCGTGTCTGTATTTATGTCATGTCTCATTCTTGTCATTTCTTTGTTCTCGTCAGAGTGTCAAAGCATCGCTGAGGAGCATAACAGTACATCAAATAAGACAATGCTAATTTGAAGGACAACACTGCAAATGGAGGGGGCTGCAACGTGAGCACAGAGCTGGGAATTTGATTATGATTTTGTAATACGAGACCTTGATCAAATAGCCTCTCATTTTATCCTATTAACCACCTCGGGCGTAGGCCTCACACAGGAATTCTCTGACCTAACCAAATAGATTCTGACCTTCCTGCATCTGTCAGATATTCAGCGTTCACTTTCAAGGTCAGAACTAATGAGATACAGGTGAAATATTTGGTTTGGAATGATGTAATGAGATGAGCTGTAATATAACTGTATAATTAAGTGGTCTGAGATGATGGATGTGAGAAAAGGCTCATACATGATACCTTTAGCTGAAATAGCCATTTTATTTGTCTTTTACCCACCTGAACAAAACTGCTCAACACAGTTTTCAACCTAAAGAGAAGCAATGCCGCTTTTAAACTGGAATATATATATATATATATATATATTTAAGTGTCTTCAGAAGTGAAGTAACGCTTTCTAACCTCAGACAGTGGAAACTAAAAGTAGATAAAATCATTATGGATCATATCCCTGTTTTTATGCAGCAACAGATGTAAACCAGATGTTGGCATTTTAGACTTCAGAACACAAGTGTTTCCGTTATCTGATTCAGGATGAAACCATTTATAGTCCACAACAATATTCAACAAGAAAAATCAGCAATAAGTTGATTGAAGTTGAAACAGATAATAAATACTGCACATAGAAAGAGTGAATATGAGACAAAACATGAGACTTTGTCAATATGCGATAAAACCTGCAATGACAGTTCTGGCTGAGTACCAGGAAACAACAGCCAGGAGTAAACAGTATGAACCAAATGTTTCTGTTTTTCCTTCCTTCTAGCATCCATTCTCCAGTCTGGGTGGTTTATATCCCAGTGAGAGTAGCATGGTGGGCAATGTGAAAGCCAGAATGTCATGTTAGCTGAAGTGAGAGGAGCCTGGGGGCTCTTTAGCATATGGCAGCAGCCACGTACTGAGGCCTGTGTGTAGGTGTCTGTCAGCGTATGCATATAGGTACGTGTGTGTCCTTCAGTCGTCCTCAGGTGTTCCAGCAGTGAAAGCAGTCTTCCCTAGTGGGCTTTACTACACTTCACTCCACTCCACCCAGACCTCAGCAGAAGCTTTTCCCTGGCTGGGGGCTCAGTGTCAGCAACCATATGGATGTTTATTCATCTGAATTACAATAGATTTTCGACTGTGAACTGGAGTCAGAGCACACACATCAGATTTATGATAGATGAAATTGATGAGTTTATACGTAAGGATTCACAGTTGTCTAAGTGAAACATAGTTTATGCTGACATGCAATATTTTCAAAATTTAAAATGAGTGGGAAAAAAAGCAGAAACATACTGTGTGAGTAGGTATATAGTTGGATCGGCTTATGGAAAGGCTTTAACATCATGACTAAAACTCATCAAAGGTCATCTATATATATATATATATATATATATATATATATATATATATATATGTGTGTGTGTGTGTGTGTGTGTGTGTGTGT
>JAPZDY010000005.1:15487821-15499045 GCA_029783645.1 Ctenochaetus hawaiiensis
TATATATATATATATATATATATATATATATATATATATATATATATATATTTATATATATATAATTTATAATTTTCATCTAATCAAAATGTTGCTTTAACTTAATATATGTTAAAATGTGCAATTAACTACCACAGTAATATGCTTCCCTTTAACGATAAATTCTGCAGGTTATAAACATGCTTCAAAATATCAGTCACGCTGTAGGTTGAGTTTAGTCTGTTTTTGTGCTGTCTTGCATCGATGTGATAATAAAACAGCCTTACATAAATTTTATTCTTGAAGTCTTACCGCCTGAGCATACTGAGTGAAGTGGGTCATCATCACTGTGTGTGTGTGTGTGTGGGCGTGGGTGTGTGTGTCTAGCAGCTTTTTAGATGGCCTATTTTCTCTTCAAGTAGAGAGCATGTCCTGTCTGGCGCTGGTCAATAAAACTGTCCTAGTGTTGCTGACACACACTAACGCAGACACAAAAAGCAAACACACTTATGTACACACACACTCACACATATACACATATTTACTTGATGCTAAAAGATGCCTGTGGATTTGGAACATTTTGTCTCTCTCCCGCTTTTCTCCCCATTTTTCTCACACTCTCCCTTTTAACTCGTAACTATTCACTCCAGTTTCCTCCTTTAGCCGTCTGTTCCTACGTTATATAGCTATGTCTGTGCCTCAGCCGTGTGAATTAAGGGACATTTTCTCAGTATCAAGACATAAAATTGTGTTGCTACTACATTCCACTTCACCTTAAATTGTGTTCTTGAAACTGATCAATATTACCTCCCAGTGGATCCGTCTCAGATAATGAACACTTTAATGTTTGATGCATTCCCACCACTTTATTTTTAAGGATGACAGCAACACTGGAAGTTTTGATCGGATTTGATTTGATTTTAATCATAAAGGTCACCCAAGACAAGCATACAAACACTGATTTTTTAATGTGGAGAGATGATGTTATCAGACTTGTAAAGCAGAGGCACTTTAATCGATCACTCATACTTTGCACTATTATAATAGAATTAAATTAGCGATACTCGTATAAATCCTCCATTTGCCAATGGAAAGCCAATGGAATATGGAAATCTGTCTAAGTTCCACATCAGTTTTCCCATATCAGCATGGAAATGGTGACATGGTTGCCAGTGGCTACTATTGTCACACAGGGGATTACAGTACAATGGTCCGTCCTGCTCTAAATCACCGAGATGACGACAGCTAGTGTGTTTGTGTAAACGTGTGTGCGGTGTACATGGCTGGTTATCAGTTGTATTCAAAGCAGCACAATGGTGCTGTGAAGGATGAGTGGAGGCAAATGGGTTTAAGGCTGGTTAGGGTTGTGCAGTGTGTGTTTCCAAGGAGTGTAACAGTGGAATGTGCATGTGTGTGTGTGTCAGTGTTTGGGCAAGTGAGAGGGCATGAAAAGGTCAGCGTCATAGTCAAAGACAGCACAAAAGGATGCATATACACAGAGATATACACACAAATTGTGTGTTGTGAAGATGTCAACAGCAGCAGTGGGATTGTGTGTGATGGATCAAGACAAATAGGTTTATAGTTAGTGTGTGTGTGCACAGTGAGTGTTTATGTGTGGGAATGTGCATTGTGTTCTCATCTTTTCAGCTGTGATTTGACTGTGACTCTTTCTTCTGCTGTCTTTCAGCTCTTAACCTTTCATCCTCTCATTCATCTTATTCTTCATCTCCCTGTCTATCTTAAATACACACACATATACACACACAGATGTTTTAGAGTGACAAAATGATCAACATACTTATATAAAGTTTGTATTTAGTCAAGTCCTGTCTTCTTTGGTGGTAAAATTAGCATTACCTCAGTGTGTGTGGTTGTGTGTGTTGGGGTGTTTGAAGAATGGCTTTGTGCTGGTTGTCCTGTATTTTCTGAGTGACCTGGCTAACCTCTGGAGTGTGGAGAGTGTAGGAAACAGTTATTGCATCCATGATGGATACAGCGGGGAGTTGATCCATGCCTCTGTGTGTGTGGGGTTTGTACAGTACTTACCCTGTTTTGCCCCAGTTTATTGTCCTTCACATGGTGCACACACACACACACACACTATGCACACACATGCGCTATTTTAATAAAATTGCCATTTGTCTTTTATGCTCTAGTTATTTATCTTCAAGGAAAGGCACCACTTACAGTATCCTCCCATACTTTAGATGTTCATTATGAATTAAGTTGCAGTGAACTTGTTATAAATAATTACAATGTGAAAAAAGTGTCATTTCCAACCTATTTTCACCCCCAACTGGTTAGAGCTTAGCCAGGTTTGCTTGGCGTCATTTTTCAAAGCAGAGGGTGCCCTTTAGCTTCATTTAGAGACCCACTGGGTCACACCCGATCACCACAATGTAAATCTATCCACAGAAATAGTAGGAGATTATAAAGTCTTTCAGCTATTTTTGTAGTACAGAAACTTAACCTAGCTGTTTGACAACATTTAACAGTTATTAAAAACACTCATATTTTTACAAAATTAGCACATAAGAAAAGTTTTGTGGCAAGGAAGCTTTGAACATTGCAGACAGTAATAGGTCAAAGGGGCACCCAGTGCTTTAGAAAGACTCGCCTAGGGGGTCCTGACCAAATGTCAGTATGATATAAGTAGAGTGAGAATGTGTTGTCATTTTACATCATTGTATGAAATTATTTTGATGGGACAATTAAAAGACATTCAGAAATAACAATTCTCACTTTTTAACCTTTACTTTTGAAAAATGACATTCAAAAGTATCTTATGTTTGTACCCCTCAGTTTATATATACTGATAGTATACACAGTATATCCAGATAGTGATTTGTGATACCGATGTAGATTTGGCTGTTTTTCCTTTGAACAACTGAACAAACGTTTGTAATTATAAAAGAGTGAGGGAAGAAACAAAGAGAGGGGCTCATTCTTTTTATCATGGAGGTCAGACTGCTGTATGAAGGCCAATATTAGCTTCAATTAAAATGTAATTCAGTGCTGGCAGCAGACTGGCTATACTCCTCGTTTGATTATTACTTAATCGCTAACATATTCTTGATCTACTGGAAATAATTGTGTTTTAGGTCGAACAGTAATTATGGAAAATGAGTGCGTGTTTTTTTAGTGTAGTTGGAAAGATGCATCGCACATGCACACACACACACACGTGCACACACACACACATACATTATTGCAAGTTGCCTGAATCTTAAGACCTTGAAGCAGGGAAAACACTCAGCCAAAGTGTTTGTTCTGTCATCGTGCTGTTAATTGTGCTCGTGTGGCTTGGAGTGTTTTTGCTTACAAACGTGTGTTTCCTGTCTGCTCTCCTTCCTCCCACATGTGGAGCTTCCTCACCTTGTGCTTCTTTCTCTCCATCCTCCTCCTCTATTTCACCTCCTCACATCCTCCTCCTCTGCCTCCCTTCATCTTCCTCGGCTTCCTTTCGTCCTCCCATTATCCTCCTCATCAGGCGGCTTTATTATGCAAATCAGTGTTGGATCAGATCACTTAATTAAGCTTTACTGTGCCAGTTTGTGCATACACACAAACACACACACACAAGGTAACTTTCTGCTAGTGATTGTGTGGCATAGTGATTAGTATTCTGGACTCTGATTCATACACATACACACACACACTCACATATACACACATTGCATCTAGGCAGCAGAAGAGTCTCTTTGAGTGTGTTTAGATAAACAGACTTGAATAGCAGGGTCTCTTCAGGCCATTAGCCTGCAGTTAGCATCGCAAACTCTAATCTGGCCCTCCACTGCTCAGCTGATGAAGCCGGCTCATTTCTATGGCTGTTGAAAATGCAGCTTATGAGGTCATGGCAATGAAAAAACTGAACATTGGGATCAGAAATTGATCTAGTGGCCCATTTTTAAGTGCTCTGGGAAAGCTAAATGAGGACTTGCCAGTTTTCTTGTCAGAGAGTTAGTTTGTAGCTAATTTTAGAATTTAAAACTGAGACACATTCATAATATTGGCAATACATAATTGTTAAATTTTTACCTCTGCCATTATCAGGATTTTGCTCACTTAGATTGAAATGAAAAGTTACAATCTCTGAATGCACTGACTCTAACATTTGTGACAGGAAAGAAGGAAATAAATTGAATAGGTAATTCCATTTTCAAATGTGTCAATAATGAGCTTGTTTTGTGAAACAGTGCAAGATTTCTTTGAGATTGCAAACGATCTTTCCATTATCATGCATCCTTGATCTACAGTGTGTCCTCACTCCATAAATTGCCAGCTAGAAATTGTGCATTTGAGCAGTTTACGGGAAGTCTATGCTAAGAGATCAACAAAGAAACCACTAAATGCTGCCAGTTTTCCTGCTATCTCACACCTGGTTCCTCCTCAGACTCATGCTGTGGCAGCATGGGACTGAAACGATTGCAATAAAAATTATTCAGCAATTACTACCTTAAAGGCTGAGAGCCTGTCATAGGGCTTTGTTACAATCTGATTGGCCTTGGCAGCTCTCATCACTGCTCCAGAAACAGAAGGTTTACAATTGGACAGTTTATGTGTCCTCCACTTGAAGGACACTGGCTCTGGATACTTGCAGATGTAGAGAATCACTACTCTGCTCAAGCTGGCAATAGCAAAAGCTCATTGGTCCCTAACACTGATGTATAAATAAACTCCAATATGTTCCAAATGTGATTATCATGGCAAATGACACAATAATAGAACTTAAGAGAGATGGAGTGCAGAGCAATTTGCCCCAAGACACAACCTATTCATTCTGATGATTGCTTTCATTTGTATTTATGACAAAAATGAGTTCATTTTATCAGGTTACGGACATATTCACTTAAGCAAAATGATTGTAGTTTAGCATAATGGATGTCTGTATTACTTTCAGTGCATGAGTGAATGAGTCATGAAATGGAGCCTTTCATATATCAATGGGAACTTATTTTCTGTGACATTTGTTTTTATATTATGCTTATCTCGGGGTTTTGTCTGGTATTTAAAAGTTAATATAGCTGCCAATATTTATATAGCTGCTGAAATATGAAAAATTAGCAAGAAATCCCTTAGACATCATTTAACACTTGACCTCTCCACTTATATTCGGTAGGAGATGATTAGATCATCATAATTGCATTGTAAAAACATAACTATGCCTCCAATTTTATGTGTTTTTCATCAGTCAACAATGTGCTTGAGTTAGACATGCATGATGCACTATTTGAAAGAATAACATAATTATTAGGCAGTGAAAACGTTCCACCACAATCTATCATGGTTTCATTAAAGACTTTGACCTTTTCAGTGTTTCTGTAACTTGTTACTGTTTCACCCGAAGGGGGATTTCATGGCAGGGGGGCAAGATGTTTACTGTTGCCATGTTTCCAGTTACATTACAAGTGGCTCCGGATAAGACCGCCAGCCAAAATGCCTCAGCTGTCAAAGTAAATAACTTTTCCATTTCAAAGAGAGCTATTCCAATGGAAGAAAGAAGGATGGAGGGAAAGAAAGAGAAGGGAAAGCCACAGAAAAGAACTGAAGGGGGGTGGGCAGGATGGAGGGGAGGAGGAGATGGAGGAAGATGGAAGGGGAGGAGTGAGCGAGTGAAAGTCATTGGGATCTTGTTGGAATGAAAACGAAAAGAGGCGGAGGTGGTATGGAAACAGGAAATCAATTGTTAGGTCTTTGTTTTTCTCTGGCTGTATTTGCAGCTACACTTAACCTTGAAGTGTTGTGTGTGCGTGTGTGTGTGTGTGTGTGTATGAGAGAGAAAGTGAGAGACGGATTCCAAAAGTGAAGGCTGACACAAAGATCGGGGTTAAGGGCAGGGGGACTTTCCCACTTTCCCTGTGAGACACCAATCAATTTACAAGTAACGAGTGAGGTCAAGAGAATACGAATCATGTGAGAAGCAACATGTTGGGTGCAATCTTCGGTCACATTTTGTCAGGCGATTAGGATTTATTCTCCTGGAGCTTATCAGTGATTCTAATGAGATTGCAGTGATCTCATGGATTTGTGAGTCGAGTTGCTTCACACAGTCAGGATATATTCTCACACCTTTAGAATGAAAAAGTACCTGAGCTTCAACTACCAATCAGAAACACATTCCAGGTCATTTTAAAACCGTTCAACTATTTGGACAATAAATTCTCATTGCTGTCCTAAATTTTTTGAAGTTAGTTCTGTTTAAAAGTTGCATAGCAACATAATCCAGCCTCACCGAGGTAACGTCAGATTTTCAACTAACGTAGTAAAGAGAGGGACTGCATGGAACCACTGGACCATTTAGCAGTCATGTTAATTATTGATGAGGGTGTCCTGTGACCTAGACTATCGATTGAGCAAATTGCAACCCCAGTTACAACCAGCATATCATGTGGCAGCTGTGTATGTGTGCACATGTGTCTGTGCATGTGTGTGTGTGGGGGTAAACGTGTGTATTGCACTTTAGAAGTGAATGAACAGATTGGGTTTCTGTCGTCATTATGTAGTGAAAATACCAAGACATAGTGTTATCCTCCTCTGAGTGCGTGAGCATTTGTAAGAATTTCAGCTAAAAAAAAAAGTGTGTGCGCGTATGCGTGTGCATCACACAGGACTGCTTACAGGGACAGTGATACAGTCCCTAGATGCACTTCCTGCCAGTGGTGTTGATTTAAAAAAAAAATTAAAAATTCCTCAAATGTTTAAATATTTCCTGTTATTTGTTGAGGCGGCAATGCTCTTGTGAAATGTGTCAGTCTGTGTTTAATTTTCAAACACACACACACACACACACACACACAAGCAGACATTTTCATTAATCACACATACTCTGTCATGTGAAGAGGTATGTTTTCCTCTCCTGAGGCACACACAGACACACATACACACACATGCTACCCCATACGGTATCATTTCATCCACTCATGCCCCTGCACACAGTACTGGTGAACGTCAGTGTAACACATCTCGGCTCTCCTCTAGATGAGTAGTTAACCTCCTGTGAGCCGAGTCTGATTTTACCATCAGCCTCCGTCAGAGCTGCTTTTTATCCTGGCAGACGCGAGGGAAGAAACAGGACCTTTATTATCCTTTTCCAACTGTTATAAAAATATTTTTAGGGTTGCGGTTGAGAAAATACAACATATCACTATACTGTCATATGAAAACCTCGTACCGTAAGTGCAGCTCTGGTTATTAATTTTTTACATTGAAAGTTTATGTGATTTCGCTCAGAACGTAATAAGTTTCACGGCTGTGTAAGGCACTGAAAAGTCCCCGTATATGTTTAACCTTCAAGTGGAAATGAGACTATTTTTCTTACGCTTGTGGAGTGTTGATTTGCCAGAGTTATTTGTCCAAGTCTAGTAAGACATTAACTTCCTCCAATAGCTGCACGGGGGCATGCATAAAGGATATGTCCAATAGTATTCTTTCAGTCTTTACACATTGATCCGACTAACAAGCATTTTTGATGCAGAGGGACAACAGAAGATAAAATGCATATGTCTGTGGTATAATGTTGTCCATAAAACACAAGTTGACACGTTCCCTCATTACAATGAGAAACGTAATGTTATTTTATTTAGTCCCACAAACTACCAGCACAGCAAACATACACTTACACTAAAAATGCATATTTAACAAAAAAAAGAGAAAGGATCTCAAGCTGGAGTTATGTCCTCAGCAGAAACCAGTGGGTTTGGGACTGAGAGACACAGATTTTTAAATAGTGATTTCAATAGTGATTTTAAATAGATCAGACATAAAGTCAACAACTTTACACTTTTGAGGTAAGATAATCTTGATCTATTGTTCAGTCCAATTAAGTATAAGGAAAAATAAATAAATAAACAAAATACATTTTGTATAATGTAAAATTTTACATAAAAGAAAAAAATTGGTATTATACAAGTGACGTGGGACGTTTAAGTATGAGAACAAAAAATAAACAGATTTTCCTGTGGACATGGACATCTCTTTACAATTGATTTGTTTCTAATCCACAGTGAGATTGATGCCCGGGGTTCGAACATACAGAAGCTAAATGAAAACAAGTCAAGTTGGACTCAAGCCCAGTGGTTTAACTGTGGAGTGATTATAGTGTGGGCACTGCTGTTTGGTGTTTCCAAGAGGGAAATCTTAGGTGTTCTGTGCTCTGTCAAAGGTTTTTTATGGATTAAGGGATCAAATGGAGGCTCAGTGAGCCAATGTTATGAGATCAATTCATTCTAACTTTTATCTGCTTATCCACACTTTTTTTTTTAATATTCCTTGTGCATTTGTGCTGACCCAGCAGTTCTCTTGCTGCTTCCTCCACCTGATTGGCTGGCTGCTAGCTGTCAGGCCGAATTCCCTTATATGTCCTCCAATCAGGGTGGCCTGTTTTGTGTGTGTCAGCAAGTGTTGGTTGTCATTCCATCAGTAGAAACATATTGGGTTGTTTAAACCTGCTTCACATCGTAACACTATCACACACACACACTTGCAAGCTAGCATGCTGTCACACGCATATACAGTGTAAAGGAGAGGTAGAGGAGTATTTAGTTGAACACAGAGACCTCAGAGTGCCAGTGTCAGTGATGGATATGGCAGTAGTATCAGCTCTGTTGGCTTTTGCAGAAGTGTGTTGTCCACCACTGGGATCTGTCAGACCTGTGCTGCTGAGCCCACACACTCTGCTGGCTGTTGGTGCTAGCCACCTTTTTGAAATTTAGTGTGCGTGCATGTGCGTTGTGAAGAAAGAGAGAAAGAACACGGCCGTGTAAGTGCATATGTGTGCAAGAGTATCAGATTACTGTAAAAGTTCCATGTTTGCATTTCAATAGAAATCAAGTCTAATCCAATCAATATCATCTCCCTCCTATTTCATAGATGTAGTTTAACACTGACATTCAAGGTATTGGTTTACTTTATACGAACCATGAAGCTACATTTTAAAAAAATTAAAAATAGCATGCAGTTTATGGGACTTGGTTTAAATACTGTTTTTAAACCCTCTTTTGCAAAACATTTGTTACTTTGTAAGCACAAAGCTGTCATTTTTAAAAGATGACTCCATCTGCATTCTTTTAAGGGTGTAACGTGTAATTCCAAAGCCGAAACCGAAGTTGTGTTACGAAAAATCTACAGTCTACAAACTCTATCTAATCTACAAACTCGCGGTCTTGTCCTTCAGAACCCCCCACCACCACCAACCCTCTGTAACAGCTGCATCACAGCTGTATTTCTTTTAGTATTACTTTTAACTTGACTCAAATTGATTTGTCAAAAAAAAGTAGCTTACTTATTTGTACAGTCAGTCCTGTCCCCAAGATGAAAAAAAGCAAAAAAAAAACGAATACTTTCTTGTTTTCTAAAACTCCAGTTGTCTCACACTGTTGGATTGTGTCTGTACTCTGTGCTTGCGGTTGTCCACTGAATTTTCTCTGCATGGTGCCTTAGAAAAATAGCATTTTTGCTTTAAGACATAAGTACTTTGACCAAAATTTGACTGTTTGGATAGAAATACAAAGGAACACTGCTGGAAAGTAACAAAATCATATAAAAACCTCACAAAAACAAAAGAAGAACAAAAAGTAATTGGCCCTGCCTTGAAAGATATTGGGTGTCTGCCATATGTGTAAAATACTGGTAAAATGCTGCTTTAATGACCTGTGTTATTTGAATTTACAGTTATTGTTTATTGACAGCAGAAAAACTTCTGTTGCTTAAAAATACAGTACTGCTGATATTAAACTTAACTGTCCGTGAGCATGCAGTGTAATTGATGAAAATAAGCTTCCTGTAGACTTAAATGCTTTGTATCTGATTGTCAAATGAAATGACGTGTGATAGAAGAAAAGGAGAGTTTAGAAGAAAGAGAGCTCGATTGAACTAAATAGATACAGAAAGAAGTGAAAAAACATTTAGAAGAGTTCCCCTTGATCTTCCTTCCTACACAGACACATAAACACGCACACACTCACAACTGCAATATACTTTACACAGGTGGAGTGTCACCCTACTTGCACAGATTGCAACAGATTTGTGGCGAGTAGGAGTTAAAAGAGCTGCTGAGTGCAGATTTAATACCACAGATATTTAAAGAGAGCAGCCCTTTTATCTGAGGGGACAATTTGCATTATTCATGTTGTGCCTTCTGAGGGATGAAGAGAGAGAGAGAAGGAGAAAAAAAGACATTTCAGAGAATTATTGTTTTTTTTTTTTACCAGCAGTCAATGGTATCTTGTTACATTAACAACAGATTTACATTCTGTCCTCTTCTCGCACTTTGTTTTTGTGTGTGTGTGTGTGTGTGTGTTTTGGGGGATGGTGTATTAAATATTCCCCATCTTTCATTTCTTCCTTGTTCTTTTTGTAAGTGCTCTGACAAAGGATGCAGTTTAGAGAGCTATCGACGTGCTGGTTCAGCATGACACTCATGCATCTATCTGTGTTCTTTCGTCTCCAGTGTGCAGGGCCGGCTTCTACAAGTCAGCGCTGGGAAATATGGAGTGTTCAAAGTGTCCACCTCACAGTTTCTCTCACCATGAGGGGTCGCTGCACTGTGGCTGTGAGAAAAACTACTTCCGTGCTGAGGGAGACCCTGCCTCCATGGCCTGTACCCGTAAGTTTGCTTTTATGCCTTAGATGTTTATGGTATCTTAAAGATATTGGAGAATTAGAAACCCTTACTCTCATTAGCCCATAAAACAAGTAATAAAACCTGTCTTAACTTTGCCTTAAAGAGATGCTGAAGCCCATTAATGTGGCTGTCATTGGCTTTATGGTCTAAATGCTTTCGGATCTTTTCACACTAAAATCAACTTTGCAGAAAAGCAAATTTGTCCATGCAAAGCTGACATGTTACTGTACATACCCGTGTGCTAATCTTTTCTAGAAAACTAGATATCATCTATTGTTGGATTGATTGCACATAATACAGTTGCAGATTGACATAAAAGTGTGTAATTTTCACTAATAGCAGTGGCTAACTGATAAACAAAGTGTTAAATTTCTTATTTATTTGAAGGTCGTCAAAGCCATGACTTCTCAAGTTCTTTTTATCACCTTTTTGTGCTTGGTACATGATTTCCTTTGTCTTCCTCTGCAATGCAAATGGATTGCAGATGCAGATACAGAAGCCTCCTGCGAGCTTTCAAAAATGCATTTCCCATAAAACTATAAATCACTGCATTCCCTCATGTCAGGTTATGGATACATCTGTTACTAAATGGGCTAAGGAGAAAAAAAAAAAATCTCCAAA
>JAPZDY010000005.1:15499275-15523862 GCA_029783645.1 Ctenochaetus hawaiiensis
TTCACCGTGTGGAGAACAGTAGAAAATACAAATTGGACGCCCACAGCCATTGACAGAATCCTAATTAGAAAGACAGTCACGGCAGGTCCCTGTTGTGATTATCTCAACACCATCTTGTCAACTAGGCAAATTTCACATCACTGGGACAGACTGAGCAACGCAAGGGCTGCAAATGAATAGATACGTTGTTAGAAGATAATGATCATGATTATCTCAAAGGGGGATTTTGCTGGTAGAGGTGTAATAGAGGTTGTTTAGGATTGACTCTGGAAATTAAAATATAAAAAAAAAACCAGCTCTGCAGCGAACGCTCAGAGGGCAGGGAAATGAGAATTCTGAACTCTTAAAAATCTTAATACAAAAAAACAAAATACTTTCAACTGTATGGTATTTCCTGCTGTATTAAACACAAGATATGTCGGTAACAGCTGTCTTAACAGCGTATGAAATATAGTTTGTCCTCTTCCAAGAATTCAGTTCCACCAATTAAAAATGAATCAATGCATTCCCATATGTCCCACAGCAGCGCCTCCAAATTAGCCCCAAAATGCGAGAGCTGCTTTGCCTTGAACTGTTGTAGCTTGCTGAAAGACACTGTGAAATCACTTTCCTTTTTTCTTTTTTTCCAAAATTTAAGTCTAAGCGTCTGCTGACATCTCGAGTGATAAGTTGGAGGCTGGAAAGAGCCCAGTGAGAATTGTAAATGCATATGTCCCTTTGTGAGGGATTGCAGATTACACACAATCCTCAATTCATACACACCATGATTCATGTCACATGTTAATCTCAACATCAATGTATTATTATGACATTTGGAAGTAGTATATGATTGTCTGCATGTGTGTGTGTGTGTGCATGCCTGTGAAGGTAATATCTTATAGGGATTACAGGAACAAGAGTTTGACATCTAGGTGAGCCAGTTGCAGTCAGATTAGTATGAAGAAAAATACAGGTTTACTCCCCAGAACACACAAAGTTTAATACTACGCACATTTTAAATGATGGATACCAAATATCTGTTGAAAAAGAAGATTTATTTTTTTAAAGTAGATCCTAGAAATGGTTTTATGTTTCATCCGAAACCAGATTTGACTGACAGCCCCTTCAATGTTGATCCCACAATAAAGAAAGTGATTTAACAGTTATTACAAAAAAAGATGAAACCTTTATGGAATCTGCCGTAAGATGAAACTTTAAATTATATCTTTCTAATCAAATAATGATACTTCACATGTGATGGTTGCTGTTGAGGCTGAGGTTGTGACTTCATCTTTACTTTCCTTATGAGTTTGAATGGTTCTGGCATTTGAAATAGCCTAATGTAAATAACTTATTACAGTGTATATCCATTTAATCACTGAATTTTATTTCATTTACTTAAATCCTTTGAAATGCTTGAGACATTGTTTAGACTAAGGAGCTGCAAAACTGCTGCTGAACTACAACCACGTTAGATTTCTTACAACATTAAACAGAAACCATGATGTCATTTTCTGATTATCTTAACAGCTAAACATTCAGGATATTTTTCCTTTGATTTCCTCCTTTTGAATCCTTTGATTACCAAGACAGGAGCTATGCATAGTTTTGGAGTGAAGTAAATCCTTGTCAAGTCAAACAAGCCAAACAAAGCATATTATCTCAAGACACAATCCAAGCCCATTTCACTCTCTCTTCCCTCCTCCTCCAGCTTATGTTCTCTGTGGAGTTATTTGGCAGTTTTGTTTTGTTCTCCATGTAATTATAGTTATAGCTTTGATATAAAAAACTGAAAATACTCAGAGAGATCTCTCTATAATGAGACATTTTGCTTTTATATGTCAGTATTAGTGACAAACCTTTTTCTCTTGCTGATCCAGAAGAAAGAGGTAAACAGACACATGTAAACCATGTTAGCACAACCCTAAAATGGACTGTTTTATGATTAACAATGACATGACAGAGGTACTTGTGTAAACGTTGTACAGCTCGTTTTACCATGAATCCTTTAAATGCAGATCTCCAACTGGGTACACCACTTTTGCAAATGAAAGAGCCCATGCAATGAAGGAAAACTGACCAGTTTCTGACTGCAGCTACTGTTACTGAGCTCTTTGACAAGGCGCTAAAATATTTTATTATTTCAGAGATTAGACAATACTTTACCATTTCAGATTTTTATTACATTTTCTGTTGTATGGAGCACTAAATAACATAATTTCTAACCTTTTCTTCATTACATGTTGTTGGTATTATACTCGGCAGATCACTGTGTTTTATTTATCTAATGTCAGTCTGCTAATTTTAGTTTTCTCCTTTTGTTTGTCTTTGTTCTGTCTCCTTTCTACCTCTCACTTCTTATTCCACATTCTTTCCTTCCACCTTAATCTTCTCTGTTTCTCCTCTTTTCACCACTATCTCACCTGTCGACCAGGTCCTCCATCAGCTCCTCGCAATGTGATCTCATCCATCAACGAGACGTCTGTTATCCTGGAGTGGACCTGGCCTGAGGACAGTGGCGGGCGCAGGGACATCACCTTCACTGTCCTCTGCAAACGTTGTCGTGCTGTCGCTGCCAACGGCAGCAACGGTGGAACGCAGCATTGCGAGCCTTGCAGGAGCAACGTCCGCTTCCTGCCAAGAGCCACGGGCCTCCACAACACCACGGTGACGGTGGCCGATCTGCTGGCTCACACCAACTACACGTTTGAGATTGAAGCTCTAAACGGTGTGTCATCCCTGGCACCCAAGATGAGGCAGTACGCTGCTGTCACCATCACGACCAACCAAGCCGGTGAGATGTCACAGTTGTCAAGCTATTAAAGTTCCTGTTTGTATTCCACACAACCACTAAAAAGCAGTGACACTTAATGAGTTTGAGGTGCGGGAATGAAATCCTTTCTAGCTTAGAACATATGCCTCACACAAAGAGATGAAACAGTTCAATTAATCATTGTCAGTCAGCATTAAAAAAATAATAATAAAAGATTTGGACTTTTTGATGATTGAGCAAATTCTTAAAGCAAAAAAAGCCAGATGTTTGGCGGGTTCAGCTTGTGCAGCGTGGACCTTTTCTCTCTTTTATATTGTAATATGGTGGGCTTTATTAGCTGATATTTTATTGGCAGACAGCTAACCAAATAATTAAGAGAATATTTATCAGATAAATCAAATATGATAATAACTTTTTATAACTAACAATTATTTAATGGAGAGAAAGAAATTCCAACGGTACCAGAACACAGTCTGTCAAATTTGCTGTTTAGTTTGAACTATTATAAGTTTTACTTTGTACACAGGAATTCTAGCCTTTTACTCTGCTATTCTTTCAAACATTGGTGCCACTCATAAACAGAGGTGTAATTAGTTGTAAAATCTCTGCAGAAGTGTTATCGGGCAGTGCTTTAAGTAAATAAAATGCTGTAGTTTTGTAGACAAACGTCCTAAAGGCCTGTCAGTAATTTCAGCTGTCTTTAACTGAGATCTTGAAACAGATTTCAGAGCCAGACCACAGATTGTGTTTTGCTTATTATGGTCTGGCAAAAGTCAATAGGCACATACTAGTGTCATTTCAAGTAGAGCGCATTACAAATGACTGACAATGGTCCTCTTCAGAGACACGTCAACACAAATGCTTTTTCACCTCTTTTTATCTCTGCAAGTCCAGGTTTAAGAGGCTTTGGAGTTTTTCAGGCATAATGAGTCACATCATCATCTCATCTAAACCTCTTCTGTACATTTACTGATTGAAGCATCTTCTGAATGAGCTGGCTGCTTGATTGTCTGCAAATGCTTTCTCTGAAAAAAAAAAAAAAAAAATCAGAGAACTTGAAAGATTTAGGCTGATATTGCTTGAGCAGAAAGGATGAAATACAGGACCACAGGCATCCGGGAACTCTGTGCATGTAGCCATCCGACACATGGAAAATATGCAAGTACTTCTCTCTAAACTGCACCCTCTTTCTCCCTCTCCCCTTAAATATCCTTATCATATAATACACAAGCCTATAGTTTATGTGCTCCAAACATATGCACTCCAACCATCAGCACTGGACATTTACAAGACGATCCCAGGCCACTATTCTCTTGTTTAACGACCAGGATCGAATGTCCTCCTCCTTCGCAAAAAAAAAAAAAAAATATCTCAACCTTTTAAGAGACACCCTTAACGTGAGGATGGGCTCCTAAAATCCCCATCAATCTTTTATACAAATATCTTTCCACACATAGAAGAAGAAGACGGCAAAGGGAAGTGGTGATTTGAAATTCCATGAGTAAAATAAATCTTGCTGCAGCAGAAAGCGCCAAACCTCAGAAATCCCTGACTCTGGCGAGGAATGCTCAAAGGTCTCGCTGTAATACATCAACTCATTCTTGTCCTTTTTCCCACTCCCTCACTTACACAATTTGCCTTTTGTATTTGTTCGTGTTTTTGCATTTGCAGTTCAGCTCTTTTTTGTCTTTGCTCCCCTCAATCCTGTCTTCTATGGTCCTCTTTTTCTCTTCTCTCCTCATCTGGACACTGGATCCTGTGCTTCTACCTGTCACTTTCCATCCCAACCTACACCCAGCTATGCTTCTCTTATTTATGCGTTGCTCTCATTACCCTGTAAAAATTTCTTAGTTCCAGACCTTAGAAGGTGATTTAGAACTTGGTATGTGGATTTTGAGCAGAGGGAACAGATGGGAGTTACTCTCGTAAGTTGTCATGCGGCAAGGTCGGACTTACACACTTCATCACATCGATAGGCAGACGACAAGAGATGTGAATTTAAACAGAGTTGTCAGGGTAGACATATTGTGAAGCACTGCTGATGCAGCGGAACTGATAGTGCTTAAAGACTTTTGTTTGTGTGGACTCCCAAGCAGGCATGACACCCACCTTGTACTAGGAACATCAGAGTCACTTTCATTCGTGGGTAACAGTAAAGGATGCATTGGATGCTATTTTTTGGGTAAAATCAGTCAGGCAGGACGGTGCATTCACTCAGAAGGCATAATAATTATTTTTAAAGGAGCTATGTGAAACAGGTTGCTAGATTTAAATTTAAATCATTTGAAAAAAAACAACTATTTTTCATATTAACAGAGCAGTCTGTCTGTCCTGTCTCAAGCCTAAGTGATTTTTCAGCTCATTAAAAACACACCTCATTTAAACTCAACAGACACAGCAGAGAATAAAATTCACCAAAGCCATTTTGGTTTGTCTTTCCACTTTTTCAACAGTCTCCAGATCTGGTTAGGTTGAAAATGATCACTGTGCTAGATTTGAAAATCCCCTCTGGTGATGCCCAGCCATCCTCTGGCTTCTCTCCCTCTTCATGCCTCTCCTGTTTTGAGTCTTTGTTTTCCCTGGATTCAGAGTCGTGGTCAGAGCTGCTGTAAATCTCCGCAGCACTGTAATCCCTGTTGTCAAACTGGCCTAAGTTGCTCTTGGTGGCTGTGCACTGTCCCAGTCTGGCTGTGTGCTGGAGAGTCACTGGGCACAGAGAAAGCATGGACTGTGAAAACATTGATGACATGACAGCTCCTCCATAGTTATATCAAAACATTTCAATCGCCCCCTGCTGTCTGGCTCCAGTATAGGTCACAGATCCCACCCCTCCATGTTGGCAGATGGGGCTTAGGCCTATTTATTTAACAAAAGCACAAGTTATATTTTCCTCAAAGATGGTTAAAGCCATTTAAGACATTCTTATGACTAGTATGTGTTCAAGTGTTCATTTCTGATGAAGTTGATATCAATGTTATTTGATGCTCAAAAAAGGGGAGTAACATCATGTCACGCAGTCGAGTCGCAGGGCTGTTTGAGTTTGACCTGGTTATAGAAGCTTTATCTGCTGATCTGCAGCAACTTTATAAGGGATTTTTTGGTTTCTTTTTTTTTTTAACAGCAAGAGAAAGTGGAGACATGGTGTCCATCTTTTTTTTTCTGTAATTGGTGTAAATACTGATTGATCAGCTAACATGCATCTAACTTCAGCCAAACAGAGATACAGCAGAAGTTAGAGATTACTCTGATATGCTGCACCCTATCATCATTTATATACACTATACCTTTAAGTCAATGTACACCGTCATTAAAATGTCTAAATTAAAAAAAGCATGCAGTATAAAGTGTTAACTTAAGCTGTAAAATGTAAGTGCTGCAGCAGTTTTGAAAATGGTTTGCTACCATCAGTGGGATAAGGAGATCAAGGCTGGAGTTTCTTAATTTGAATTATCTCTAATGATTGTTATGGGCTTCATGCAGTAAGTAAAATAGCTCTGATGATGATGTTTGATGCGGTGTGTAGCTCTTACTTTTGTGTGTTCTAGTAAGTCAAGGTAAGGCACATTTGTTTATATAAAACTATTGATACACAATGCAATTCACAGCGCTTTAAGGGGACATAGAAATACATAAACAATAAGACACTAAGAAAACATTAAAATTGCTTTTAAAATACATACAAACATAAAAACAAAAGAAAAATTAGTCAAGGACAAAGGTACATATACACAGATTGTAAGGATACATCCATTCACTTACATATAAAGCTCCCTATATAAACTCTCTAAGGAACAAACTTCTCTGTAATAATTATGCAAATGTCGAAGGTTGAGTGTACACACAATGCAGACAACTGTCTGCTGTGTTTGCTCTGGGATGTCACTGCTTGGTTCTATTAAACGTGACAGTGTTCAGACATGTCCTCTTTAAACTGACAAGACAAGGATGAGAAGTACGCTTAATATAGATTTTGTCTGGGCTGAAGATGAGTCTGGACCTGAGAAGTTTGTTGTTGTAAGGAAAAAGGGCAACGATGATGAAAATATCTGCAATTTATCATTCCTCTGGAGAGACATTTTGATTTACATTGTTTTACTGCAGAAAAAGTTTAATTAGGCTAGAGGCTCATCTACCCATTCTTCCTTATTATGAAATTATGTATTTATCAATTGCCACCCTGTGCCCTGCATGCCATCTTTGGTAACGATCGGGTGACGAGTGAAAAGGCAATTAGCATTAAGGTGGCTTTAGCATCAGAGGAAAACATGGGGGAGATTCAGCTGTACATGTTTATGAAAAACCAAATCCAGTTTATGTTTTAAGCTTAGATTTTAGGCAAGTTTCGGTAGGTGAATGTAAAAACAGACTTAGAATAAGCCCAAAACGACATTTTAGAGGACATAAACCCATCTCTCAGGTGGAGCCAATCTTTCAGTTAAAAATAATGCAAATGACAAGGAATAAAGAGTAAGCAAAACTTAGATTTTTTCTGTTAGTAAGCCTGAGAAGCTGTGTGTGGTTGATCATAAGGATTCTCTCTGCGAATGGAATATATATTAGCTTTAAGGAGGATTTATCAACACTAAAAGGGCTGTGTGTGCTCTGAATATTGAAAACCATCTTTAATGTTTGAGTGATCATTAGAAGAGATGGATCTCGGTCTTTGCGTATCATAGATCAAGTACACATACACACACATAAAAGCACAAAAGCACACACCCTACCACAAACACGCAAGCACACACACACGCACACACGCAGTCCTCCCTCTCTAACAAATATCTCAGCCTGCAGCTGCACACTCTCCATCAGCCCTGAGAGTTTACAAGGATTAGGTATGTCAGTGCACCAGCCCCGCCCGTCTATACACTTTCTCTCACGTAAACACACACACGTACAGATGCCAAAGCTGTTAAAAGCTGGATTAAGTGTTTCCCTGGGAAGGAGAAGTGTGTCCTGGCTGTGCTGTCAAGGTGCTGTCAGATAGCTCTCCTCTTTCCACCTCCTTTGCTCTCCACTTATTGTCATAACTTTGCTAACAGCAGAGTAACTGTGATCCACATTTAGAGCAGTTTAATATCAACAGTCTGAAGAGCAGCCGAACAAAATGGGTTTGACAGAGGAAAACGCAGGCACGTACGATACACACACACACACGGCTGAGCAAATACCTTCTTTGCATGCTTATTAATGTGATGACGCTATTATTCGAAACACATTGAGGCACACAGCCAAAAGCTTCAATCTCACCAATATTTCATCTGAGTTCATGCTCACGTTTTAAATAAAGTATTCCCACAAAGTCTGGTAATCGGTAACCAGGGAGCTTTGGAGGAGAACGTACCAACAAAATTATGTGATTTTAAGGATGCAGAGAGAGAGAGAGAGAGAGAGAGAGAGAGAAAGAAAAACTACTGAATGATTTTTTGGCATCGAGTAATTTTTTTTTGTCTTTTTGATGAGGTGTACAGGCTAGTCTTTCATTGAATCTGCAAATGTAAAATTTAAGTAGTGCTTTAATGCCATGGATCACACCTCTTTTTATTGAATTCTATGGTACAACTACCAATAAAAAGTGGTGGAAATCTAAGTAGATTAACTTGAGTACTGTACTTTTAAACCTTTTTTTGGCTTGTGAGCATGAAGTGCTCCACAGACAGTTCCCCTCTAAGCGCTTTCAATGATATATTCAAATAAATATCCAAGGCTCAAAGAGACAAAATTCTCAGATATCTTTGTATAAAAATGCCAAGATTTAAGTAGTCACAAAGAAGAACTTCTTTTCTTTCCCATCCTGTGAGCCCTCTTAGATTTATCCACAGAATTAGACCACCTAATAGTATTTAAATTGATTAGAGTAAGTGCCGCTTACATATTAAAGTACAAGTATTGGTTGACAATAGTAAAGTATCTCGAGTCATGGACACAGCTTTCTGCAAAAGGGGGTGCTTAATAACTTAATTAATACCTTCGGTAAATTTCAGCTGACATTACTTTTGCATTTTTTAAGTAGGTTTTAAAATGCAGGGGGAAGTATTTACTCACTGTCTTAGTATTTTTACTTAGGCAAAAACCTCTTTATACTTCTTTCAACACTGCCAAACTATTCTCATCCCAGATACTCCACCACTTGCGCAGAATAAATAGATGTGTACCAACAGCTGCGTCATGCCCCTCAAATCACAGGTAAATGACACTGAAGGCCATTTTTTTAAAACATTATGGGCCTGGTATTCTATATTAGTTTTACAGTTATACCACAGACAGACACAGAGTGACAGCAAATTAAGTGCTTGGCAATAGACATCCAGAGAAAGGGAGAGAGGCGCAAGGAGAAGGAAGAGGAGGAGGAGAGGAACTTGAAGCTGCCTCCAAGCAGCCCAGACACAGTAAATCATTACCACCATAAACCACAGAGCCAATAAAAAGCACAGCCTCACCCCGCTATCAGAACCAGAGGGAGAGGAGGAGAGGAGGAGCAGGGGGTATAGAAACAGATTCTCTCCATCTGGATTCATTACAGGAGAAAAAATAACTTCCCGCGGAAACACACACACCAGTGTATGCACGGAAAGACACAAGCACACACTGACACACTCTGCAACTATATAATCACAATCAAGAAAGGCTCAAACATTTCAAAAACAAACATGTTTTTTCCTGTGGTCTAATAAAATTAAAAGTCGATGCCTCAGATGCTGGGCTGGCCCTGGAGCAGCCTGGCAATTAGAGAGCAGTAAAAAAGGGAAATGAGAAAGGGAGTGAAGAGAGAGAGATGGAGACAGAACCAGGGTGGGGGTGCAGGGCTTGATAGAGGGAGGGATGTGTTGAATTACTAGATTGGGACCATGTGAACTCCCCGAGGCAAGGCGATGCATGGGTGAAGGATTGGCGAGGAAGATTGGTGAGGGAGAAAGCACCACACCAAAAGGGAATCAGGACAGCAGTGAGAGAAAAAGGAAAAGAGAAGGTTTAAATGCAAAAACCAGCAGGCGACAGAAGACATTGTAATATGCGCTAACATTTGCATTCTGGTGAGAAATTGCTCCCTAAAAATGTAAGAAGGATCTATTATGTGAAATACAAGGAAAAAATTGAATTAGATTTTCTCACCAACCAAGAAAGAAATAAGAACCAAGAAAAGGCTCGCATTTTTTAATTTGACAAAAATTAGTCAGTGATTCTTCCCAGAGATTACTACTCATTTTTGAGCTTGCAAGCTTTTCTGTGTCTGCTGCTTCTAGTTTCTACACTATTTTCACTGCATTTATCCTGACATCATTCTCATTTTTCTTTAAAAACGACTTAATAGTCACCCTCTTTAGAATCATGCATTTCAAGACTTTTATTCACTCACCCTTCACTTCACTTCACAATTCACTTAACTTGCATGAATTATAACACTCTGCTGTAGCAAAATAGATAGATTGTTGGCATGAGAACAAAGTGTTAATGCTTTAAAGAGAGGTTTGATGTGTAAAAGTTTCTCAGGAGACAGACACATGGTATAGATTAAAGGAGAAGAGTGTTGTGGTGACAGTGCAACAGCCACTAACATACAGTTTTATGCTGCAAACCCCCTTAAATAAATGAAATATATTGATTTATACTCATTTCATTTAAATGAGAGAAAAGATGAAGTTTTATTCTGATAAGATGAACTGTCAGATTTTGGCAGTCATTGCTCTCAAAGAGGTAAAATGCAGACGATGTTGGTATTTGTGTCGTGTTGTGTGTTCTGTTTAGTATATGTATGTGTTTTTTCTATGTAACTTTGCACAAGCCTGTGTTTTCATCAGTGTTTATCATCTGGTTCCACCCACAGCCTTAAATGCCCCACTGGGCAGCGATCAGAGTTAGGCTAACAGGAACCATAGACAATTGCCAGGATGCAACACCGCAGACTGAACTTCCACTGAACCTTACCATGAAGGAACTCACTCTCTCTTTTTTTTTTTTTTTTCTTTTACTCTGTGTCTGTCTATGATCCCCTCACAGCTCCCTCGCCAGTAACTCTGATCAGAAAGGAGAAGACGTCTCGAAACAGCGTCTCCCTGTCCTGGCAGCAGCCGGAGAGACCCAACGGCATTATCCTTGACTATGAGATCAAATACTACGAAAAGGTTGGTGCAGGATTTCGAATAGCTTATCTCTTGTGCCTTTGAGCAAGACATCATCACTAACTGCCTCTCTTGAAGACATAGCTCACTGGTTTTGAAAGTATTCTCTTTTTTTGCATTTTTGCACACAGTCAAAATGAAAAATGGTACCACTGTTATATCTGCTGGAAAATTGTAAGGCTGAAGGCAGCACTTAATAGAATATCATGTGTTAATTGGTGAGCTCTGTTCCCAGCTGCTAGAGGCTTTTAAGTTCTTGTAGCGGCTTGTTTTCACTTTTGTGTCTTCACACTAAAAAGTGATATAAAATACTTGGTAAAGTATAAAATAAACAGTAAACATCTAATTATGAATATTGGAATGAGGTTTACTGTAATTAGAGTGAAGTTAATACAAAGTTGTGTCTTTAATTTCGAAGGTTCCATTTTAATTTTGAAGGTTCTAATTATGTGTGTTACCACAATATGAGATTTGTGTTTGTGTATTTAGCTGGGGCCAAAAACATTCCCCACTGTGTCTTCTCTTCCCTCATTTTCTTTTCTCTTCCAAGTTTCTCTTCGACTTCATTCTCTCTTTCCTCTTGACCTTTTTTCTTGTTTGTCCTCTTGTCTTCATTTTTCTGCTGTTTTTCATGATACCTCCCTCTCTTCTATCTCCCATCTCCTCTTTCTGTCTCCCCTTCCATTTCACATCCTGTCCTCCTCTCCCCTCTTCTCCCTAATGGAGACAAGTTTTATGGCAGACAGTAAATGCGTCTGTGGGGTCGCTCATTCCTCTGTGAGGGAAATTAGTGCAGAACGAATTACATTGGCTTTCAGCACCAATGCCTTGCTATGGCTGACATTTGATGGTGAAATTAGCCGTGGACGCAAGTTTATCACTCTGGCAGATTCAGTGTATGTGTGTGTTTGTGTCTGTGTGTGTGTGCCCCAGATCACGGTTTGCTTGAATGCCAACAGTGGCCCCTAATCTCTTGATTAGTAGGCTGACAGAAGCTGTTTCCTCTCTAAACTCCGTTCCCTGCTTAGCCATCCATACCTAAGATGCTAAAGCAAGGCTGGAAAACAGCGAGAGGAGAAGTTAATGACTGATCCTAGGTCAGAGCTCACTGCATGTCTAATTTCAGTTGTGGTTTTTGTAGTCACACACACATGCTCACAAATCACAAACACATATTTATTAAGAGAGGATAGGGATAAGAATAAAAGGGTGGAGCTCAAGTCAAGGAAGAGTTCGTGTGACAGACTTTTATTATGAAAAATATCTTGGTTTTTTCACTGATCCCTGTTAATCACATCGTCTCTCAGGAATTACTGGAGACAGTCAGACACAGACACACAGAAACACACACATCTACACACAACCCAAGTTCCCAGAGGATTCTCCACAGCAGCAATACATACCCAGGGATTTCAAACCCCAGACAAAAGGCTCTTCCATGCAGAAGAGCAAACAGGGACACCCACAGGAGACTTCCATAACAACCCAGGATTGAGGCCTCTCCATGTGGCAGGCGGAGGGAAGCCGAGGGCCTCTAGCATGCCAAGGATCAAGGCCATAGTAGGGCGAGGGTAGCAGCACAAAGTCCCCACACCAAGACTATGCCATGACTCACTTATGAGACAGAAAGAGGCTTTTAGACACACATATGCCGACATAATTGCATATACACATAAACAACATGGTGGAACAGAAAACAAAAACAGACTCACCGAGATTAAAGGAGAGCTTTTAGCAGGAAGAAGATGTTCAGATCTGCAGCATCAGACAGACCTTTTGCTTCTATGTGTGTGTGGTTTTTCTCTGTCTGTATTTACACAAGTTTAAGACAGAAATATACAATGAGCTTTATAATGCAATTCAATAGCAATTTACCAATTACCAGCTTTTTCTCAATGTTGGAAAATGAACATTTAGCCTACAAATGACAAAGCATCACTCATTGCGACATACTTCTGTGTAATAGATTCATTATTCAATATATCAAGATATTTTTAGATTCAATTCAATTCAGTTACAGATAAGTTTTTGTTCTGGGGTTAAAAAATCGAACAAGACTGTTTAGTGTAAGAAGCAGAACAAGGAGGGGGCCATTTTAAAAGTTGAGATATTTCATTTGTATAGCTAAGGGCGTTTTTACTGTGAGCTGTATAACATGAGACATTACACAAATATTCATAGTCACAGGTCATTTAATCTCATACCACTTAATATACCAATGGAGATCTCATGCTAAAGCAATGCACTAGCTTCGTACAACATTTCCTGCCAACTGATGAAAACATGGGCTTTTATTTGCTTCCATGTGCAGTGTGCACCAAATAGATCACTTCACTTTAGCATGCTAACACATGAATTATGGTGAGTCATTGGAGGCTCCATGACTCGCAGCGAGGCATTAGCAGGTCAGTAGCATAAATAACCTTTAATGTGCAAAGCAGCTGTTGTTTCCAAAACTAAATAAGTGACAAAAACCTTCAGAGAGTTTTAAACTTTTTAAAAACTGGATCGATGGATAATTTACCAAAGAACTTTCACTAAAGTTACATGAAATAAATACTTCTTCGGAAAAAATTAGAATGACCACATTTCCATGACTTGATTCCTCTCTCATTAGGAACTTAAGGTTTAAAATAAAATGAAAATGGGAAGCTGAAACTGATGCACTGACAGTTCCTTTATTACACTGCAATGAGAAGAATATATAATATATAATATATGATGTTGAATAGCTACAACAAAATACGCTGCTTTAAGTTGCAAACATTTAAAAAGAAAAAAAACACTAGAATTTCAAGACAGCAAAACTAATACTAAAGACTGAAGTATAATATAAGTGTTCAAGCCAATTAAGAGAAAGTATATCAAGGTATATTTTTATGATGTCTGTCAGGAGGCTGATGGATCTCGCTGCAGCTTGCTGCTGTAAACTGTGAAGAGGTTCAGGCTCTTGGTTGTTTATGCCGTTCATATGAAGAAAACTCTTGCAGCTTATAATTTCTCATTTACCCCACGTAGCCAGTCGTTTGCCTCCCTTTTCACCGACACATACCACTGTGTCACACGGTTGTGAAACCAGAGGCTGTTCCCTAACCGTGTATCCTATATAAGGGAATTCTTAGGGAATGTTTGGTGATATTCTTGGGAATTCCCGACCAGAAAGCTTCCCAGAAGAACTGAGGTGTTTCATCTCTGGAAATTCCGGCCTAACTATATGATCTTCGTGACGCTTTAACGGGCTAAAGGGCAGTCTGCAGCGGATAGAGCATTTCCAAGTGCACTTTGTGAAAATAGAATTTGTGGGAATACACTTTGTTGATTATTTTTGCATGTTTTATCACTGTGATCTAAAAAGCGGAGAAAGAGGTTCAAATCCGCTTTAATTTGGGTTGTTTATTTAGTCTCAGATGGAAAAAACGCAGGCTAAAACTGTATTTACAAGACTTCTTGTACATCTCCTGTTTTTGGGTCTGTATTAGTTTGCATCTATGCATGAGTGCGCGTGTGTGTGTGTGAGTGTGTGTATGTGTGTCTTATACAAGTTATAATTTGCCACAGCTTTGTTTAGATTGTCAAAGCAGAACGCAGAACAGAGGCCATATTAAATTCTAGCAGGGTTCTAGTGAGACACACACACACAAGAGGACGGTCACAATCACACAGCCTGTCGGGTCGCAGTATGCATGAAAGAGGGGTTTCTGAGTTTCTTTTTCTGCACTTCTGTATGGCTCACACACACACACAAAAGTGCTTGTGCCACACCTGTGTGTGATTTTGAGGGGATCACATGCAGTCCTGAACGCAGAGCGGTGACAAGCAGCAAGAAGATTTATAGTTGTGATGAAGAGTTGTTTCACTGCAGGTTTGCTGTATCAGTTACCTCCTCACACATATCGCAGTTTAAAAAGCTTTGTGCGTCATAAAATTCAGATTCGCTCCATTAATGAGCATGAAGTTTCCTATAGACATTGCTGACGTGCATATGTATGTGTGTCTATGTGTGTCCGTGTCATTGTCTACTAGTGAGTTTCACTTTATAACAGAGTCCATAAAATGAAGATTTGACTATGCCTGAACATGATTCGGCCTTGAATGATTTTTATTATGCTGACCTTATTACAAAGCATATAGCTTGTTGAGAGACTGTTGAAGTCATTCCTAATAGGTTGTCTTTAAGATTGAAGATTAGCCTTGTCCTATTTTTCCCCCTATTTAACAATTTGTTTCATAACATGGAATCGGCTCAATAAAAATGTGATTGTGAGCCTGTTTGGAGCAGGGATAGGCTCAGCACTTTTCTCTCTGGACAATTTCAATACCCCAAGAGGTTCAGACAAAGAAACAAAACATTTGGTGCAAAAAGTATTTTTCCTTTAGCATTGATTTTATTTTTTTAGAATTATGTATAAGTACAGTGTTTTCATACTGATTGAATTATGTTATGCTGTGCTGTGCCTCCTGTCCTGAGTGCTTACTGTAATGTAAAGCTGTTAAGAGTAATGTAAAGCTAAGTCTCATTATAATTTCCCTTTAATAATTTCAGACACAAAATGAAGTATAGGCATATATTATGCTTCATGCGTGTTATGCATTATTTATGCATTAAAAATGTGTAGTGCACAGTAGTAAGTAGGGTGTAAATAAATGGGAAACACTTTTTTTCTGAAAAAAAAAGATGCATTTGCATATTGTTTTACATAATCTCACTACATTTACATTTACATTGTAGTGTAAAGTGTTTTTTTTTTCATTTGAACGTCCATTTGCTGTTTTCTAATTAAATTCATAAGTGACATTTTATTTTTTGATCATTCTATTAAATGTATCTCCCCCCGCAAATCTGCATATAGAAGAGGATATGAAAAAATAAATGCTAAATATTTTTGTGTGTATATATCTATATACTTCTGATTATGTGGCTGCTTTTCCCTCCTCTGCCTCCTGCCCTCTAAACTCTTCTCCACCATTTTTCTTCCTTCCACATCTGGAAACAATGTGCTGAATGCAGACTTAGTGTGTAAATCCTCCTGGTGTTTTATCAGTGGAGATCAGTAGGAGAGAAGCCATAAAATATAAAAGGCATAATTCATTAAATTGGGAAGAAAGCTGCTTAAATGTATGCGATGTGCTGCTTTGTTTATGGGTGAGTTGATAAAAAAAAGGATATGCACAAAATGCAAACTCTGTTGTATTTTATAAATGTTGCTTCATTCATAGCCCAAAGGCAGAATCAATTGTGAATAAAGTAAAATTAAATAAAATCACTGCTCTTCGGATACTGATTTCCTTTCTCTGTCCTGCTTTTCTTTGTCCACGTTTTCTTTCAGGAGGAGCAGGAAACCAGCTACACCATTCTTCGTGCCCGGGGTTGTAACGTGACTCTGAATGGTTTGAAGCCGAACACTGCCTACCTGCTGCAGATCAGAGCTCGCACCGCTGCAGGATATGGAGCCAGCAGCCCCAGTTTTCAGTTTGAAACCAGCCCCGACTGTAAGTTTAGCACAGAGAAGAACTTTTACGGCAATTATTCCTCTGCTGCACTTAAAATACGGTTAGACAGATGTGTGGGGTTTGCTGATTGTGCAGAGGAGTAAGAAATAGTGATATTCAGGAGCCATTCTTATTGGACAGCATGCAAGTATGCATGACTTTTTTTTTTTACCCAAATTTTCTGAGAAGACTCTTTCTTTTTGCAACAACATTGGTCTTGAAAATCAATACCATGTGAACTGTTGCAATGGACACAATATTTTCAATCTATTTTCTTGCCAAATGTCCAGAGAGACAAAACTTTTATATCCTGTGCGGTGTGGTAACTGAATTTATTGCATTACATAAAACGAATATTTTATACTGATAATATATTGTAGATGGTGAGGCAGGACTTGGTGTGTGTATGTCATTAAGTTGAACATAAAAAAAAAGTTTAACACTTGTCGTTGCCTGTTGCTCTCCGTCTTTCAGCAGCCTTCTCCATCTCCAGCGAGAGCAGCCAGGTTGTTCTGATTGCAATTTCCTCTGCGGTGGCCATCATCCTGCTCACCGTGCTGCTCTACGTCCTGATTGGCAGGTCAGTCCACCACCCAACTGACTCCACTCTTACGTATTTTTTCCTTTCTCTCTCCCTTGAGTGGTACCTGAAATTCGATTGTCCTCATATATCTCACACACACACACTATGGTGGGATGTGTATCTGTATTCTCTCCCCTGTCATTCCATTACAGATACTTTAACAGCTGTTTGTAGGTACACATGTATGTTTAGGAGAAAGCTAGGAATCGTATGTGTGTGTGTGGGTTTTTTTTTGGTGTGTGTGTGTGTGTGTGTATGTGTGTATGTGGTTAAAGTTGGCAGTCAGTACTGTTCAGAGAGGGTATAAATCCACAGCTCATTATAAGACTTACTGATCCTCTCTTGGCTTATAAGAGCTTGGATAACCCCCCCACACACACACAAGCACACACACACACACTCATACACATACACACACACACAGCTCTTGCTAGCCTATAGGCTGGGCCAACGGGTGAGGTCTTATTGGAAGATGTGGCACTACTTATGACCTTTCTCTGTTTGGATTGGCAGGTTTTGTTGCCACAGCAAATCCAAACATCCTGATGAGAAAAGACTGCACTTTGGCAACGGCCACCGTAAGTACTGAACCATTTTCCCGAAGCACGGTTTGATCTATCCTCTCCGCACTTTACTGTTCACTGAGTAGAAACACAGCTTGGTAGCCACATTACAGGTAGTCTGGTTGTTACAATCACAGAGACGTTTTTTTCTCAGAACACGTTCACAAGTCTTTACCATTAGTTGTTGTTTCAGAATGTTTCCGAGCTTGAAGTGGTTTTCTCTTTAGCTCGGTTCGTTAAGTCACATGAGTAAACAGTAATCGAACCGAGACTACGATGAGGAGGAGGTTTTTCGGTCCATTTGCAAACCAATCCTGGAAGCTTCATTTGGAAAAGGGAACAAGGTTAAATTGTTCTCACGGCAACTTCTGAATATTATGGTTTGAACAATCACTAATTATATGCTATACTTCAGAGAAAAGTCCATTCAGTTGATACATATTTTAGAGGATGATAAATTAGTTTCACTCACATGGCTTTATGTAACCTTGTAGTTATATGTTTGAACTTAGACCAGTCTGTAAAATAGTGTAATACAATAAGAACATATCCCCTAATGTGGAGCAGCTCAAATGGACAACAGGTTTAAAATAAACAAAATTTTCTTCATACCCCCTTTTCTCCTGCTTTGATGCTTGCTCTTCTTTATTCTTACACGATGTGTTATTTATTAGACAAACTCCTTCCTTCTTACCTTTAACCTTGACCCAGGTGTCGGCCCCAAAACTCCCCAGGCACTGAACTGTGGCTGTCCACTGCTTCTTGAATTGTCAGGATGGGTCAGATGTTGAGTGTAAATTTCTCCACAGGGACTAATAAAGTACAACTTTACGACTTTAAGATAGGTTCCCATTTTTTCAGACCCGTCCTAAAGCAATACTCACGTAATTATATGTACATGGAAGCAGTTTTTGGTCTCTGTGATTGTTCATCCTGCCCACACTGGCTTTGAAGGAATGTAATTCTCTGTCTTCTCTCTGTGCAAAAGTGCATTCCCTGATTCTCTGGTTGAGCAACAGCTAATATCTTCCACTCAGAGTCTTTTAAGTACAAAATTTCCATTTGTGATACCATCCAGCTACCAGTTCTGAACAAAGAAGCACTGTCTGGGGGAAAATAAAGAGGTTATTTGAGAAAATCTGAACCTACCTTTAAATTTAGCTGTTTTCTTTCATACTCCATTGACTGAGCTTAGTTAAATCCATGAAGAGTTCTGACAAATACTGTCCAGTCATGCTTTAATAATTCATTTGTGTGTTTTTATCACAAATCAAATGCAGAGTCATTAGACTGTGTTGACATCTTGACTATATATTTTTTGGTGAGATTTATTCAAACACATAAAACCTGTTTTACTTTCTAATACAATTCAACTTGGCTGCATCAATAAGCTGCTGCTGTCCCAACATGATTTATTGTATTAACCGGCTCCTGATGAAAAACCAAACCATGGCACTGGAACTCCTGCAAACTTGCCAATTTTTTTCATTTTCATCTGTTTTTTTTTTTGTTTTTTTTTTTTATCTTTTGGCTTAACTGCTAAAACACTAATGACTTCTGACAGAAGCACACCTGTCTAAGTTGGAAAAAGAAGCGCAGGGATTGAATTCAGCACAGGAGAGGTTTGAGATGACTGCTGCAGCCACAGCACCATCTGACCACTGAAGCAGACCGACCAGGCTGCCTTAGGAGGAGACTGAAGAGAGCCAGGACAAGAGTTTTAGCCCAGCTTGGAGTCAGGACTGTTCCTAGCTAATGTAAGGTCACACAGATTTGAAATAGTCATTAACTGGTGCCACCTGTTCTCTCCTGCTGCAGTGCGTCTGCCCGGTATCAGGACCTACGTAGACCCCCACACATACGAGGACCCGAGCCAGGCTGTGCACGAGTTTGCCAAGGAGCTGGACGCCTCCTGCATCGCCATCGATAAAGTTGTCGGAGCAGGTGAGAAATTAAAAAGGGAAACACTTGACCGGACTTTGCTTTATACATAGACACCATGTAAGTTATTTCTGCGAGCATCATTAAACTTCAAATAAAGGACCAAAGCTGCATTGCAAAGTGACAGATTCAGTTTATTTTAGTTCTTGCACTGACACTCAGAAAACATTAGAGGAAAATGTTGCCAGTATATTTAGTGAACTTTACAGTCTACTAAAAATTTCCTCCCAGAATTGTCTTGACAATTATTAACTATCGCCTCACTAATCTGATCACCAGTTTGGGTCTTTAAGTAAAATATTCCAGACTTTAAGAGTAAAAAAATGGAAAGCAGAAAAAGAGAAATCCTTTTTTTCCTTCCTACTCCACCTTATTGTACCTTACGTTCTTACTCTTTCACACTCTATTTAAGTGGCAAAGACACACCAAGTGCACACCACATATAGAAAAAATGAAGTGCATGTCGAGCTCCTATATATTTACATTCTCGGAGCAGCGGGCAGGTTTAACTTTGTGCCATATACTGCACAGCTGGGAATGAGAAGCATTTAATGCCCCGGCTTAAGGTCCCTTCTTCCCAGCCCTCCTCTGTGATGGAGGGAGAAATGGTGAAATTAGTTGTTAAGTTGTTCAGTCCCTCTTTACTCGGTCCATTTCTACCTTTCCTCTTTCCTCCCTTCACTCTTTTATCTTCATTCTTTTTTCTTTACATTTCCCATAGGCAATGGCCTGTTCCTCTAATTCTGTCTAAAGTCTCATTAATTCTAATGATTGCAACAGTAAAACAAGCTTCCTTTCCTCTCCTCTCCTACTCCCTGATATCTTGAGCAGAAGTGCAGACGGGAGTGTAATGCATTGTGATTCATTTCGAGTGCAGGCAGAATAGATGGAGACTAAAGCACACAGCAGATAACAGCAGGCCGGTCTCCAGAGCCCCACCAGCCCTCCACACTGTAAAGCTGTCAGGACAGCCTGAGAGTATTAATACCTGACTCTACACTGGACTAGGCTACACTAGACAATGCATTTTTCATAGTACATAGTGGAGACAAAGCATATTAATCTATATAGAGCTACAGTGATACATGGGGATGTTGGCTTTTTTATTGAAAATCAGATACGAGCATGGCAGCACTGCCCACCTCTGATATGAAGTATCTGTGCTAAATTTGTACACATTTTAGAATCTATCAGTTCTACACTGGTTCTCTATGGAGTGCCGTCAATATGACTTGCTTATGAAGGGAAATTTTTATGTCTAACAATTAACTGTTGGCCTCTTAAAATCTGCAAGAACAGTTAAAGCAATGTGTATAATCTAACCTTTGATTCAATGTTGCAGTTACATTAAAACAATAGAAACATTAGCTAATAGAAAAATATTAGAAGAATCGATATATTAAAATACAAAGTGTAAATAATGCCAATATCTGTATCATCCTTATAAATCAATATCAGTTGAACCCATTACCCTCACACACAGCTGAGTTCACACTGAAGAAGCCTACACCACAGTATACTATACATTTTTAATGCCCACAGTGCATAGCTGAGACAGAGTATATTTATTTTAGTGCGTCTCCATACTTACATGCACTTCAAGATCACATTGTGCAATAAGTCTATTTTTATCTATGCTGTGAAAACATGTTCAGGAGACAAACATATTATCTTACTCAGTAACAAATTATTGCCTCGCTGTCACGCAGCAACAACCGACTTTAGATGTGAGACGATGGGAGCCACTTGGGGCCAACACTCTTCAGCCCAGTGCTTCACTTGGCTTATGAAGCACACTTTTGTTCATTTATCCTTATTTTTATTTCAACTAAGAGGATGTAACAAATATTTTTCTAAGGATTCAGCAACTTCAGCTCCCTTGAGGCTTTGTTATTAATTGCTGATACTTTGGAAAATACTGTGTTGTTGTTGCAAGTGAATGATAATGAAGTGGAAGTTTTACAGTGATTAAAATACCAAGGTGGTCAAAGTTAATAAAGCAGCACGGAGGGAAACAACAGTTTATCTTTGGATATGTAAAGAAACCTCTAGGAACATTCTGACACTTCCAGAAAAAAGAAAGAAACCCTCTGTGAGAAAACTGGTTGAGTTTATAAATGCTGAAGGAACAGGAGTTAAAGGGGGGGGGACTCTGTAGACTTAAACTGCTGTAAAACAAGTCAATCCAAAGTGAACAGCAGAGGTGAACATTAAAGCACAAGCCATGATGTAAACATTTCTGTCTGTCAGCTTGAACACAACTTACCACCCATCTGTGTGATTTTTATGAAACCATATAAGCACTCTGAACAATACACAACATACCTCTTCTTTGTCCAACTCTGCCTCAAACCCCATCTGTCTTCATTAAACATGTTAACAAGACTTTGATCTTCTTGCCAATCAGTGATTGTGTGTTAAAAGACAGAACACATGCTCCACTCTGCTTACATGGGTCAGGCTCTGACATCAAAGTGGGATGCCTAGAGCAGGAAAGGAGTGAGTGTCCCTAATCAAGCCTTATTAGGCGGAGATCTTCTTTCTTGGGGTGACCACATAAAAAAGTGCCTCAGCCTGGCTCGTCTGTCCACTGCTGAGGGCCAGAGGAACAGAGCAGAGCAGGAAAGAACAGGCATGCGCTTGGTATTTAGACAGGTTGTAATTATTGTGGCTTAAATTCTTCCAGACTCCGTTGCTTCACGTCCAGAGTCTGACCCATGCTCTCTGATCCAGAGCTGCAGTGAGGAAGGATTGTGCCGGGCTGAGAGATCTGCACGTCTCAGCTCTGACATCATCTCTGACATGCATGAGCAAACTCAATATACATTAGCAGGAGAAAAACAGACAAACACACAGAATTACATAGGCATGGATACACAGGTTCCGCTTAACTTCTACAATCCGGCAGAATCTTTGTCCCCAGCTGTGCAGTAACATGGCTGGCTGTGTTTGAAGCAGCGGGCCCGCCTGCAAAGCTCACAGCACCATGTGAAACACATACATTCACACATGTGGGCATGCACGGGCTGATGTAAACACACGCATCCCCTCACCAGCAAAGAATGCAAATTAATCTCTCCCAGAGTGGATGTTGAGTCACTCTGAGTTTTGATTGGACACTGAAAGTTAAAAGATCACGTTGGCTGTCTGTTCAGAGTGGAGCCGTTACGTGGGATGCAGTTTCTGGTGGATCACTTTCAAAGTGTGTACAACACATGGTATTATTACCACAGTTAGTGATCATGACACCTAATTATGTGGTGATTTCTCACCAGAAACAAAAAATACAATTCCTGATTAATCAGAGTTAAATAATTGTGGAGTATTCATCAGGATCGTCTTTGATCTGCAGTATGAGTGCACTCAGTTTCCAGACAAAGCAGCTGAAGCCTCCACAGTTTGATACAATCGCTAAGCCAGGAGGCTAATTTTCATTATTGCATTCAGTTGGACTTAAAGACAAGTGTTTCAAATCTTTTTACATAAGAAGGGTTTTAGGAAAGTTTTAGATGAATTAAAATATGGCTCTAACCGAGCTTCACACAAAACTTATTCCTCATACATATATATCTATATAAACTTATGGCATTAAATATCGTTAACTTATGAGAACTGAAATCCTTATCTGCATGTTTTGTCTTTTCTAACTTTTCTTTTCGATGCACTCCTCGTGATTTATCCTTAGGTGAGTTTGGTGAGGTGTGCAGTGGTCGCCTGAAGCTCCCCAACAAGAAGGAGATCTGTGTGGCCATCAAGACCCTGAAAGGAGGATACACCGACAAACAGAGGCGGGACTTCCTCGCTGAGGCGTCAATCATGGGACAGTTTGACCACCCAAACATCATCAGGCTGGAGGGGGTGGTAACACGCAGTAAGTGCATCCATGAGCCATGACATGAACACATAATGAGGGGATTTGCATTGTAGAAACTTTCTTTGGTTACTGCTTCACAAACAAAGCCTTGCTTTAAGGCCATCTAAGTGCTTCTATTAAGAATGAAATATTATTGTTTTTATGAATGATAATTGTGTCTTCAAGTGAAGTGAAATGAAACACAAACTTTGGGATACAAATGTCAATGATGCTCAACACATAAAGTTTAAGCATCTTGTATAGAACAGCGTAAAATAGAGTAAGATGGAGTAAGAGGGGATGTGAATGTGATTTGCATTCATATTCCATCACATATCTGGCCTCACTAGAGAGTCTTTTTACCGATTCCGGATTTGCAATTGTCTTTGACAAATGGCTTTAAAGTGGCCGACACTTCTGTGAAAGAGCGCAGGAGTTTTTATTGAGTTGCCGTGGTGTAAATCTCAGCAGATCAATGTGCTCTGATCAAAGCCTGTGTCCAAAGCGGGCATAAATCCATAAATCCATATCTCTGACTCGCTCCCCTCTGGGCCTCTTTATAAGACTATCATTAGCACACAGAAGGCCACTTTAAAAAGGAATGACGGCAGGAAAAGAGAAATAATGAGTCTGAACTTTGTCGCTGTGAAACGGGCCTGGCCTCCGTCTCTCCCTGTGGCACCGGGCTTGTTAAGTGATTCTGCCAGTTTGGTTATTCTAAAGAGCAGAATAAAATACATGGACAACTTCCCTTATTTCATTGTCCTCATTTTTCTTGGTTCCTTTTTATTTGGTCTCATTTGTTCTTCTTTCCTTTATCTCCACATCTTTGTGTAATCTCAATACTATAATTGCTCCCTGCCTTCTGAACTTCAGACCTCATTTGAATTCTGCGACTTAGTACCATGACTTCGAAATGAAAAACAGTCAAATAAGCAACCAAGGAATCAAATGTGCAGACAGCAGCAGACAGGATATTCAAACCATACTGTGTTGGTTCATTAATGATCCTTTTTCTGTTTCTCTTCTTTCTCTCCTCAGTTATAGTTTTTCAGACATGTCAGATGACAGCAAAAAAAATTCAGAGAGGATAAAAACCTGCAGATTGATGTTATAGACCAACTTTTGATAGTTGTTTGAGTCACCACTAGCAGAAACAATGCTTCAAAATTCTAATTACCGTCCAGTCAAAGGGTACTAGTAGCAAAACACAGCAAACAGTGAGGATTAAAACTTTATTTTCAAAAGACATTGAAAGTATAAATTAGTTCAAGGAAAAGACATC
>JAPZDY010000005.1:15524965-15538554 GCA_029783645.1 Ctenochaetus hawaiiensis
CGATCTTGGGTGGAGGGTGTGTAAGTGCATCTGTATTTTTCACTGTAATTCTAATAGAAAGTGTTGCGTCTGTATTGAGACGATCAATGCGGTTTCAGAAAGTTAAGTGTCTTTTTTATGGGTGCAGGAAAGTGCAGGTCTTTGTGGAAAACGTACATTAGAAAGTCTTTTCAGGGGGGAGACTTAAAACCAAAAACGTTTATTTAATTTGGGGAATGTATCTTTCAGAAACAGATATAATCATTTTAAAAAAAATGATTGGTCAGAGTTGAACCGACTTGGTGGAACAATTTTATTTTTAAGTCGGTGTGCTTTATTCAAATGTGCTTTAATTTAATTATGTAAAGATATCGATTCAGCCAACTTGCTCGTTTTCAGTGAAAGGTTTATGTCTTTTTCAATGAGAGTAATGGATTTATTTCATTTAACAGCTGATTCCATCACCCTCTCCTCTGAGCCTGTCTCATTTCTGAAAAAAACTTCTGTCTCACCAGATGTGGGGAGGGTTTGCATTAATACATGTAAGAGAAATAGGAGGAAAATGGAAGAATGGGGTGATGAAGAGAGAGGGAGAAGTAGGGTTGACGGAGAAAAGATAGTTTGAGGATGAAAGAGAGCAGGGGGAGGAGGAAGGAGGGCACATTAATCAGAATAAAACGGAGAAGAAGCATGTGGCTGGTGGTAAGTCAAGAGTGAAGCAGGGAGAACAAAGCCATCTGGAACACAAACAAGTCCTGACACCCATGCTGTTCATTTAATAATGGCTGATTTAAAGGTTTCTTAAAAGGATTTCTTTCTTCTTTTTCCCCTGTAATAAACCTTGTGCTGGCCGTACAGCCTGATCAGGTACAGATGATAGTAGGCAACATGGATTTACAGCCAGACCATCCACAGAAATAAAGATGTCACTCTTTGACAGCTGACCTGCTGGGACCCTTAACCATGACTAGGATCATTTTATTTTGCTGTGTGTGTGTGAGTGTGTAGGTATGTGTGTGTAGCAGAGAGAAAAAGATGGAGAGTTCAGCCTGGTCCTTATCAGAGTTGATGTACGTCAGATTTAAGTCAAGTTACGGGCCTTCCTGTTGCCTCTCTATGATCAGTTTCAGAGGAAAAATCTGAAATCGGTATGTTGATGGGCTGTGAGTGTTTGTTGTGTGGCTGGTGGTTCTGTTCTGTCGTGCAAACAAGAGTCTTTGTTCTTACTTTGTAAGTGATGCAACTGATATGATGGGACCATAAACTGATACCTCCCTTTCTGTCACAGGTAAACCCGTCATGATTGTTACAGAATACATGGAGAACGGATCTCTGGACAGTTTCTTAAGAGTAAGTAGTGACATGGACAAACATTCTCATCTGGAGCGATGCACCGTGTAGGTTCACACACTGAAGCCAGGAGGGGAACACATGCTTGATGATAAACTGAGGATTAAAAGAACACACACCAGGGAAAACCTCAATGTGGTGAAAGAAATGACTTGCATCACATGTGGTCTGATCAAATATCACACACTGGAGATTGTGTCAGTCTTCTGCCACTACATTTTAAAAATTGATCTCTGTCTACTTATCTTGCATTTGTCAAATGCTGGAGGGTGAAATTTTGTTTTAAAGCATTTTTAAAAAGTCATTTTAAAGTGAAAATTAAATAGCTGGGCTGATCAATCTAGATGTAACACCTTTAAATGGCAAATTAAATATATTATTATCTGGCCTTTGTATCTGTAGCAAACTAATTTATCTGTGTCTAGATCCAAACTTGGAGTGGGCGGGGCTTTAACTGAATGTAGGCAAAAAAGACGCACTCCTCTCTCCGCTTTTCTTTAAATATATTGTTAATTGATTTTTCTGGTGTGTGTATCATGGAGAGATGTGAATACAACTACACAGCTACTCTATGAGGATTTTTCCTCATCAAACAAGTACAGTTAACAACACATTTCACCCTGATGATTCAAGTACTCATAAAAAGTACATTATCTGCCCCATTATTCCGGCTCAGCTGAAACCTTTTAAACAGTTAACAGGTGAATATGTCAATAATCAATTTGATAGAATGATTAAAAAAGTTTAACTTGTTTTAAAGACAAGTATTAGGATGGCTATAATTTTTTTCAGTAAATAATCTGAGAAAGATTCATTTCAGCAGTTCGGACTGTTTCACTTGAACTCAGCACACAGGGCTTATCAGATGACAAGGTTTTATAAACTGTATCCACACTGCACTTTTGGCCAGCGGTGAATTTGATTCTTGACATGCCTCTCTCTCTTAAAGAGGAATTGTCCTGCCTCACTGAAATTTACCAAAGCACATCAGTCGAGCTCCAGCGCTGGTATGAAAGCGTGTGTACTGATTCCTGTTTTAGCCCTTTTCCACATGTGTCTGCACAGTATCCAGACACATGCAGGAGGAGTAGCTGTTGTTTCCTGACATTTTCCCAGAGGTCTGCACTTCATCATTGAAAATTAGTCATATGTGAAAACACACACACACACACACACACATGCACACAAATACACAGGCACACACGTAAATGCATACTTTAGGCATTGTAGGTTATGTCTGTGTCCTGAATCTGCAAAGCTTTGAGGTGACTAAGCTGGGTGGTTCTGGCCACAAATTGCTCCAGACAAAATGGGAGGTGAGGTGGGCCCCGTTGGTTTTCAAAGGAAAAAACACACATCTTATACTCATCTCGCAAACAGACCACAAAGTGCATGCGGAGAACAATGGATGGAAATGCAGGAGAACAAAAGCTGTACATACTCACGTGCCAAATGGTACCTAGTGCAAACCCTTAGCAAAAACTACTGCACATAGACAGACAGACTGACTGATGATAGATAGATAGATAGATAGATAGATAGATAGATAGATAGATAGATAGATAGATAGATAGATAGATAGATCACCTAACTGACTCAAATAGGCTACGGTGATGATCTGAACTGTCTGCTCTCTGATGGTATTTCACCATCTTAAGCGTTAACTTCCCCTGCTTCCTCTTTGTTGATATTTTATTTCCTCTCCGCATGCAGTATAAGCTTATGCGTAAACACTTGCCAGTATAAGCAGTATAAACAGTCCCACTTGCCAATGCAAACAGAAAGAAAAAAAAGCATTTGGTGTTTATCTCTTGTCCAGTCTCTGTTTAAATGCTGCATCTAACCACTGCAAACATTTTGCTGAGCTGGAAATCCGTATGAGATCTTAAGGATTTGCATTATAAACATATGCTTCTGCTTTTTGAAAAAAAAATATATATAACATTTCCAGTACGTTCTAAACTCATACCATGAAAATCTGCCCTCAAATGCCTTTAAATACCATTTTGCCTGAATTTTTTGATTCAACTGCTGTAATGTGTGTTTTGTGTTTGTTTTTTATTCATTTATTCTTTTGAAGCATTTAAAAATCATAGAAGGTTTATCAGGGAGGACTGACCTTGAAAACTGTAGACAGGGACTCTTTAACAGACAGTGAAAGTAAAGACAAATTCATGGATACTACCAAAATGTCAGAGCAATCAGGTCAGTAAACACAAGATAAAAGGCTCATCAATTGGCCATCAGATTGTCTATAATAATGGATATGTAATGAAACAGCATCATATGAGGAGTTGATAACGGTAACTGGATAGACTGAAAAGAGATGATTTCAGTAACAAAAAATATATTGGTCGGATCCTAATTTCCATACATTACTGCATCTCTGCCTTTGGTATTTCACAGTTAAGCTAAAGATGAGGTACAGAATGTCAAAGGTGGTTTCTAAAGGTTAATGAAAATGCTGTGGATATTAATGCAGATAGGTTTCGTTTTATGCAAATAGTCAGAAAGGTCAGACTCCCTTTAAGTTCTATATATATATATATATATTAAACATGCAACACTAAAAGTGGGCACATGGTCTTTTCTCTCTTTCTTTCTTTCTTCCTTTTTTCCTTCTTTCTTTCTTTCTTTTTTTTTTTTTTTTAGAAGCACGATGCCCAGTTTACAGGCATCCAGTTGGTTGGCATGCTGCGGGGCATCGCCTCGGGCATGAAGTATCTGTCAGACATGGGCTACGTTCACAGAGACCTGGCAGCTCGCAACATCCTGGTCAACAGCAACCTGGTCTGCAAAGTGTCAGACTTCGGCTTGTCACGAGTTCTGGAGGACGACCCCGAGGCTGCTTACACCACCAGGGTGAGCTGAAATTAAAACATAATTAAGGACATAAATGACAGCATGAATAAAGATGTGGTGGATACTGTTCTAGGGCACACCATTTTTAGAGGAATGTCTTACTTAAAATGCAGTGTTACATCAAAGTCCCACAGCAACACAATGGAATAATGTGTACTGGGTTCATAATAAAAAAGATTATTATAAAATTGGCTGCACATGCACACCGTTTTCCTCTCCTGCTCAACAGAATTTGTTTATTGATGATGTGATAAGATGCTGTTGTACTGGTATGTGCCTAAAGCTGCCATTTGACCCATTCTGTATATATATGTATATATATACAGAATATGTGTATATGGAGGTTATTTCAACATGCGTGCACACATTCTGCATCCACTCCTGCAGCATGCAAAGGGAGGAGAACACATAAATAAAAGCAGAGTTTTGATAAGACCAACATAAATCCACAGAGCTTCACCTCCCTGGATCACATAACAAAAATGGCAAACATTCACCAACAGAGGAGGTCATGGAGAACTCCAAGATCCATCTGCCCTGATGGGATGCATTACATTGATAAGAAGTTGTGTGTGTGGTCAGCTGCTTTGTTGATCCATCCGCCACCCCAACCTTCACAACAATCCTTGGTTTTTTTATCCCAAAAGGGAATTTTGAAGGTTCTACAGTATTTGGTGAAGTTCAAAATATGCGGCACAAATTACCCAAGCACAAGCAAATAAGGGAAAACATGTACCTACTTTAAAATGGCAACATATCTTACTATGAGAGCTTTGTTGTGATGGAAAATGGGGTGAGGCGAGGAGACTGTTTAGCACATAGAGAATCTGTTCTTGTATTTTCTCTCCTATTGTCTCTTGCCACATTTATGGCTTGCTATATTTTTGCCACTGCTTCAATCTCTGGAACGTAGCCTCAACTCTCAACTTTTTGTTTGATTACGAACCATAAAACCTGAACATGAATGACACTTTGAGTTGCAGCTGATTTAATATCTCGTAGTGTTTGACGTTTTCTGGGGATAAAGCATGGAAAAACAGCACTGTAAGAGAAGCCATAGGAACAAAAAAAGTCAAAGCTAGTCCACCCAAGACAGTTCTGTTTTTCTGGAGTGTTGAGGGATTGGAAGTTAGCACAAGTCAATGAATGGAGAATTTTGCTGAAACTATTAGAAAATCATTAAACCTCTTCCCCTTGTTTAATTTCTGAAAGTGCTTGTCACATTATGGCATGCCACACATGGGGCATTTATCTTTACTTTTTGCAGTGTATATGTGTGTGTGTGTGGTCATTGCCATCACAAGATCCTGCAGTTAGACCATGCGTGCAGCCCCTTTAAACACTGTGTAATTTTCTGGCTGAGAATTGCTTGTCAAATAAACAGCCTGTGTGCCGTTTGCCTTTCTCCCAGAAATACATAATCTAAAATAATAAGGCAGAATAATAAACTCTGCCATTTCAAAGTAACTAACAATGCTACACACATGCAGGCAGATTTCCATCCCTCACCGAAACGTGCTTTTTTCACTTCCTCAGCCTCTTCTTCTTTAGTCAAAATCCATGGTTTATTTTGTTAACATGCGTTCCTGTGCATGAGTCCAGTGTTGGTGTGGTGATCACACAGCTTGCAGTTTGACCTCTTATGGAAGCAGGTGGTCACAGTATGAGTGTAAGAGAACTGTATGTGTGTGTGTGTGTGTGTTGCTGTGTGTGTGTTTGTAAGTGCCGTAATGTGTGCATTTGCACCTGTGTACATTTGTGCAGCAGTGTGCATGTGTGGTTGTTGGTCATTTTGCGTATTATCCACTCCCTTTTGTTTCTTTATTAGAGTGTGTTTTTCAAAGGGCAGTGTGTGTGTGACTGCACCACACCAGGCGAGAGCTGAGCGACTTGGCCGATGTCTCTGTTAACTTTGGCTGCCATCGGCCTCTTTTTCTCAGCTCTATTTTCTCAATTTGTCCTGCTGCTCAGCTAGAATGACAAATGTTGCAGACACTTCAATAAAAGGTTGAGCAGGAAACTTTAAATTATAGTTTTATTTTATGTTTTGTTTTGTTTTATTCAAGGTTGACAGAGATTTTTGCACTTGACAGTATAAAGGAGGAAAGTTACTTAATGTGATTTTGGAAATAAAAAGATTACACTGAGGGTCATGCTGCACAGCATCAATATTTCAAAAAACTGTTATATATCTGGATCTGAGGTTGAGCTAACTATGCCCATTTGAAACAACATAGCCCATTGGGTCCACAGCTTTTCTGAACAGTTCACAGACTTTCTGAACCTTTCAGGCCGTGAGGCCTTTGCATGTGAAAGAGACGTGTGTATTTGATGTTCTACTTTCACCCATTTTTGTGTCACACAGTGCAGCCATATTTATACTATCAAATTAACAAGAACAATCTGACATGATCAAATTGTAAGGATTAGGGTCAATCCACCAACATGGAAATGAACATTTGTATTCATTGGATTGATTGACTTACTCAATAAAAAATGATTAACTTTATGAGTGATCAGTCTTTCTCTTGCTCTCTCAGGGTGGAAAGATCCCCATCAGGTGGACGGCTCCAGAGGCTATCGCCTACAGGAAGTTTACATCAGCCAGTGATGCTTGGAGTTACGGCATTGTGCTGTGGGAAGTGATGTCATATGGAGAACGTCCGTACTGGGAGATGTCCAATCAGGATGTGAGTACTGCCATGCTGCAAAAAGTGAACTTCCTTTAGCATGGGGTGTCTGGTTCGTGCGCCCACCTCTGCAGCAGTCCTGTCAGCTTAGATGGGAGGCAGCTTCCAATGATTTAAACAGGATGCTTAGTTCACGTTCAGGGTCGTGTGAAGAGGATTATGGCATGAGAGGGAAACAAGAGAATGTAATCCCACAGATGCAGGAGGGCACTTTACTTTAAAGAGGACATATTGTTAGCACTCCTAAGTCAATTAGGGTAGAAGAGGCACTGTTTGGTGTATTTAAACACTCAAAATATCAAGACAGAAATAGTGACACTTTGTTGTTTTAGTCTGATGGTTGTCGTCCAAGGGTGTATTAGACTATTGTGATGTTTCTGAGTCTGAAAGAGCTTGGTACATTTTTTCATTCAAAAGTTGTTCATCGCAGATTCATTTCGGTTGATTTATCACAATAGCCATTCACTGAAGCTGAAGCTTTTTATCCCCCTTGGATCCATGCAACATACAGGACTTAAAACTCCAAACCCCTCAATTAAACAATTGGCTCTAAAATGTTTTATCTCAACAGATCTTGTATACATATCAACATTTTAAAATGTGTAATCAAGCGCTTACAGTAAATCCTAAATGGAAAAAAGAAGTAACTACAAATGAGCAGATAAAATGTCCTCTTGATGTTGAACATATTTTATCTGACATTTCTCAAATCTTTTCCCTCCTACATGTAGGTAATAAAGGCTGTAGATGAGGGTTACCGCCTCCCCCCACCCATGGACTGCCCTGCCACCCTCTACCAGCTGATGCTGGACTGCTGGCAGAAAGAGAGGAACAACCGGCCTAAGTTTGAACAGATCGTCAGCATTCTGGATAAACTTATTCGCAACCCTGGTAGCCTCAAAATCACAGCAAACACCACATCCAGGTATCAGAGGGATACATCTTTTCATTGTTGTCATCTTTTGAAGTTTGTTGTGTGCACACAGACAAAAAGACAATCTCCACACTCGTAGCCTGCAGGTGGTACAAGGAAGCAATGATACACCTTCATCTGGTTGTCTAGACTTTTAATAGTTGCATGTGTAGAACAAGTTTGACAATGACCAGAAAACTGCCTATTTGGCATTCTGCAGCCTGATAAATATGAATAGGTGAGTGAGTCACCATCTGGCTTAAAAGGTACTTTGAATCTGAAACGGAATAACAAGTAGCCAATTATGATATCATAAGGTAAAGCCCAGAATGTGGCTATTGTCTTTCTTAGCTGCTTTGTTCTCCTGCTTTGGTTCCCATGAAGCTGACTAACAGACACCTGGCTCCAGGCAGTCCAACACTGGTAGATCCCATTATATTTCTCCACGCACAGCATTTTCAGCTACTGCAGGTCACTGCACTCCTTGCTCAGTGATCACAACTCACTTATTTTTTATGTTTCATGAATAGAGCATGATTTACCATTGTAAATGTAATGAACAATACAAAAGTGATGGGATACAGCCAGGACGAAAAGGAGTTTTATACTCGATGGTCTGAGTTTCTCTTGTTTGTTTTTGGAACCAACACTTCAGTCGCTTGACATAAAAATAGCCTTCCTGCTTCCTGTGTTTGCAGGGTGTTACACAAAAAATTAGCTCTACTTTTCACATCCTCTCCCTTCATCTGCCTAAAACAATTTAAATTTATTTTCCTAATTTTGCATTTCCCATGAGGTCCAAAGTCATACTTCTCCCTGCTCTTTCCTTTGTTCTTTTGTTGCATTTTTACATCTTTTTTTACCCACCTTTATGCCTAGCTTCTTTGTTGGGACCACTGCTCTCTCCCAGGGGACTGTGGGGAACCAGGGCAGCCCATGTTCAGCTGTCACTTTTGAGCAGGGATTGGGACAGGCGTTTGGTCTGCAGCAGACGGCCGTGGTATTATGGAGAAGTCAAAGCTCATAACATTGACTAATGATTTCTTAAGAAAGTGAAAATAGGTCCCTTGGAGTTTGCATGTAATTTCACTGATTGGCTTTTAACACTGGGCGAGCACAGGCTGGCCGACAGAGGCGGCTGTGGTGATTTATGAGAGCTGTGTGTGCATATGTGTGTATCGGTGTGTATGTGGTGGTGGCAGTTGCGCAGCGGGAGCAGCTGCACTCGGCTCCACACACCTCGTTTATCTCAGGGCTCTCCTGGCTGACTAATGGAGCACCCCTTCCTCCACATAGCTAAGAGCAATGCCTGGGACCAAAGTGGAGCATCTGGAGGCTTCGGGGGTGGGACCTGGTCAGAGTTTACTGTCCCTGCATGTGGATGGAGAGGGACAGGGGTCAGTGGGTCAAGGTTGGCTGTCAGAAACTAATTATGGGCTAACAGGAGCTCAGTCAGGGTAAGAGGCCACCATCTATCCTATTGGCTTTGCAGTCGTCCAGAACATAAAATTACAAATTGTTCTGTTCTCAACTGAAAGAGATGTGTTTCTTTATGCTCATCAAACCAGGCACTGGCTGCAACCAAAGTGCCAGAATACAGCTAGAACTCTTAAATCCATGTCAGCTCTAATGCATTGCGGTCAATAATGCGCTGCTACTGATGTAGTTGGTTTGGGCTTTTTACATAAACCTTTTCTCTGAGTCATACAAGCAAAATGAATAATGACAAGCCTTGTGAACCTGTAACAACAAATCAAATGTATTATATTATCCCTCTCCGTAATTCAAACGGCCTCTGTCTGGAGAATAAGGTTCTTTGGTTAATTTGCAGTAGTTAGTGCTGGGCTGGAAATCGAGTTGAAGTTGAAACAAGAGCTACTTTTTTTCCCCGGTGAAGAGCTTGGGAGCAAAGTTACTGGCACTGGGGTAGGGGCCATAGCTGCAGATTGGGAACTCTGCTGGCGTGGATCCTGGCCTGTAGGCTAAGGTTGGGGATAGAAATTGAAATGAGAGTAAAGCTTTCCATTAGTAAAAGGAAAACAGTTGGATATTTTTGCAAAAAATATATGGATACAAACATGCACCATTAATCATTCAAGTAAATAAAAAGCTCAAGTGTTCAAGCTGAGTAAGTGGGGAAAGTATTGAAAACATAATTGGGTACACAAGATTAAAACCAGGCATCTCAGATACAATTCATCAAAGACCAGTTTCTTTAAATACAATTATCCAAATGCCAATATTTTGTTCAAACTCTTTTTAAAAAACCCAACTAAATTGAAAAGCAGGCTAGCAAGATAGATTAAAAGTAAAGGCCGTGCATGCTTCACTGGAATCAGATCCAAATGTCACACTTAAATCACTTCAGGTTAATAGCTTCCCTCAAACCCCTGAAGAGTAACTGATTACAACTGCATCATATCCATCACATCCAATAGAGGATAACAAATGACCACATGCCAAAGTTTCTACACAAAAGCCCTGATATTGGTGCTATACAGTCTAACCTCTACCTGTGACACCCTGAGAATGATCCCAGCAGCACACAGGGAGATGAACTCCTCCTGCTCTGCGCTGCCCACATGTATCTGTTCAAGCTCTTCTCCTCATTCTCCTTGTTCCTCCCTTGAGAGCTCTAAAAACAAGAGACTACACAGCCCTGGTTATATGGAGGTCAAATGAGAGAAAGAGGAAGACAACGAGAAGGGGGGGTCGACTCAATTCTCATGCTGGTGTCTTTAAACTTTTTTATATTTGAGTGTGTTTTTTCTGCATTCTTATATGATGTTTAGTCCATGAGGGGTTTCAGACCCCCCACTGCCATCAGACACATTCCTTCTTTTGTCTTTATTTTCCTCTTCACGGCATCCCTCTGTTTCTCCATTCCTCTCCAATCATCTCGTCTCTTGAGTTGCTGTGAGATGTTGCTGAAAATGTAACAACAAAGGAAACAAAGAAAACGATGAGGGGGGAAAAAAGGTCATTTGCGGTTTGTCTCTCACAGGAGACAGGAGAGGGGAAAAGAAAGGAAAAGAGAAAAGGAGAAGATAAGATCAGAGACGAGAAAGAAGAAGAGGAGACGAGAGGATCAATACTTATACCGCAAAAAAAATCTACATTTTTATCCTGAGAGCCCATAATTTAGAATCTAGGACATTCTGGGTATAAACTCATTTTTCCCATCTTTCGTCAAAACCCTCACAACCATTCCTTTACACCACAGAAAAATAACAGTAATATAAAATAAAAAGTTTTTGGACTTCTTTTTTCAGTAAAAGATTTCAGCCGTCCTCTCAGGGAGATTCACACTCATCCTTCTCTTCCCCTCATGCAAAACACCCCCATTTCCCAGTCCTCTATTCCCTCCGTTTCCTACAAACCAGTCTCTCCAAGGATTCCTGGGGGGGCCCTCACAGTTCTGACAGGCCTCTGATCTGGCAGGAAAAGACTCAATCATTGTAACAACACCCACTCAACTGCCTCAAATGCTCCTTTTCTTTCTTCTTCCTCTTCCTCCCGTCTCCATTTGAGATGCCATCTTGCTTTTCTTTTTTTTTTCTGTTCACCTTTTTGTTAGATTACAATTTTTTTTTTTTTTTTTTGGTCAATCTCATTCGATGACAACTTTTATAAAATGCCATTAATTGTTATTTGTCCCTTTAATTCGAGATACATTTCATCACTATACAGAAAATAGAGTATATGGTTTGAAACTGCTATGTTGATATGTTTTAAATGATAATTTTTTACAAGGCATCCCAAATGAGGTGGTGCATATTTTTAATTTATTTTAGATGAAATAAATTAAAAATAAAATTTCACATACTTTTTTTTTTTTTGAGTTTCAATACCTCTGTTACAAAAAAGGCTACAAATAATATTTTGGTACTTACCCCTTCCTAATTCCCTGATGGTAGCCCTACCTTGGCTAATGTTTTCCAGATTCTCACATTCATAAGCACACAGTGGCTCCAAACCTCCCTGCCAGTCCCAGTCAGCAGGCACAAGTGGATTTCCTGGTATTCTAATGAGTTTATTACAAGACTATGAATAGTATTCCCTGTGGGAGAACTGCCCTTTTTTTCTCGTCCTGTCCCGCCTTGCTTGCAGGTCTCTATTCCCTTGTGTGCATGTGTTTGTGGGTCTTTTTGTGTTGAGGTGTGTGTGTGTGTGTATGAGTGACGTAGATGCCTTTGTCTCTCCTGCTAGCCAGGTGCAGCCTTTCTCTATAAAAAAATGTGTTTTGCATCCCAATTTTAAAGGCCAGTCACAAATGTAGCAAAAACACACCGGATGTTTTAACAAATCCTTAATATAGCAGTTGTTTGATTGGTAATTTTGTCTTGCATCCCAATTTAACCAGATGTGTTTTTGACCTGGTTTTCCCTCATCTAACTTTGATGTGATCAAGTTTGAACAGCAGAGTGAAACATATTTATCAGACACAGCAATGGGAGTGACAGCAGTGCTGAGACACTTATAGAAAGATAATTTACTTCATCAACTTCTGCTTCTCCACCTCTTTTCTTGCTCTCTGTGTGTCTCTCTCTACCTCTCTCATCCTTCCTCCTTCCCCATCTTCAGTAACCATCAATCAGAGTGAGTCAGTACAGAGCCTGCAGCCTTTCCTTCACCCTTTGCTGTTGACTGAGCACTCACAAGCCCAACACAATGCATCTAATTTGATTTGATCCAATTGAAACAATCAAGTCAAATCAAATCTATAGACACTTTAATGACATGAGACAGAAACTGATGCTGCGTTTGTTTGTAGCCTTGTTCTTGAATATGTTAAATATATTACGGAATTTTTTTCTGTGACAGTTTGATTTCCCCCATGTATTCACAGCCCAAAGGCATTTTGTAGGTTTACTTTATGCAACAAACACAGAAGGCTAGTTTGTGTGTGTGTGTGTGTGTGTGTGTGTGTTTATTGCTCCCCTAGAGGCTTCTCAAGTCAAAAAAATCTGGTTTATGTTTAGTTTTGTATCATTATGCCAGCACAGAATGCATAGTAGGTATTTTTAAATTGAATTAAATAATTTAATTTACTTTAATCACTTCTTTAATTTTACTGCTGCTTTCACAACCAATAAAATTTCATTTCAGCATGTGTCAGTTAAATTAAAACTTACCACCAGTAAACCACAAACAAATACTAGTACCATAGTTTACAACCATGCGCTCTGTTGTACACACACTATGCCAATAATCTGAACATTCTTAAGCCAATGGGATGGTGCATAGAATGTGTTCGCAAGGTTACGACAAAAAAAACAGTTTTCAAGCAGCAGATATAGAATCAGATAAGATGATGTGAAAACATTTAGCATATTTTCAAGCAGCATCAATGTGATTAGCATGGAACGGACAGTTAAAGAAGTTGTATGTGAAGTGCAGGAGCGGTGCTGTTGAATAAGACTATGATCTATGCAGCCCTGGAGCCCATCATGACAGTTTGTCTTACTGTTAACCAAACACAAATGACAACCACAATGTAGATGATGAAAGATCTGTTCACACATCTTAAAGTGAACCGAGCAGCGCCTGCAAACTATTTTGCGCTGTTGCAGTCACACATGATAGACTCTTCTCTCAGTAGCATGAAGGAAGGCAGTTCATTCACTGACAGTGCTGCTTACTCTTTTGTTCTGCCAATGGGTTTTCTGCACTGCTCGTTCCAAATAGTCTTGCAATACTGCTGCAAACGTTGCTGTCATGTACTGTGGCTGCTGCTGCTGCTGCTGCACAGATAGTCTTTCAGGAGCCATGTGCCCAAAAGTGTCCACCTGTAG